>JAZBNJ010000033.1:10000000-10320084 GCA_037349165.1 Choristoneura rosaceana | reverse complement strand
AGTATAATTTGTGTGTGTTCTTACAGTGTGGAGGCGGAGGAACTGCATGAACACGCATATTTTGCATAAGCTCAGCTATCGTAAGGTCGCGGGTGAGCAAGGAAATTCTTTTAGCTTGAGACCTTATTTTGGGAACCCTAATTCAATCAATCAATAATTAACTAAACAATAGTTAAATCAGTCTGAATTGAAGTGACAAATGTAAAGTTGGGGCTGCACGAATACGCTAACAAACAAGTGAAAGACGACAAGACATTGAAAGACGACTAAATGATCTGAAGTTTTCCGCGCGTGTGAGTACCCCGCGTAATGTGATTCTATGGAATCGCATCTTATAACTATGTTTTATTATTAGTACCAAATTGATATAAAATGTGGCCTAATTTTCAGTATAAATTCATACCGAACTACTCCACAGAGCGTTCGAACTTTCTCCTACCTACGAATTTCTTAGTCCCTAGTCTCGCCGAGTTACCTGGTACGTGCCTAATATCATCGCTTTTTGCGGAGTCCCGGGAGACCTCCTCTATTTTATGCTACCCTAGTACCAGGCAGTCACGTGTGGTGTAAATTATTAAAGCCGGTTCGATTCCCGGACCGGTGCCGTGTGCAGACCGGAACAATAAAGGTGTCTTACCACTTAAAGGGATGATTGCTAAACAGACGGGGTTGTTTATGCTCGTCAAGGGTGTTCCGTCCACCGTGACGGTTGAGCGCCGTAAATCGCGCGCAAGAGAACATATACCTTTGAGATAGTAATTGGTACTATTTATAAAAGATATACTGAAAGCCTCCGATGCTCAAACTACAAATCGAGTGGATTCTATATATCTTATTGTAAATTAAATCGATCGACAATCACAACAGCAGGACTAGGTACTACGAAACTCAAAATTCGAAGTTCGTGTCGTACCGTCCCTCTTGCTCTCCTATTAAATAGTATAAGTGTCAGAGGGACCGCACGACACGAACTTCGAGTTTCGAGATTCGCAGTAGCCTTGCATTGCAGGCCACCACCATACCATACCACTCCAAAGTTACGTAAAAACATACCCACAAAGCTCAGCCTCAACCAGTTGAGCTTTAGATCGATACTTGGAATATGGCAGACTTATTTCCTTTAGGATTATAGAGGTGCACTATGAAGACATTTTTCGAAAATCGTCAAAGAACTAGTCACCGATATAGCTCGTACAAAGCAAGCTGAAGTGATTGGGCACTTGGGCAGGTCACAGACAACCGTTGGGGTAGAAAGGTCCTCGAGTGACGACCACGAATCAGAAGATGAAGCGTCGGCAGGCCTCCTAGGTGGACTGGCGACATCGCGAGACATGCAAAAGGCGAGTTGGTGTTCGCGAGACTCACTGTGGCGTTCTGAGGAGGAGGCCTTTGTGTAAAAGGATCTCTTCCAGCTGATGATGATATATTGGTATTGAAATGACGACGAGGTACTGTGTATTTTTAAGAGCCCTGCGGGAAATATTACTTCACCAGTCTTGTGCATGTGAAATTATAATATCAATTTGACTTGCCGCGAGTCCCCGCGAGGTCGCGAGATGGCGCTGATAGCGCATGCGCAATTGATACGTCACCCGCCGCCATTGTAAGTACGGCGTGGGCGCGCTTGCTTCGTGGGCTTGCTTACACGGATTAACATTTGAGGTTAAGAATGTATTTTGACAAGGATTTACATCAATAAGTTGTAAAATAAAAATCAATTCGACACTATAGGTGTAAACTTAAGAAGATGACCTGTTGTATGTAGTAGTAACGTGTTGCTCTGAGGATGAGCTTAGGTTCAGGTCGAAACGCGTCAGTGTAGTGTGGTGGTGGTGGTGATAGATGGGTTTATACTACGAATAAAGAATCTTTGTTCGTAGGTAATTAGTTTCACTATAATATTGAATAAAAAAGATAATTTGTTAAGAACATTTAAAACTCTCGTCGGGGCAGTTTCCTTATGTCCGTTCTTCTCAATACAAATTTTTTCATCTTCTGATACAGTCCCTATTTTCTGCTTTATTTGATCTCAGTATGGCCTTTTCCTTCCTATTTTTACCTCTAAATATTACTGTTATTTTGTTAGTTCTTTGAACCAATCAATATTCATTCAATGTTGACAAAAAACTTCAGTTATTTTGACAGCGATTCTAATTCCCAAATTAAACTGTAAATAAAAATAACCGGTAAAAGGCTTCGGTGTTCGTTTAGTTCTTATTTTGACAAGACACGTAGTGATATGAAAACAGTTTTTTTTTTGTTTTCATTGTTTTATTTTGGAAGACGTTTGTATAAACCGACTGTCAACCCGTCAACGGCGCGGGAGGTCCCGTTTATTGTTCCAATACTTGTATTAGCTTATAGCTGCACTAATGCATCTAATGCACTAGAGAAAACCACGTAAATACAACTAGTAAGCAATGGAGAAGTTTGCTCTATACCAATGCAATACAGACTTGAATGTGTGTAGCGGAAACGTGGCAGTATGACGCACTGTTTACGTACAATGTTTGCATTCGATTAAAAGTAAAAAGGGCAACATTTTTAAATATGGAAAAAAGTTCCGTGTGCGGTTTATTAAAACGACTTTTTGCCGATGCCCCGTCGACACACGCGCATCGCAAAAATCGCAAAAAGCGATATCAAAAATTTATGAAGCCTATTACGGAAACCGAAAAATGATAAGCCCTCGGCCGGCCTTCTGCCGGATAACGGGATTTGTCAAATTTATACTGGATGCGTTTTTGCTGACGTCGACCAATTATTTTTAATTTAACAAACGGTACGTTTGTATTTGTTTCCAGCCAGCGTCGGGACGCGTCGCCGCGCAATTGAGATATCAAATTTCGAATTTGGAAAAGCAATCCCGTTCCGCTCTCGTCTCGCGACCGTTATAAATCAGCGGGAGCATTAAAATCACGATTATACCGGGCATAAGTTTGCAATAAATCGAAATCGGTAAAAACGCACGAGCGCGGGCCCCCGCGAGAAGGCCCGGAGCGAAAAATTCGCCTCGCAGACTATAAATTTTGTTTCGCTATGTGGAGGAGAAACAATCCATTCGTTGGCACCTAAATCTATGGGGTGCTGGAATGAGAATATGTAAATACCGGCCCGAGCAGGGACTGGGTAATATCTTGATTCTTCACTTTACTTCGGAGCTTTTAAGACGCCGAAGCAATCTATACAATTGACACTCCAATATCTTCACCATCTATTAATTAGTTAATGATAAGAATGGTAATGATAACGAAGGCTCATTTAATCAGCAAAAGGGATTCAATCTTTTGAATCTCCTTTTCAACCTTTGCTACAGTAATGAAGAAACACTTTATAATTAAGTTACTTATTACATATTTTTCCGCGACAAAATGAACTCCGTCAGTAAGCAATACTCCGGCGCTCTTATCTGGTCTTTAGCAGCAAATTTTAAATAACAATCCAAGGAGCAATAACTCTTGTCTGCCGCCGCCGTAAATAAACAATAAATCCTTATGCATATGCGATGAAAAATTCAGAGCAACGCAGAAACCGAAATTCCCTAATGATATGCTCTAGAGGAAATTCCACCCGCGGAAAGTGTATGGCGTATTTTACAATTTTCCCAGCGTTCGGTGTTGCCATAACAATAATAATATATTCAGGGCCCCGGTGATTTCCGGACGTGTCGTAAAAATCATAGCGTCTCCGAGGAGGACGGCGATAGTTCGCGGCGGCGGCGCAAGTCTATGATGGATTAAATTTTTCTCTATAGCGACGTGACGTTTTCGGATTGAGTTGTAAATTATGCACGCCGCTTTGCCGCGCTGCGTGCCGCGCCACGCGCATGAATATACAAATATTCCCTTTGTAATTTCTTGGAAAAAAAGCGGCATATTTTCGCATTTTAAATAAACTACGAGACCTTATTTACAACTGAATAGTTGGGACGGCAGAGCCGTTTGAGGGCTAGGCCGACCACAAATAGATGTCAAAAAAGTAGGGTCCCCGAGTATGGGGCCTTTATTTCTCACCAGGGACACATAAAGGTGCGGAGGTGGCCCTAACCCTATCGAAGCGATGTGACCGCCTGATGGATGGCACTATCGCGACCCTCCGTGAGTGTTTCCTTCTGTTCCGTGCCGTTCGCGTTTCTTGTTTATTTATCTTGTTTATGTGCGAACGAGCGCGAAACACCCATTCCATCTGAATCTTAAACCTCGAATCCTTTTTGTTGCTTAAAAGATGTCGCTTTTATTTTCTTTATTACCCTTTCGGATTCTATATGTGCGGACGGGAATGCGCCGATGCAGCATTTTTCAAACAGGGCCGTTCATTAGTGCCATGGTAATTGACGTCTAAAATAAGCGCTCTAAGGTGTCGGACAGTGTGTTAATGCTGTCTAGTCAATTAACCTGAAAACTGCTAAAAGTCGAAATAGCGCTAACTAAAATATCCCGAAGGCAGCTGCAGGGAACGGGTTAATTGAACGACACCTGCCAATTTTTGCAAAACTCCCTACATTTTTACCAGGAGCGCACAATTCAGCAAGATATAAAGAATTCAAGGCTCCGATTCGGGAGTTACCGCGACAGGATAGCTTTTAAATTATGCAGATCTGTAATGGACGGCGAACGGTCTGCGTTTTAGCGTACGAAAATAGTTTGCCCGCGTGACAACAAGCCACCGCTTTAAACCGGATCTACTTTAATTTCGCTGTTTCATAAAAACACATTCATATTCGGTTATTCGCGCGTTCGCAATCCATGAATAGCGGATTACGTGCATTCGAAAATCAAAATTGAAATTTGAGAGGCATTGACGGCACGGGCGGCGTTCGCGGCGTGAATCGACCAATGGGAACAAAGCTGTGAGACGGTAAATGGCGTCGATACTAATCTCGGGAGCCGGAACAGGCCGAGCTGACGGCCGTTCGGAAACCACAACTGGGCTAGGAAATGAGATAGGTGCGTTCACAACTCCTAGTGTTCTCTGTAAGCCTGGTACCTGTAATGTGACGGCTGTGACGGCTTAATGGAATTGGGACAAGACGCGTGACACAACTGTGTCGCTCTCAATATGAGATTTACCAATGAGGCAGTTTGGAAATCACATTCGTGAAAATAGTTTAGCTCTAGTTTTTTTCAAAGTTCTATATTGCCCGTGGCTGTTAGCATCTGATGCGATTACCATGGGCGTTGGTGAGATGAAAACTTTACTTTACGCAAGAGTATAAATAGTCGTTTCATGCAGACTTCATCTAACATTAACTTCACGATCATGAGAAATCACGAAAAAAAAGAGCTGCATTTATACCTCTACTCATATCCAATTCAGCATAATTTTTCAAGACATTCTAAAAATATTTTCAAAGGTAGATTACTTGTGATTTAAAAAAAAATCGGTACTCAATTAGATAATTTCACAATTAAAAAATTGCGAACATGAAATAAATCACGGCATTTACATTAGAACTCATGTTTATTTCATATCTAACAGAATGTTTCACTTAATTTATACCATTAAATTAATAGCCAAGTCGGTGCAATGTATTAATTATATCAAAACACGAACATCGAACTTTTCCCGCGTAATTAAAAAGCAAAAAAAAGGAATCTGCAGCGTGTACAAGCAGTACTTATTATAGGCCAGGTTCACATCTGTGCAAAATTACGCCTGAATTACGCCACGGAAAGTTTAGCTGTTAAATTTATGGCCGTCTCCCGCTGCAGAGACCCGCCAAGACTTAAATTACGTAATTTTCTAATTATACTGATCATTTTCAGTTGCACAATGTAGCGTATTTTTTTAAACAAATACAAGTAAACCTTTACCATCGCACGTGCCACTCAGCACTCTATCTTGCCATGGAATTTATGAAATTCCTTCTTATTCTACTAATTTTTTCTCTATTAGAACTGAACTAGTAGCTCTAGTAGTTTAAGTCGTCTGATGTCTGTCATGCAATTACTGTATCGGTTTATAGTCATATAGTAGGTACTACTGGGTTTTGCCCGTGACATCGACTGCGAAGAATTTGTTTATCGCTGTCTCTCGGCAAAACACACAAATTTTGGGATAAAAAACTATCCTATGGTCTTCCTAGAGTCTCAAATTATCTCCATACTAAATTTCGTCTGAACCCGTTCCGCGGTTTAAGCAAGAAAAGATAATAGACAGACAGACCGACATTTATATATTTGCATTCCTAGATATCATAAAACGACAAAATGTTTCAGCCAGAGTTTATGTAAATTCAAATGAATATCCATCTATAAGCTCTTCATGTCTTTTTTTTAATAAGTAGTGCATGCATTTAGATGTTAATGTATTTAGCTGATGTTCAAAGCATTATCTTAAATGAAACTTCTTGGTGAAAAATATTGCATATACGAGTATATTAGTTTTGTCTAGCTTATCCACTGTACGCATTATTGCAGATTAACTGTGTGGTAAATATATAATTATTAACACACACACATAAATATCATGTCTGAATTCCCAAATGGGGTAGCCAGAGCACACGAAACGTTACCGCTTCGGAGCCACCTTTAGCAATTTTAGGTTTCAAGTTTAACAAAAACGGTACAATAGTGACAGGTTGCTAGCCTGTCACCTACGGTATAATTATGAACTACTGAAATATACATTTAACTATATTAAAAGCTAGCGTTTACTGCTGGCTATAGGTAGTGCCACGAGAGTTGAAGTGCACACACATCTACATGAAGAACTGTTTGCATAAAAGGAAAATGAATGAAATTAACGAGTGAATGTCAAAATTCCGCTGTCATTACATGACATGTTCTTGTGTGCGTGATCTCAACTTTGGTGGTACTACCTATACGCACGCCTAAACTATTCGATATATGTAGCAGTTGAATGAAAATTCTGGGATGTTGTATTGTAAAATATCCCTAGAAATTCTCAATTCTCATGGTGTTCATTAAAGTTGCATAATAACGTGCCAAATGTCATGTATAAAGGCCGCCGTGGTTAATAAATTGTAGTATTTAAGTCCCTGGGTGTAATAATAACTATATGTATCGTATTTCTCAAGAAAATAGACCTCAGGAGATCCCAGAGCTGGCGCTTACCTCTCCCAGCGAATTTCTCTGACAGTACAGAGAGGTAATGCCGCCAGTGTGTTGGGGTCTATGCCGCAGGAGGGCCTCTTAGATGGTGTTTTCTTTTTATAGTTAGGTATATTTATGTAGTTTTTATTCATTTTGTTTCCTATCTTATTATTGTATCTTGTGTTGTTAACAAACAAACTCTATTATTTAAGAATATATACTAAAAAACAATGTAGGTACTTTATATACCTGCCACCGCAAGACGCATCAACATTTTTCCCTTTGACTTTACAGGCGTAACAAAAGGCCGGCGTAACTCCCGCAGATGTGGCACCCGCCTTACAGTTTTGCATATCAATCCCGGCTCAAAGACGCCGGGTCATTAAATGCGGCTGCGATTGTGCGCGAGCGCAGCAAAACGAGGAGTTATTCATGAAGCGGCTGCTCAATGGAACGGCGACAACTGTCCCCGCAGGGATGTGCTTGAAGGACCTTTTTTATAATAATGACGATGTTTTTTAAAAAATTGATTGGGTTAAGCATTTTTTAGCTGCTTTATTTGATGTTTGGAATGTTTGGAAGCCGTGGTGGCCTAGTGGTTTGACCTATCGCCTCTCAAGCAGAGGGTGAGTTTCTCCTTCAGAGACCTCTGAGTTATTCGAAATTCATGTGCGGAATTACATTTGAAATTTACAACAAGCTTTGCGGTGAAGGAAAACATCGTGAGGAAACCTGCACAAGCCTGCGAAACAATTCAATGGTGCGTGTGAAGTTCCCAATCTGCACTGGGTCCGCGTGGGAACTATAAGCCCAAGCCCTCTTGTTCTGAGAGGAGGCCTGTGCCCCGCAGTGGGACGTATATAGGCTAGAATGATAATGATGATGATGAATTTAGTGTTGTCCCGAGGCCTCGCTTCCGTAGAGAAGCTCTTAGTGTGTCTCAACGATACTCAAGGAATACATTTATCTGCAAAATTTCATTCTAACTCTAGTTTAGGCTGTCTGTTGATTCACAGGCAGTCGCGTTACCCTTTTATAAGCTAGCTGTTGATCGCGACTCCGTCTGTAAAGGATTCGTTTATCGAGATCTCAAAGGAACTATGAAATTATCCTGTATTCTTTCAAAGGTCTCAAACAATCTTCAAATTAGCTCTCCAATTTTCGGCCGAAAATATTTTACCTAAAGTTCATTCACACTGAATATTTTACAGTTTTAGAAAAAACTCATTCGTCCCTAAGAAATAGTCGGAAGATGAATCATGAAGGTTCCTCTCCAAATTCTGTAGCTCAAATATAGTACGGTCAAGGAGTTTAATTCACTGGCCACCATGGAACCATTTCGCAGTAAACGTCATAGTGACATCGCATTAATTAACAAGGAAACTCGTAATGACTTTTCCTTTGAAAAGGTTCCATGGTGGCCCATGTATTAAAGTCCTTGACTGTACCTAACAATTTTTTTGTGTCGCATCTCGCAGCCCTGTGTCGGCGAACGGCAGCCGTCAATGGCTGCATGCGGCCGCCGCACGCGCACCGGACCAGCGATACACGGCCCAGATAGCTGCCGAAACTTGTAGCGAAACCTTTGATCACTGAGTACCCACAAAACTATAGGTAATGATAAAAAATCTCAGATGACTGAAGAACTTCAGACATCGACATTTGCTGACTAGCATTCATTTCGGTGCACTGTTAACTAGGGCTTCCATCCTGGGAATCGAGACTCGATTTTCCGAGAGTCTCGAACCATTTTCGGTCCCGAGACGAAGTTCCAGTCTCGGTGATCGAGACTTTGAGACTTATTTTATTCAGTCCAGAATGACCGGTGTTAAGTATACTATTTCAGATTAAAAGGACCCTGGAGCTAAAGTATAGAAAATGTGGTTTCAGTTAAATATCCTGAGATTTTGATATCTTATAGATTTCAAAAGTTTCTAAAGGTGCTACTTCTGTTTCCGAGTCACTTTCAGAGTTGAGTTTAGTTTTTTAGAGACTCATGTTCAGGACTTTGAAATCTATAAAACATATCAAAATCTCAGGATATTTAATTGAAACCACATTTTTCATACTTTAGGTCCGGGGTCCTTTCAAGTACAAACTATTTTTATACCAAATACTTCTTCTATTCTATTTCATCTCGGCCTACAAAATGCGTTTTAAACTCTTCTATTTTTTTTGCTTTAGTTGTTCTATAATTTCATCGGCGCAAAATTTGGTCCACTCTACATATAAAATCACCTATTATACTGCACACATATTTGAGGGCCAGAGTTTTTGCCGCCCAGTATATTTCAGGAAGTTATTTTGTGATAGTTTGACTGAAAGCCTTTGTAAAGGTTGTTTCAGTAGAATTTTTGACTCAAAGTATACAATCATGCTTTTGACACAGTACTCTTTGAACGTCAACCAATTCTTTTTTTTATTATGAGTGGGGTCAAACGAGGCAATGGACGGAAACCTTTATATTTTAGCCATAGTTAAAAATCTGCTTCTTCCGGTTTGTTGGTTACCAAAACCTTTCTGCCCACTAGAACCATACTCCTTCATTTTAAATTCACGATTAAATGAAATTAATGAATGTGTCTGAGAGCGGCTGTTAAGTAGAAGATAACTCGATCCTACGGTAGTTCGTCTAAGACTGGACCAGTTTTAATACATGTATCAGACACGACAAATTGCACCAAATGCACATATTTAATTATTTGCGACACGGCGATATGGTAATTGAGTCGTGGTCGTATTTATTACTAACCATTGGATCTGGCATTTGAATGGATATTACGGGATTGTGCAATAATTCCCGTGAAAATAAAAATTAAAACCTCGGGTCTTCATTGACGTTTATTTATTTACTAGCTTTTGCCCGCGGCTTCCCCGCGTGGTATTCGGTTATCGCGCGCTGTTCCCTCGGGAACTGTGTCGGGAATTTTTCCGAGATAAAAAGTAGCCTATGTCACTCTCGGGCCCATAAACTATCTTTATGCCACATCGATCCGTCGCTCCGTTACGGCGTAAGAGACGGACAAACACACAAACATGCAAACACACTTTCGCATTTATAATATTAGTATGGATGGATTGAACCCACTCAGCATAATGTTGCAGCCTACGACGTTACGGAAAGCAGCAATACTGTTTTCAGTGGGACCCAAAAACTAAACACAAAACTTAGTGCATTTTCCCGTTCACAAAATACGTCTCGATCGCGTTCACGTTAAAATCTCAATTTGTATGAGTGTAGGTTTAATTGGTCCATGTCCAAGACGTTCCACAACGAACATCTGTGCCAATTTTTCCAAAAATTTCTAGTCTGACTATAATTCTAGTGGTTTCAGGATTTAAATAGCGATCTCGTGAGAATTTCGGGACAAAAAGTAGCACTAAGTATATCGCACCTTTGCGAGAAAACTGTGACAGCTGGTAATATTGCAACTTTGGAGAAGGTTTGTCGCAAAGAAGCGATATGGCCGATATGCTATTTCAAAGAATTTTGCAACCCATATTTTACGAAAGACTAATAAACAAACACGTTCACGCACGCACTAAACTATATAAAAATTAGTCGCCGAAATGTACCTTTGTACAATCGTGTTCATAAATTTATGAGCAAAAATTTTAATATTTGAACACGACTCCATGGTAAACGGCGTAGAAGCGTGTCCAGATATATTATTGATGAAACTTTTGCTCACAAGTTTATGAGCTGGGCTGTACACGCATAACTTCCGAACGACAGATCCGAATTGGATAATTATTTTTTGTTATATTCGTTACAGACACGACAAGGTATGAGTTCACAAATTAAAAAAAACTGGAACGGGGCAAAGCTTGGATGCAACAGCAAGTTTATAATATATTGATTTGATTTGTAGCATTCGAACGTGGCGGATGTAAGTAATATCTGATTTTGCTATTTCTGTTTTTTTGGCTAGTTGAAGTATAATTTTGATAGTGTTTTATGCGGCGATTAACCTTAACAGTGAACAGTGATCACAAAATTCTATATTGCTCTCGTTTCTGACATTTTTTAATGCGTGAGTTGTCTCCATGTGGTTACTGGAATTTTACTATCAAGTTGCAAAAACTACAACTACCGAACAACGTCCCTCTCAAAGAGAGTAGGTACTTTGACACTGGTGAAATTGTCCTAATAAGGACAGAAAGCCATATTTTAAAAGAGAAGTTTATAATATCAGTAATCAATAAATGATCAATAGGTAGATCTACGTTGTACGCTAATCTTGAAATGATGTAATTTTACACTTCATCAAATTCATTTCAGAATGGTTTCTCTGCTTGCGTATCTCGAACCCGACTAAACACTAATTTTCATTGCTTGTAACTTAAATAAATTAAACAGATTTCCTTCAACAAATTAGTCCTGCCGCAAAAAATCGATTTGAATCGATTGCTGAATCGAAGTTGTAAATTAGCGCGATTAGTCGCGGCGACGGGCGCTGCCGACCATCGCTTTAGTGGTCGACAGAGCGTTATGAGATAAAATTCATTTTATTGTGTGCGAACTCCTGATGATTTTGGTCTATTGTTTTTACCATACTTAATTAAAAATTCAGGGTAAACTAAACGGTATATCTATTATAGTTTGTTTGGCATAAAACAATTATTTCTATGAAACGTGTCTATAAACTTGACAGTTCGACTTAGTGATATTTTTATTTGATAGGAAGTTGTGTTTACCTGCTGATCCGAAGTAAAATTTTCTGTTTTCAAAATTTGAACCGATAACCGAACATCAATCAAGTAAAGTTCATTTTTTTATGTCCTCAAGTGAGGACCGGGGGACCAAGGAGGTTAAACATTCATAGACCTCTTCTTTGGCTGCTTGTACAAAATATATCTATTCGGTTTTTCTCTTAGTCACTAATGCTTCAGTTCTAAGTTCACAAGTCTAGAATGCTTCAACAATTTCGTGACAAGAAAACAATTAAAAAGTTTAGTATAGGTACGATTAAAAGACGCTATCGCGGACGCAGCGGAATTTCCATACGTCGCACAAATGATATTCCAAATGAAAGTATAACAGCTACCAAAATTGTTTATTGTTTATAATGCACAAAATTATCCGCATTATACGCGTAAGCAACCAACTCCGGACAACTGGCTAATCCGGGAAAGCAGGCGTACCAACAGAACGCGCTCTCGCATAAACAGCCAGTATCGCGCGCTTGACAAATTTCATATCTAACAGATATCGATGCGGCGTAAATCATCGCGCGGTCTGCGCCCGCCTTTATGTCGCCCGCGTGAGTTATCGGTGTGAACGCGGCTTTATTTTACGAGTCCTGCATGATGCCTCGATTGTAGCGGAAGAAAAGGATGTTCGTGCTTTTTTTAGAGCTGGTTTTTGTGATAGACTAGATGGCGCTGAGTGAGTTCGTTTGACAACTTTGACATTAACGTGACGTTTGCGATTGATTAAAAAAATTAATAAGCCAATCACAAGTAAGGCTGAGAGAGGATCGGGTTGTATCGGGTCGTGGATTTGCACCTCCGTGTTTTTCGGATTATGTGCGACACACCCTCCTAAGTAATTTAACTCACACGTACTGACGACCATTTTAACTATCCCTACTAATATTATAAATGTGAAAGTAATTCTGTCTGTCTGTCTGTTACGCTTTCACGTCAAAACCACTGAACCGATTTTGATGAAATATAGGTAGTTTGAACCCCAAGGATCAACAAAGGACACTTTTTATTCCGGTAGAGGTCGCCACCGCGATATAACCTAGATCTACGCAGACGAAGTCGTGGGCATAAGCTAGTAGCTTATAATTTTTAACTGAAGCCATAATAAATACAACTTTTGTTATCCCTAACACCCACAAGATAAATGTTATTAGATCTCTAATCCCGGTTTAAGTCAAACATCTACCCGGAAAGCATAAAAGTTGGAAGTTCGTGAAGGAGGTGGAAGCGAGCCCGCTGAGCCGAACAAATATTTGAACAACACATCCGACCCATGTTTGCCTGGTACATAGCTGTGTTGGCTATAGCTCCCGTTGCGACCCTGGTATTCCAGAAAATCAAACATTTGGCTTCAAAATAAGTGCCTCCGTTTGATAAGATAAAAGTTAAAATCTTAATTTTTTTTAGTGTTTATAAAAACTCTGTCTTATATTTTTATCGAGGGGTATAATTGCTGTAACTACTTGGTTAAGGCAGAAACTTTTGTCATTAGTAAAGTTCGAAATGGCTGACTGGATAGGTAGGCATACCAAACAATAAGAAAACTTTATGTCGCTTGTATAGATGTGTACAAAAGCATATAGTATGTTAGTGACTTATCATCGTCATCATGGTACAGGCCTCCTCTCGGACTGAGAGGATGTGGGCCGAAGTTCCCACGCGGGCTCAATGCGGACTTGCAACACACACACTATTGAATTTTGTGTGCAAGTTTGATCATGGTTTTTTTTTTCAACATCAAGTTCATGGTAAATAAATGACAAATATTGATTACCGGAATTATCTACATTTTTTTTTCAAGCTTTTATTTAGTTAGTGTTAACTGACGGTTAAATTTGATGCCATCTCCGTCTATTCGAACAAAACAAACAGAGACGGCATCATATTTAACCGTCAATAACTCTTGGTCGTGGTGTATTTTGCCCAAAAGTAGTTTCTATAAAGTTAGTTTAATGATAAATTGAAGCGTCTATTATACTAATATTGGATACCCTGTCATCGTGAGAGGAACCCTGTGCAAAGCCGTGGGACATTTATAGACTGGGATGATGATGAATATCGGATACACACAAAAGTATGTCATCTCGACACCTGCCCAACAGATTTCTACCGACACGACCCGACACGACATCGTGCGGGCGTCGGCGACACGTCGTACAAATCGACGGCTACGCCAAAACTGTGTCGCGGCAGCGGGGCGGGGCAACCACCACTGATTTATGATACCCTGGTCAGCGATGGGGTTTCTCGGTCGAAGAGTTCTAAAACGCAGTTAAAATTAACTGCTGTTGTTTTACTTTTACGTTAGGCGTTTTAGACGTTCAATACTTGTTCTGTATAGTTTGCTAGCTGTCAGAATTGTTTGGATGAAATGTCTGCCTGCCATGAACTCGCAATTTATATTTTTACTAGCTTTTGCCTGTGGCTCCGCCCGCGTGGTATTCGGTTATCGCGCGCTGTTCCCTCGGGAACTGTGCATTTTTCCGGAATAAAAAGTAGCCTATGTCACTCTCGGGCCCATAAACTATCTCTATGCCATAAATCACGTTGATCCGTCGCTCCGTTACGGCGTGAAAGACGGACAAACATACAAACACACAAACATACAAGCACACAAACATACAAACACACTTTCGCATTTATAATATTAGTATGGATGGATATTGCAGTGAGATTTCTAATATTTACTCGATGAACGCTAGGATAAAAAAAACAAATTCCACACCTATCTCTATTATTTGATCGAAATGTGTCAGTTAAATCTTATGAGGTCAGTGGTTAGGTTTTCGACACCTGAAAACTAATCAGATCAGTATTAAATTAAACGTATAATTTGTTTTCTGTAGCCTAAATAGTCCATTAAGCTGGTTAATTAGTGACGTCACATTTCAGTGTTAGCTACCATATAAAATCGACATGGATCGCGTTTTGAAAGTTCATAAAAAGTATGTCAGTTGTTTGTATTTATTTCTAAAACTTTTATTTTCTGATAATATACGTTGACGATTTTGTGATTGTTTCAACTCTTCGCACGATTTCTAAATCCAGAATGCCCCAGAATCAATGATGATTTGACTATACACATAGTATCTATCTTATGTTATGTTTAGCCCCCATCGTGTGAAGTACCTACATGTTAGCCCTCTGCCTGAATATACAGTAATCTAGTGTTGCATCAATATATAATTGAATGCAGGGCCAATAATCCCTTGTAAGACGGCGTCCGATCACGCCCGTCGTGACGCCCGATAAATCAGCCGGACCGTCGACCGGACAGTAATCGATGTTTAATTGTGACTATATAGCTTTACAATGGTTCTGGCTGTACAAATAGCCGATTTGCATTCGGAATTCTATAAGTGTATATCTAGGTATTGTATTGTTTGTTATCACAGGAACCTGCTGCAATAGTGATGCGTGATAGTAAGGTTAAGCTTGTTTAGCGCTAATCTCAGTCCGTTGTGCCGTTTCACCCCAATTAAAGAGCACGAGCCGATCGAAACGTCCAAATAGAAGTTTTTCTAACGATTCCCACGAGCCAAGCGCGCGTAATTATAGGTTCAACTTTGTAATAACATATCACTTCAATAAAATTGTATATCATTCGGTGCCTTTCCCGCGCGGGTGATTAGAGCGGCCATCTTGTGGGCGGGCACACCCGAAGGCGACACGATCCCTGATTCCATTTTCAAAAATAACACTAATCGGCAAATCGAGCACGCGCGGGAACTCGGAACGTGTGTTTTTCAAATTGGGAACGTCCTTTACCGTTATTACTGGGCGGGATTTGACTACTGTCACTTCTGACAGCTGTGATTGACGTTTATAAATACCGCGAGTCAAGTGAGAGCTTGTTATATTCCGTTCAGAAATGTACGAAACGTTTTTTATTAAGACGAAGAGCTTTTGATGTCACTGCGTTTTCTAAAATCAAGTGGAACAATCTAGGCCGTATCTTTGCCGTGGTAGAGTCGAAATTCGTAGGTAAACTGCAAAATTTTAGAACGTGTCTTCGAGGTATAATGTTAATTAACTTCCCGTTGCGCCGGGCACCGCAGATGATTGCATATTGAAACGTCAAAAATCAGTGTTTCTTTTTGGTTCTAATTTTCGGCCACTTCCAATATCCTACACGTCAGGCACGGACAGCGAGCCGGATTTGAGAGACGTAATAGAGAACAGACTGTTTTGCCAGGAAATAGACTGGGATTGGAATTTTCAATTTCATTTTTAGTTGTCTACGTTGCAAATGGGCGGTTGATTACTCGCGCGGAAGACCCCCAAGTGACACTTGATATGCTGAAGCAATGGGAACGCGAATAGAGAATTTCGGGTGAACTACGTTTCCTTGCGAGCGGAGGAGCGTGTCAGAAAACATTATGAGCTCTTAGTTCATGCATCGCGTAACATTTTCGTGTAGCAAGAAAAAATCTGCATTCGCAATTTCCCGAGCGGAAGCCGTTTTGCATACGGACGGCCACGCAAGGATGCATCTAAAAAGTTTAATCCAAGAAACGGATAGAAAATCATTCATTCATATTCATAGTGCAGGCGAGGCTTTCACGAAAATGGCTCGTGTTCCTATTCCTACCAAGTCGGATGAGATGCATGAATATTAACGGAGCTGGGTACCAGGGAGCCATAACTATGTTAGAGCTAGCGCACGCTGCATTCCAACGGTAGGGGCACGTTTGAAGTTGCTGCGCTACGTTCTGAAATTTGACATTTTGACAGCTCTCCGACGTCGGGTGCCTTGTCTCCCTCCTCCTCGCGAGGCGGCGTCACCCCATCCCTCTCTCGCAATAATAACATTACGTATATGAGATTCGAGTTTCTGCTACGTCTGGCTTCTGATATGAATTGTTAATGCATCGGTAATTGATATTATAATTCGGATGTTCGTTTTGTTTTAATGGGGGGGGGGAGCTTTTAGTGAGAGAGGTTCTTGGTCATGCGATACTTCGCTGAGGGTGGCAGTATTACAAATACTTACCACTTAATCTTATGGTTTAAAAGGAGATTAAGACATTTCTAAGGAACTGCTTAAGTTTTTCGTTACAAGACTAATCTTAGAAACTGATTTCCAACTGCATTAAA
This sequence comes from Choristoneura rosaceana, assembly GCA_037349165.1. Classification (NCBI taxonomy): domain Eukaryota; kingdom Metazoa; phylum Arthropoda; class Insecta; order Lepidoptera; family Tortricidae; genus Choristoneura; species Choristoneura rosaceana. Next base: position 10,303,222 of record JAZBNJ010000033.1, on the reverse strand, counting down.
AAACCTTGGTGAAATTTTCATGAACTTTAGCAACAAGGACATGATGAAACTAGCGTAGTTTTCTCTTAAAATAGAAAGAAAGAAGAAATAAAGATTTATTTGGTTCCATCAGTACCACCACTTTATAATAAATATAAAGACTACACCAGTCGAAAAACGATTGGGTCTCGGGAACTTGAATGATACAATCCAAATCGTTCCCTGTTTCAGCAGAAAGTCAGACACACAGATAATACGCCAAAATCTCGGTCATTTTTGGTATCAGAGGCAAATGAAAAATAGTCCTAAAACCTCGCAGCTTCCACTTCTTTTCGTAAGGTTCCGTAAGTACTGAATTGTATAAAACGTGAGCGATTATATTTTTTCGTCAATGTAACTGTCTAATAATACGAGTAATACTCAGTCTCGAGGTAGACAACACAGAGGAAAAACAAAAAAAAACGGATAAATTTTAAACTGCTGTCCGTCAGTGGCTAAATTTACACTAGTCGTACGGAAATTGGAAAAAACGACGGTAGTTACCAGCCACCGCCGCCCGCACGGCGGATAAAACCGGTTCTAGCATCTAGCTCTATCTAGTTATTGATTTCATTGCTATAAAGTCAGTCAGTCTATACAGTCAGTTAAAAGTTACAGGATTTCTCTATAAAATTTTTATATACTTGTGACTGGCTGTGAGGACCAGCAGGAGTTCTTGCTGTTCGTATGACTCGAATATTTTTTGTCGTAATAGGTATACAGTATGTAACAGAACTTCTGGCCGGAACTGATGGCCGATGGGGTCAGAAGGTTCTCGAATGGCGTCCGCGGACCGGGAGACGAGCTGTCGGTAGGCCTCCAACAAGATGGAGCGACGACCAGGTTAAGATCGCAGGATCGCGGGGATGCGAAAAGCACAAGACCGATCTGTGTGGAGAGCCTTGGGGGAGGCCTATGTCCAGCAGTGGACGTCTTTCGGCTGACGTGATGATGATGATGATGATGAACAGAACTTCACGCAAAGCTGATACTACCTGATTGATGGTACGAGACGTGCAGGACACATTTTAGGCGTGAATTATCAGCTGACATTATGTAAGGATGACATTTTCGTCATTTTATGTGTTGAAATAATACAGGAGGTTATAAAATAATAGTTTATTTGTTTCACTAACATAAAAAGAAAGGTACTCAATTTCCATAAGCTACGCACCATAATCATATTTATGGTACAAAGCCAAGTTTAAACTTGCAAGAAAAATCGTGCAAGTTGCATTACATTGCGAGGCCGTAAAGCCAACGAGTTTGTAGTGGTCGATCGAGCGCCGCAATGTAATGCAACTTGCACGATTTTTCTTGCAGGTCTAAACTCGGCTTAAAGATTAATGGGTCTCTTTCTTTGCCTTAGGTTTTGTTACATATACTATTATGTTGTCTGTGGCCAGTTAAGCCAAGTCCCATGTTTTTATTTTTATTTTTAGTAGAGGTTAATAATTGTTTCGGTACAATTTAGTCAATGTCCCAAACTTGGCGTCAACTCGACTGAAAATTAAAAACATCTTCCCACTTCATGAAACATTCCAGAGGCCTTATTGCCTAACGTTTCTGACACTCGCGAACGCAATTAAATGACAGTTTTTGTATGCGAAATATGTCATTTGATTGCGATCGCGAGTGTCAGAAACATTAGGAAATACGGCCTCTGGTTATTTCTTTAGTCCTGAGGCCGTATTGCCTAATGTTTTTGACACTCGTGATCGCAATCAAATGACATATTTCGCATACAAAAGCTGTCATTTTATTGCGATCGCGAGTGTCAGAAACGTTAGGCAGTAAGGCCTCTGGTAATGCTTTTAATATCAACTTCCTGTAATCCAACGATTTTAAAAGGAAATAAAATAAAAAGATTTTGACACCCACGGAATGACGCGGTGATCCGTTCAGTGGCCGGCAGATATCGCGCCTCGCGTAAACATCAAATTTTATTGACGCGCCCCACTGCGGTTTTTTTTGGATAGCGTACGGCGATTTTGACTGCTGCTATTTTATGGTTACCTGGTAAGTTTGGAAGTATACACATACGTATCTCTGGCATTGCAAGATCGTCAGATTGAGAGTTGGTAAATTCTATCAACATCATCATTAGGAAAATACTCCCTAAAAAACGTCGCAGTGAACGTTCCTGGGCCGCCCGTCTCTATCGAACGTCCATCTTGTGGAGAGTCTATCCAGGCTGCGTCCCGATACATAGTCCCCACTCAAGAAAACAATATCGCCAACAGTTCTTCGAGCAATTACTTAGGTCCTTTTAGGGATCTCTTCATTTCTGATTCTGTCTCTATTCCTCTATTTCTCTTTGTACAGTCACCAGCATTAATATCTGCCACAGCGGAGCGTGCCAAAATATCTGAAACGTCCTTCCGGTCCTAGAAATAGAGTCGTATCAGATATTTATGCACGCTTGTTGTGTCAGATATTGGTGCTGGTGACTGTAGTACCTGCCAATATCATCCATCATTGATGAGAATGTTTATGTGTGTTTAAAACTGCAAGTGCCATACTGCTGGAACTAAGTATCTACAGAATACATTTTCCAAATTATCTATTGTATTTATACTAAGTATTCGATGTTTTTTTAATATTAATCTTCCTAACGTGTTTTTTTTTTGTGTTCGAATATGTGCTCTCTCTCTCTTTCTCGCTCTTTCTCTTTATATCTTAGTAAAGCTGATCAAGAGGTAACCTTCATCGAATTCGAAATGTATCAGAAGTCGAACTTCCCACATCTTTCTATTCAGGAAGTCGTGAGAGATGACCTTGCAAGTTTTAAACGTGAGCCAAGAGCTTTCTTTAAACCAACAAATTTTCTCATCTGCCAGTTATATGAAGGGCACGAATCGACAAGAGAATGTAAACGATATCAAAGCGTTTTGATTGCGTCTGTAACAAAGGCCACAAAGCGGGCCCCGCGGCGGGCATGCTAAGAACGCCTAATCAACTGTACAAAGTCCTTCACTTTGTTTGTAGTTTCTTTGAAGCTCCGCACAGATATGATGCCCTGGTACCGCGTGACATGATGGCTGGGTTATCAAAGAATTTCGCTTAGTTTCCAAAGGTTTCCAGTTAATCCGATATTTCTTAAAAATTTCAAGAAATGATCCATAATTTTCTCGAGTGAAATTTTACTAGCACTTTTAATGGCAATTGAACACCATAGCCATGTAAGTCTATAGAGTATTTGACACCATTAACAAAATATCAAAGACTGCTATAAACCGGCCAAGAGCCGGACACGCACGGGATAGGGTTCCGTAGCCATTAAAAAAAATTAAGTAATATTTTTCTAAAGATTTCGTACTCGTATTACGTACGGAATCTTTTGAGTTTAGGTATGTTTTCTTAGGGGCTGTTTCACCATCCGTTGATAAGTGTTAACTGACGGTTAAATGTGATGCCATCTCTATTTGTTTTGTTCGAATAGACGGAGACGGCATCACATTTAACCGTCAGTTAACACTAATCAATGGATAGTAACACAGCCCCTTAATAACCACTTTAAAGTTGAATATCTCGCTAAAACATCACTGAATCGAAAAATCATTTCGGTAACTTTTTTTATTTTTTATTTTACCACTGTTTCGGCGTCACTGATATGTATATTCATGTCAAATTACAGCTTTCTAGTACTAACGGTCTCTGAGCTTAGTCGCGGATGGACAGAAATGGCGAACGAAACTATAGGGATTCTAGTTGACTACGGAACCCCAAAACACCACAGATTACTTAATAATCTGGAAAACTAGATTAATTTTTAATTAACTGTATTTTTACCCGACTGCAAGGAGTGGTATTGGTAGTAGTCAATTTAATTGGCTAATAATTCACGTCTATGGATGGGGTAGTCGCATTTTGAAATCTCATATTGCTTGGCAATACCAAAGAACCAATCAAAAACCTATGTTATCCTAGTACATAATTGGCATCAAACATCAAAATATTCCTAACACGTAATTCAATTCCAATCAAACGAAACCCCCACCTAGCAGACGACAAAGAGAGACAATTAGCCGTATATCGACCGCGGCTGGAGTCGATAAACGCAATCGGAAGACAAAACATAAAGGCGTGTTCGCAGCTCGCAGCTCAAAATTCACAAGAGCGTTTACACCACGCTATGTGAATACCGGGCAAGGGATAAGCGGAAAGCGGACGAGTTTGATACTAGACTAGACGTTACTCGTGACTTTGTATCCGTGAATCATTGGGACTGTTAATTGAATTGAGTTTTTTTTTATACGACTGGATGGCAAACGAACAAACTGTTCTATTAAAAAAAAATAGTCGTAGAAATAAAAAAAAAGTGTCGTGGTCTAGACATATACGTCACGAATAACACCCGTTCGAAAGAAAAAAAGAACAAAAAAAAATGTGCAATATTTTACATGTATTTATTTCTTCTGTGAGCATAGATTTTTTGAAAACTGATAAGTAATCATCGGAGAACTAATGATGATATTTCATTAAACCTAGCGGATTTAAAATCGTTTATAATTCTTTACTAAGCTATTCTTTTTAGAACGGAAAACCTACACGTTTCGTTTCCAAACGCCTTTCAACTCCCTCGCCCCTAATACACCTGATAATGCACCACCATTCGACTACGAACAAAACATTTCCATTTTCCGCTGGAACCCGCAACTTCCAGTGATAACCCTGTCAGGGGGTGACGGAGTGGCGTGGTTATCGCGCGCTTTGTGCGCGGCCATTGTTGCTGCCCTTCGATGTCTTCATGAGTTCTGAGCCCCTGGTAGCTTGCGAGTTTGTTTATTGTTTTAATGGTGTTTTTAGTTTGACTGTGTGGAAAAGTTTATGGAAAATGATGGTGGAGCATAGCTATGGTTTATTTAGAACGCCTTCGTTACGTAGTTTTAGGTAGAGTCATCTCACGATGACGCGAGCCATGGTTCTTATTACACTGTCATTAATGTCTAATTTTGACAAAATCGCGCGTCTTTGAGGATGGGACTAGGTTAACCTATTATAGAGTACTAGCTTTTGCCCGCGGCTCCGCCCGCGCGGTATTCGGTTATCGCGCGCTGTTCCCTCGGGAACTGTGCATTTTTCCGGGATAAAAAGTAGCCTATGTCACTCTCGGGCCCATAAACTATCTCTATGCCAAAAATCACGTCGATCCGTCGCTCCGTTACGGCGTGAAAGAGGGACAAACACACAAACACACTGTCGCATTTATAATATTAGTATGGATTTTAAAATGATTGACTGAAAAGTGAAAATTAAGTACGATTTAAGTGTCCAATTTTTGGAAATCTCTGCATAATCTGCAACTTTAATACCAACTGCAGACTGCGCATGCATTTTTTATTGCAGTTAAGTACATTGCAGTGAGTAAATTGTACGCAAACTATAAGGCAAACCGCTTCAACAATAACTGCGAACTAATATTACAATAACAATTATTATAAAAAAGTGTTTTAATGTACTTGTAAAAGACTTGTCATAATAAGATCCAAAATAATAGCTAGCAAATCTAGACAGATTCATTCGCCGAATCAGTCAAACCTCTCACGTACTCGTACGCACTAATAACGTTCAACTAGACTGTATTGATGGAAAATTCCACAAATGGCAACTTATAAGCACAGTTATCTCGGCTACTCGAACACGCCCGTTTTCCGCATCTCAATGTATAGATTTTCCGAGCAAAGCTCACTCGTGATTGGTTGGCGAGACAGCTGTCTAAGTTTTGATTGGTCTACATGCGGCACACAAAGGGCGGGTATGAAATGAATTAATTTGTTATTGTGCTAAGTTTTGGAACAGTTGTGCAAATGGTTTATTTATAACTATATGGTTATTATTTACGAGGGTCAAACTGAAAGTTCTTAGAAAATCAAAAACTGAGCAAACTAGCAAGTTATTAGTTTTATTATATCTTTTCAAAATAGTGTCCATTCACATCAATACACCGCTGCATCCGATGGAACCACTGAGAAAAGCACTTAGCCCACTCGTCCTTAGGGGTCTCTTCGACGGCCTTTTGAAACGCACCCACTGCTTCCTCGGTGTTCATAAAAAGTTTTCCTCGAAGTTTTTCTTTTGTTTTCGGGAATAAATAAAAATCGCAAGGTGCGAGGTCGGGGCTATACGGCGGGTGACCCAGTAATTCCACGTCTGACGTCACTAAATAGTCGATCGTTCGCCTGGCGGTGTGCGACGAGGCGTTGTCGTGGTGAAGAAGGATCCTACTTCGAGGTCGCTTCTCCCGAACTTTTTCCAATACAAGTGGCAAACAATTGTTAGTGTACCACTCTGCAGTAACTGTTTTTTGATCCTCTAAAACAATTGTCGCATAGTGACCTGTCCTTCCGAAGAACGAGGCCACCATCTTTTTTCCCACGCTTCGACCTCTCTTCACTTTAGTTGGCAACTCCTCGAAAGGAAACACCCATTGAGCAGACTGTCTCTTGGTTTCTGGATCATAACAGTAAACCCAGCTTTCGTCACCCGTAAGTATGTCGAAAACAGCATTTGAGTCACCTCCGTTAAATCTTTGAATCATTTCACGGCACCAATCAACCCGACGGAGTTTTTGGGCCTCGGTCAAATTATGAGGTATCCACCTCGCACAAAGCTTCCTGACCGCTAAATGTTCATGGAGGATTTTATGCACTTGACTCATACCGATGCCTAAGCTTGTCCGAATCTGCTGATACGTCACTCTTTTGTCAGTCTCTATCATACGCTGCACAACACTTATGTTATTTTCAGTCGTCGCCGTAGAAGGCTGTCCCTCACGCAGATCGTCGGTGAGATTAGTGCGACCACGTTTAAACTCATTAAACCAGTTGTAAATGGTCGCACGAGATGGGCCTTCATCATGAAAGGCCAATCGAAGTCTATCATAGCTTTCTTGTTGACTTAAATGACATCGAAAGTCATAAAAAATCATTGCACGAAAATTTTCGCGAGTTAAATTCATGTTGACGTGACGCAGACAATTTTCAATTTGCCGCCAAATCATAAAACAAATGACAAATGAATGAAATACATACTCAATAATATTGGCAAAGAGTTCCATTTTCAAAATTTAAACTTACTTTTTTATTATATTGTTTACAAGTGGCCAGTTCTAAAAACTTTCAGTGTCGCCCTCGTAGTAGCTATGCAGGTGTCAATACTAGCTTGAGACACTATGCCATTTATTCTACAAATTTACCTACATATAACATGTAAGTCATCACCATCATCATCATCATCATCATGTCAGCCGAAAGACGTCCACTGCTGGACATAGGCCTCCCCCAAGGCTCTCCACTCAGACCGGACACACACACATGTATGTATGTAACATGTAAGTATTATTTTTTAATTATATGTAGGACTTATGCCCGTAAGTGTTTACCACATTTTATGCAATCAAAGAAATTTTAATTTGAACACATGGTTTGCTTTTTATTCCCGTTATGAAAGAAAGAGAAATAAATAAAAAAGAAGAAAAATAGGCACACACTGTCGCAAAGTGATCTCGATTTAGCATATAGAAGAAGAAGAAGATTTATTTATTTGCCAACATGAACAATACAAGATAGAAACACAATATACAAATAAACAATAAACTAATTTAGAATCTCAGCCCAATGTAGCTGATCTTCAGTTAAAGTAAATAACTAACTAATTCAGCATATAGCTGCAGACCTCATTAATTCCAAAGTAACTAATAACTAATGTAATAAAAAGTACCTAAGAGAGCATCAATGTCGTAAAAACAAACAATTCCTCGTTAAAAATGTCATACAAGTTAATTATTACTTAAAACAAGGCGATTATTGAACTCAATTATTAAAATAAACTCTGTTCTATTTAGTAGGTAATTCGTGAAAATCTTACAACACATGATTTGATTTCGTAAACGCCATTTCAAAATCATGACTGACATAGTTACTTCCGTTTTTCCATTGAAAATTTGGACTGTAGAAATTAACCATTCAACAAAGTGAGATTTTCTAAAAAACAACTGTGTAATTTTGCATGTCAAAGAGAATGAGTCAGTAGTACGACGAGTGACATGCGGGCGCGTGAAACTGCGCATTGTTGTAACTGTCAAGACTGTCATGAGCTGACTGGACATTGTCTACTGGACCACCCAGGTGTTAGACTGTTAAAGAAAGATCTAGGCGTTTTGTAATGCCAACCAATCATCATCAACCAATGCGAAAATAATAGTTCAACCGTTACAAAAGCGAAAGGTTTTTCGACCAAACGTGCAAAATAGGCTTAACGAATTTCTGTGAATAGTTGTTCGGCTTACTGACTCATATGCCAAGTAAATAGTCTGCTAAAGGTTGAGTTACGAAACGTTAGTCTGCGAAACAATACATCTGCGTACAAATTCATCAGCGTACCGTTACTCGGCGAAACGTTGTCTGCCAATCAATAATCTGCCTAAAAGTAGTCGGCGAATCGTTAAGTAACCGGCTCTGTAGTGACAGAATCACTAACCTTACTAATGACACTTTTTAGCTATCACTGGAAAATCTACTTTATCCTACTGTAGATCGATAGATGGATATAGTGGCTGTTAAACTCAAGTGTCAAATCAGTTACGTCGTAAATACGATGTTATTTGTGCCAATGGAGGAATAAGCCAACAGAATCATCTAAATCCATCCTTATGTCAAGAATCTGCATATTCGAGCTGTGAAGCCGTTGCAGCTTTGTCGATAATGCCTGTGAAATATGTGCTCCTAATATAAGCTGGGAAAGAATTGGAAGTTGGAAAACCTCTGACAAACTAAACTGATTACACCCTTCTTTGCGTCGAAGGTTAAAAATTCAAGAAATCGAGTAAATAGTAGAAGAAGAAACCTTTTTAGACGATATGATTAGTTTGAGCTTCAATGGGATGATCAGCAACGCCGTGAAATGAGAGTGAGATGGCACGTGAGTGAGTCTTGCTCTTACTTAGTTATAAACCAATTTCCAAACACAGTAATCCTTATTCTAAGATCAGACTATGATGTATCCACTAGGTGGAAAACTCTCGATAAATAACTTAAGGCATTAAGTTTAGACTATGTTAATATAAAAAAAAAAAACAAAAGGGTTATACGACTCCTTGTTTGTCGGAACCCCAATCGTCAGACACCTGGTCGCAGCGACCAATTATTTAAAGTGTAAAGTTTAAGACTCGCCGTGCATTATGAAAATGGCCTCCCCACCACCCAGCTGCACCCCCACTTTCAGTCTAAGTAATTGTTTCATAGACATTGTCTAGATGGAGACTTTTTAAAAAGCGATTGGAAGATTTTTAGATAGCTTTTTTCTGCAATGCAATTTTAGGAAAGCAGGTTTCTATCCTTAGCTTTATAACCAGGTATAATTCAGCAAAGTTTATAACTTTTTTTTAGTCTCTGTCTATTATGACGACATGTTAAAACTGTGTTCATCAGACATTAATGTACTTAAAAGCTTGCAGCATTAAATGCTGATAATTTCATTGTTAACCCATTATGATGCATTTGGAAAATGGAAATCTGACTACGTTACCATTAAACTATAATGCGATTGCATTTACGATTTAACTGCTACATGTTTGCTGTGCAAAAGCTACATGGAGCTATGTCGTTAGTTATTATCACTGATTCAATCCATTAATCTATTATAATATTAATAATCTATACTACAATTTGTTTTAGAGATATGAGCAGTATATAACTCTTTGAAGAAGAAAACCTCTACTTCTGACTCTACTTTTAGTTTATTATACTTGCATTGTAGGTAAAAACCAAATTTTAAGTTATTATGATCAATAGAAGTGTGAAAAATGTGACTTTCAAGATTGGACCCAAACTAACAAACATCTTTTTAATTAAGTAAACGTTTTTAAAAGAGAAAAATATCAAACGTCATCATCATCACTCAGAAATGGTAAATACGATGTAAGAATTGCTTATGATGAAAAACAAAGTCCACTTGAAATCCTTCTCTTTAAAGACACTTATCCAGTTTTCATTGAGAAGAAAAAGGACTTTGATAAACATAAACCAGCGATGTTTCTAGAAGTTGCGTATACACATAATCCTCATACGTTTTGAGTTAAGCTAAGTAATGAAATATTCCCGTTGGCGGGAATTCCGTTCAGTCCCGAAGCGATATATCCGTCCCGCGGCGCAAATCCAACCTGACGGGCCCGGCCAATCCGCTAATGGCGCTTAAACTTTACTTTGCCTCGGTCTTTACTATGAAGCGCTTTAAAAATACATAGTGCACGCCGAAATACTGCTAGCATTTATGTAGATGACTTTTGAAACGTAGGTACTAAGTTTGCTCTCTTTTTTATTGCCTGCCAGTGGTTTCTTAGGGCTAAGTTGGTGACAATTGTTTGTAAAATGCCTATTATGTTAGCTATTATGTCGTCAACGTACCTTACGTTTTCTGGGATGGGCTATATTATATTTTATCGATAGTAGACTTATATTTAGCTCACTACTGTAGATTGCCGTTTTTTTGTAAAAAATAAATTGAAACTGTATTTCGGCAAACCAAACGTTTCGTGGGATTAAAATAGATATGCCTTGGTCTGTTTGATTAAAAAGGTGGAATCCTAGAAAACTTAAGGTACCCAATTGCAATCGTAGTGAGTTGCAGTAAATTTCATCAAGCCTACAAACCTTCGATGATTTTTTGTCTTCCTGTGTACATACCTGAAATAAATAAATTGTAACTATTAATATCGATGTCATGTTTAAAATCAGTGAATATAGTAGAAACAAACAGGGATGTCAAAACAGTGAAACTGCCAAATCGTAAATCTAGCTTGATGATAACTTTACAGGCTTTCATGCAAGATCAATCCCATAGGTAACGGATACCAGGCGGTCAGAAGTCCCGGGGTGGTCAGCGTGCTTAATCGCGCAAGAGGCATTATCGCGCGGGCCGAGTTAATCGCCCGCCGGCCCTGATTAGCTGAGCTCCCGGCCTCTATGCCCCCCTGGTAGGAATTATGCAGGCACGACTTGCTGTGTGCGAACTCTGACCCCCTGATAGCGTGATGATAAAAAGGATAACGCGGCTAATTTTATGACAATTTATTGGCATTTGACGTCTGTTAGTTATTTCGTTTGTATGAAAAATTCTTAGAGGAAAATTATCTAGAAGCGTCAAATTTACGATCAGAAAACAAACGATGAGTTTACGGAAGATAAACCAATCAACTTGGAAAAGTTGGAAACTCTTGCATATATTTCAGAATTCAATATCTCAAAAAAAGCTGAAGCAATTTTAATAAATGATAATGATTTTAGCTAAGGCCCATTTCTATTAGTTCGCTCCTTCCGTTTGAGGGCTAGTTCATGTCACACAACGTCGAACTTAAAACACACCTCTTTTCTCGTCGGTGCTTAAAATTGCTCACAACCGCATTACATTTGTGTAATATATTAAAATATTATAGAGCTTTTTTTAGTCAAGTCAAATTCTCTATTTAGAATCACAATCCTATAGTGACCCTTCTCCCATAATTTCTGTTGACTAATTAAAAATATTGACAGAAGGCAAACAGGGCCGGAGTGTCACCTGGGCGATAACTCACGGGATGCAAACGGGCTTTATCTGTGCGTCGCACCCGTCCGCGTTTGTATATGCTAATCGCTTTTATTAAAATTAATACAAATACCGCCCTGGGCTGGGCACGCGTATTTTGGTATTACCATGTCATTTTCGGTTGGTGAAGTATGACTTTATAGTTGACATGTAGGAAAATAGGGGTAATATTTTAAAACATTATTGCATCGTCACTCAATACAGTACTTTCTCAACGCTGTAAGATAGTGTATATTCTTTATAGCAGTTGGCGGTAAACCATCCGGTAGGTGAATACAGCCGGTTGTCAAGCGTGTGTCAAATCTGTTACATAGTTAATACGTAATCTGTGACAAATATGTTCAATGAAACAACCGCGTGAACCGCACATGCCCCAGTATCGTTGAAAGGTTGAAAGTCTCTTAAATGTTATCAAAAATTCGCAATAATCCTAACATCCAAAGTTTTCCGTAACCGCAAACTGAATGGGTTACATGCGGAAAAATTCCACTCTGCGGACTTGCCCATTTTCCCGGGCAAACTTGGAAGTTGGTGCAAGTAATCTAAAGTTAGGTACCAGGGCGGCAGAGGCTATTTAGATGCACATCTTAACTCCGCCATATATCTAGATTGTGCGAACTTCGGAGAGCGAACTCGGAAAGTGTTTCCCGCGCGGCTGGACTTTTTTTAATTCGAAAAAAGAAAATGGCGTGAAAACCAAAGAGTTGGAACAGGGCGAGTATTTTCAATTTGGTGTTAATTGAAAAGCGCGCGATATGCGGTGTAGGATTTCGAATTTGGTGCGTTTGAATTTGGAAGTTCTTTTTTCCGTTAGTCAGTGCAACGGATTATTCGCTGTGGTTCCTTTAATGGAACTATTGCGATCCCTTTTTGTCTTTAGGTCCTTTACAATATCCTTTTTTCTTCACTACTCCTTTAAACATTCCACTTGCGAAGAAAGTACTACAAATAATCCAGTACAACGATTTTTTCAAACCTTGAGCGGTGGCATATGACTCAAAACAAGATTTAAAAGCGTATAGAAATGAGTCTATCATAAGTTAGGTATCAACAAATTGTCTACTTCTTTTTGTGTACATCAAACTCAAACTCACAACATTTATTGACAACAAAAACACACTACATCATAACAAAAACACAGTAAATACATAAATGGGAGAAAAGAGAACAATTAAAGACGTTGTGCTGCAGGTGATGTGTGTGTCTATTTTTTTTCGTTTCTTAGTGTGCAATATGATTAGATGGTATGTGGTAAGAGTGATTACTGGTGTCTAGGAGAAATTAACTTTATATAACCTGTTTGTTTCCTTCAAGTTAATGAAAATCAAACATAAACACACTGTATAAGTATGCACATGATGCACATGGACGGTATAGCCAGGTATAGCGAGACTTTACCCTATAAGAAAGACCCACAATTTTCTCAAACATTGTCCCGTTTCCTTTCCTGCTTCGCATTAAGCCATATCTCACGCACGCAGGTGTATCTCACATAAATAGAGCCCTTTTTAATATACCCTAGATTTGCAATAACACCAGGGCGTCAGAAAACGGGGGTAGGGCGCAATAACTGTGACATCGGAATACATTAATCAAAGAGGTGTTAGGCGAGGTTTTTGCGGGACTAGGGATATTGCGCTCTCCTAAGTTATGGTGTTCTGGTACCGTTTAATAACTCACTACTGGATTACCGGTTTTCTTCTAAGCGGAATGTTTATTTTTTGGAAGAAAACAGATAAAGAAAAAAACACATAAATAATTTGATTTTTAACCCAGCTTTATAAATATCTGACACGACTCTATTTCTACGGCCGGTAAGAAGTGTCAGATATTTTTGCACGTTCCGCTATGGCAGAATAATGCAGGTGAGTTTACTAGTATTGCCATTCCATCTACATAAATACCTTTAGCAAATTTCAAGTCAATCCAAGAAACGGGAGAAATTCAACAACTTAGCTGTATAAGAATTATTAAGAATACTAGCTGTTGCCCACGACTCCGGCCGCGTAGAAGTATTCTCAGACTTACCGAATATACAAAACAAAAAACATAAAAATCGTATAGCCATTTCGGAGGAGTTTAGTCACAAACACTGTGAGACGAGAATTTAATATATTACATTGCAAATCAAAGAAAAATTGTGTAATGATGAGCCACTCTACATTTTTTTCTTTTTTGGATTCATTGGAAAAAGAATTAAAAATTTACACAACATCGAGTTTTTTTCACATAATAATCACACATTCAAACAACGCGTCGCTACAGCTTCCGTAACTTCGGAAAATACTGCAATAAAATACGGCCAAAGCTACTGTTTCATCCATTTTCCATATTTAAACCCCCGACGGCAACCTGAGACGGACCGTTGTCCACCCAGATACGTTATCTTAACGACCATCCCCCGGGGGAGGGACCCCCTGATACTCCAGCCAGATATGATGTCCTGGTCACTAACTACTGCTTCATGATAGTTGTTGTTTGCTTAATCTTATTGTTTAGGTATTTAATAAGCGCACGTAGGAATGGGTCTTTTAGGAGCAACTAGAATAAATTCTCCTAATTGCGTTGTTGTGCTTTGACCCATTTGAACTAATTAGATTGAAATAAAGATAACGCAGGGAAGGTTAACGACACTTGCGAAGTGAGTATTGTATGCCAAATAGTTACGAAATAAGAAATTTAATCAATCAAAAACTGTAAACAAGTAAAGAATATTTTTAATAGAATACTTTGTTTACAGTACACCTATTTGTAATCTACATTGTGTATACTAAATTTCAAGTCAATCTTGCTACGAAACGTGTGTCAAATTTAACTTGTAAGACCAGAGTTCAATCTAAACTAAGTATACTTCACTACACTTCAACACTCGTGAGATTGCTCAATTTAGGCGAGTTTTTAGACTTGCAAGAAAAATCGTACAGTACATTGCGGCGCTCGATTGGCCACTACATACTCATTGGCTTTACAACCTCGCAATGTAATGCAACTAGCACGGTTTTTATTGCAAGTCTAAATTCGGCTTATACAAACATTTGTTTATAACGTCTTTTATTATAACGTCTCCAAAAACACTTACAGGAGGTTCAGTAAAACGAACTCAACCTTCTTGATCCAATAGTATTCAAATACACCTTGTATAGGCGACTACATCAAGATAAGATGACCTTATTCACGAAGTTTCAATAAGTTATACGAAGTAAGAGCTATAGTACCTCTCTCAAACCAATATTAAAGTGTGGCCATGGAGCCACCTTATCCAGTAAAAGGCTATTTTCAATCCTATAATTCCCTCGCCGTCTCATCTCCTGGAGGACACATCATTTCCTACTTTCCGGTAGATATTCCAAAACTACCCACTTTTTAAGTCGGCGACGTTTAGAGGCGGGTCCGGCAGGAAATTCGACTTTCCCGGAAATGGAGTGTGGAGGTGAGAAAGCTGTTGAGTTGGATAGTGTCGGAGAGGGATAAAAGATAGGATGCAGCGGCATTTGAATAGGATTCGGTTTCTTGCGTGATTTGAAAAGCAATAGTAGTTGGTGCTTAAAGATTTAGTACTGGATGGATGTTACAATATCTTGGAAACAATACATGTGGGATGCGGAATCTGTTTCACCAATCTTTGCAAAGTTTCTGACACATGTTTCTACAAGTAGTTTCCTAACTAGAGTTCACATACAGAATAAGATGTAAACAACAGACAAAAGGAATAAAGTAATATTCAAAAGTATAAAACATACACCCAATTGCTAAAAATGACAACGAGAAATTATCATTATGTTTTCACGTCGAAACCACATAACCGATTTTGATAATATTTCGTATAATGGTAGTTTAAACCCCAAGGATCAACATAGGATACCTTTTATTCCGGTAGAGGGCGCAGACGAAGTTGCGGGCATAAAGCTAGTTCATCGTAGAGATAACTACAAAAAAAACCGCGTCAAATTAGAAGTCTCAAATCCCAGCGGGTGAACTTTCGAGATTTTATTCTGATCCCGTGGGAATATTAGGATAACAATTTAGTAGCTGTTTTCATACCAAATCGAATCTAAATCCATCCAACTGTTTAAGCATGAAAGTGTACCAAACAAACACACATACTTTCGCATTTCTGGGCTCCACAGAAAACCAGCGTTACTGTTCATAATGCGCGGCAACACATGCTGCGTGGAGACCCTTTTTGGTATCCTGTCGTGTCTCCAAGTAATATAGTTTTAGTGTTAGTTTTAGTCTTAGTCTAGGGGGTACTTATGGAGCCAAAATAAATCTTTCTTTCTTTCTTTATAATATTATTAAGATACGATAAAGCGAAAAACTCGTTTGACCATCTCGGAAGCTCTTAATAAGCATCAAAATATGATATTCTATTTGTCTATGAACCCAGCCGAGTAAACATAGGGGCCCTGCAAGCAAACCCTTTCGCCAAACTGGTATCAGATGACCGCGTATTAATTACAATACGTTTTTGTACTTAAGTAAAAGCTTTCGATGCAACTAGATAAGTTATAGCACTTATAGCTAAAGAAAATTAGGCAGCGTAGTAACATCAAACGGTATAATTATTTTTATCTTTTTCTACTCCTATTTTTTTAATTTTCTTTGTAATGGGCTTCGCATAAATTTGTTACATTAACATTCGAGAAACTTCTCCGCCTCCGCCTTTTTTTGAAGTGGGTTTAAAAGAGACATTTGCGGCCGAGTTGTTCGTTGCTTTACGGGTTTTGATTTTGACTTTTAATGTTCCCGTATCATACTTGCTCCGTTTGGCAGTAACCAGCGCCTCGATTCCGGATACATCCTAATACATACAGTCCAAAAAAAGAAGCTTGCCCGTTCCACTGGTGACCATAGGGCTGGCTCTTTCCTCGGTCAACATATTGGCATTGCCATACAACGTGGAAACGCAGCCAGCCTTATGGGCACCCTGCCCAATAAAAGCGACTTGGGTGATATTTGTAAATATAGATTTTTAGGCTTAGAGTAAGTTAGTTTAGTTCTTTTTTTATTTATTTCTGTTAATTATTGTATATATTATTTGTTTGTTTATAAATACATTTTTTAGCTTCAAAAAAAAAGTCCAATGTTCGACATCTTCGATCGTATCGAATAGTTCACAATGTTGAATCAACATTTATCACAAAAGCGCGTATTTTGAGTGCTAAACCTAATTTAAGCTTGCTAAGCCTTTGTTCATGTTGGTTACTGTATATCAAAAATAGTACTTTGTTAACTCGGCTTGAAAGTGAGTGTTGCTTAACCAACGAGCTAGCTATAATGACTGTTACTACAACTACGTAATACTCGTTTAAATTACGAACGACGCAAAGTGGCTCAACAGTGTTGAGATTTACATTAGGAAATGTCAACTTAACTTTATAGCTATATGAGATGACATATCCATTCATACATCACAACGTTAAGCACCTCTGCAATATCTATAACGTCCGTGTATAATAATCATTTATTTCATGTAATGAAATATCATTATTAACAATCATTAGGGCAGGTGGCCCCATCGCCTCGAGCAAGAAACGAACGGTTTTAATTACCGGTAAATGCAACCACGGTTACCGCGAGTTGTTCCAGTAGTTATTGAATTACTATCGATTCAACATATACACTGTACATGGCAGACTGGCTTAAGAAATATGGGTGTGCGCATAATCATGCTTTGCTTCGGTAAACGGACTAATATCGTACTAATATCAAGTCAGGTACGAATAAAAAAGTTTGGATTGGATGTTTTGATTACTTTATTGTTTCACAACGCAAAATCAAATCAGCTTTTCTTTTCACACCACTCATTCACAAAAGTAACTTTTTTTCCCTGACGAGAGGGATCAAAGTGCAACTTTTCTTCTGACCAAGGCATTTCTAAGTGTTATTATGTACCGCCCTCGCCGTAAATATATAACTTTGCTCCCTTGTGACACAAATAACTATTGTTATGCAAGCTTTATTAATAGCTAAGAATAAAAACATTTTGAAAAAATGACTCCGGCAAGTTTCTCGCGGTACATTCTTCTTGGTAAAAATGGTCTTTCCGAAAGCGCTGGTGGTATAAAAAGTGACATGTAAAGGAGCTCTTTGCGGTCTAAGTACAGAATGTTTAACGGTTAATGTATGGTAAATTATGTACTCGCGGGCAACAGCAAGTATCACATAAATGTTGCAAATTTTATGATTTGGGTTCCTTGTGATGTTTATTTAAAAAAAAGTCCTGACTGATTGACCCATCATTGCCGAGCTCAAACTTTTCGACCGAGAATGCAGAAAGCATTTTGTGCACAGAATTTACTTTATGAAGTCAACGAATATTAAGGACAGAAGTCGCAAAATTTATTGAATCAGGCGTTACTTTGCGGAGGTCCATATCAATGAACTAAAATGATTTCTTTGCTCACCCGCGACCTTAAGATAGCTAAGTCTATGCAAATTATGCGTGTTCATGCAGTTCCTCCACCTCCACACTGTAAGAACACACACAAATTACACAAACCCATCTATCACCACCACCACAACACACTGACGCGTTTCGAACTCAACCAGAGCTCATCTTCAGAGTGACACAACCGTACACCATGCTACCTGTTGTTAGACTAACAAACCACCACCACTGTTTTAATTTGCCAAACAAAACAAAAAACTACCCGCAAAATATTAATAAATTTTAACTATGCTACAAAACTACCTTGATTTTTTAATTTTTATTTATTTTTAGTCAAGGCATGTTTTACTAACTATCGTTGCTAAAATTAGACCCAAGCCGTAGCAAGGGAGATGACACTAAATTTATTTGCTCATTAATAATAGACCCCATACTATTGTACCTAATTATCTCCATACATTCTAACACGTCGAGACGAAACCCCTTATCACAGTAATGCAACACTTCATACGAAGTTAATTATTAACTGTACCACTCACTAGGGAAAATTATAATTCAGAGTTAAATACTATTTATCAGATAGCAACGTCAAATGGCTATACAAAATCAATGGTAGATGGTTTGGTTAAGAGGAAGCAGGCACGGATAGTAAATAGCATGCTTCACGCCGGGTTGCCTTCTCAGTCTACAAACAAATATAGGTGCAGTATTTCATATGTTGGTCGTTTGTCTGATAGAATTTATGACATTTTAAAATCAAACAATGTTAATGTAGCCTTTAAAACTAACAACTCTTTGTACTCTAAACTTTGTAACCACAAAGAGAAGGTGGATAAAGGAACTAAATCGGGTGTATACAAGCTCACTTGTAATGACTGCAGTAAGGTATATATAGGTCAGACCGGGCGCAGTTTTAATACTAGGTTTAAAGAGCATGTATCGGCATATAGGAACGAACATCCTGATAGATCTAATTTTGCCAAGCATCTGTTAGAATTAAATCATTCAATATCAGACTCAGATTCGTATGAAGTGTTGCATTACTGTGATAAGGGGTTTCGTCTCGACGTGTTAGAATGTATGGAGATAATTAGGTACAATAGTATGGGGTCTATTATTAATGAGCAAATAAATTTAGTGTCATCTCCCTTGCTACGGCTTGGGTCTAATTTTAGCAACGATAGTTAGTAAAACATGCCTTGACTAAAAATAAATAAAAATTAAAAAATCAAGGTAGTTTTGTAGCATAGTTAAAATTTATTAATATTTTGCGGGTAGTTTTTTGTTTTGTTTGGCAAATTAAAACAGTGGTGGTGGTTTGTTAGTCTAACAACTGGTAGCATGGTGTACGGTTGTGTCACTCTGAAGATGAGCTCTGGTTGAGTTCGAAACGCGTCAGTGTGTTGTGGTGGTGGTGATAGATGGGTTTGTGTAATTTGTGTGTGTTCTTACAGTGTGGAGGTGGAGGAACTGCATGAACACGCATAATTTGCATAGACTTAGCTATCTTAAGGTCGCGGGTGAGCAAAGAAATCATTTTAGTTCGTCGCAAAATTCTCACTGGTTAAGGTATTCTGTAATGCGGCAATGCCGTAGGCGTATGCTAGTGTTAGATAGGGTTATTTTTAGTTCCATACTACTTAGCATATTATCGTGCATTAAAATAAACATAGAATCATTCACATGCGCGACGCATAACAGTCGCATTTATTAAAATTATAACGATTCAGTCGCATGCTAGCGTTGCTGTTAAAACGTCTAGATAGCATAAACTAAATTTCTATTTCTAATATTAGCATGTAAGTACCAGAAGATCAGAGAATGGCAGAGATATTGCAAAACGCTGGATTCCTAGGCGTGCGGTGTTGAGTTACGCCCGTATCGGGTTCGCTTTGAGACGCCGCTGCGGAATGGGAGCCTCGCCGCATGAATTTTGTACTTTAATATTTTATTTATAAACTGTCTCCTGTGTTATGATATCCTGGTGCTTTACGGTTATTATTAGGACGTTTAGAAAGCTCTTTCCCATTTTATTCGACGTCGAAGATAACAAGGATGCCTGTTCTGAAATTTTATATACCGACTTCAAAGTTTACAAACAGAAATTACTTTTGCGTTTTATTTTTGGAACCATAGAACAGAGACGAAATTTCAATGGCACCTATGGTTGCGAAAATAAAGTTTCAATTTAAAAATGTCCAATACACTCATTAGTCACGTACTCTAGGATTCTGTTGAGTAATTTAGATTTTTTAAGATTAACAAATGATGTGAGAAAATTGCGAATACATTTTGATCAATCAATGCATTGATTAAATGTAACCCCTAATATAACCCCTAGCTAGAAAAAATAAGCTATAGTTAGTCGTCAAACCTGAATTAGGCTTCAAGCTTCAAAATACCATACATTTCGACAGTGTACTAATGGCTACTTGCTGGAAACACATAAATTTCGAGTTAGGGTAAAGCTCAGTTTAGTAGTGTCAAAATGTAAGGAACTGTCAAGCTTAAGCCTGGTTTAACTGCTAAATCTAGATTTATTTTTCCTTGCAAGACGACCTAAATCGAGCTTAACATTAAATCACGATTTAATTTTTCCAGCAAGTGACCTTAATATTTACCGCTCGCGAAACTTAATCGCCCTCAACTCCCGCAGCCGACATAAATCCCATAACGCAACCAAAATACACCTCAATTTTCACAGTCTCCGTTAAAAATCTCAAGGAAAGTTCCCTTATTTAAGGGCAGGGCGAGTCATAAGTTTTACTCGACGCATCCGGGGCAAATTGCTGGCAAATCCTGGGAATGAGAATTTATTAATATTGGAACACAGTGTTGTGACGGAGGGACCGAATTAAACCCTAAAAGGATGTTATTTGGTGCCAAAATATAAAAGTACAGGGTCAGCAAATGAATATACGAGAGGATGGAGAGCAAATTGTGTTGTAAGTTAGAGATTCCGGCAGAGCCTGACGCGATGTAGCGAAGCACCAGCGTCTTTAGTAAGCTTATAAATGCGACGTTTTTGTAATAATTTAGTGTCCGTTCATATCTTGAAATGCCTTGGCTAGCCACGTACTTTTTTCTGTATACAGGCGACTACTAAATCATGCATGTTAATACTGTGTCGGCCTGCTTCTGGACAAAAGGATCACTTATTTATGGGATCAATTCGTTACCAGTCTGCCTGCTTGTTTGTCTGTCTAAACAAGATACTTTTTCTCAGAAACAAGCGGAGATAACAAGTTGGAAAATATAAAGATTTCTTAGTTTCTAAGATCACAAGATAGCAATAGAAACATAAAAATACTGTGGAATCGAAATTTTATAGGTACGGTACATTTCCGTTGACAAGGGCTTACGAAATTTGGCAAAAAGTAAAGTTTACCGGCACAAGTTAAAGAAAAGTCAGGGTTTTTTATAACTCAGAACCATCATTATACAAGTCAAACCCAATGTAAACTACCAGGATATCATAACCATGTAAGCACATAAAACAATATTCCTCGCGCGGCGGATTACAGCGCGACTTATAATTATTTTTAGCCCCCCAAAGGGCTTTGGGGCGCGCGCGGGATTTGTCCTAAGTCGGCGACGTTCTGATATTATTTCTACGGTATTTTCTTAAGACAGGTGAGTATTAAGACGCGACACGGATAAGTAAACGATTAACGGGATCCCCGGAATCATGGCGTATGATGGATGCGGGGATTCCATTTGTTATCAGAACGACGCACCATGTCAATAACAAGTCAGTGCGGAATCGCGACAACGTAGACAAATTCCCCAGCTGGGAAATTTTGAAACGTTATCATGAACATGTAAGTAGACATTTCGATATGTGCATGAATGACATTTAAATTCAAAACGCTTATCGACACGTACATCTGACTTTAAAATTCAAATCTTTTACCATGCAGCCAGATTGTTACCAATATCGCGGGCAGTGCGCTGAATATAAATTGCACTCATGCACACGCGAGATCGCGGCTCACTTTACTTTTACGTCCGACTCGCTGCGAATTAATTCGAGCGATTTGATTCCATCATGCGACCGTTCTGATTTCAAATCGCAAATCAGCAAGGCTACCACTAAATTCGAAAATCGAAGTTCGTATCGTACCGTCCCGCCTACGCTTATGTTATTTAATACGAGAGTGAGAGGGATAGTACGATACGAACTTCGAATTTTGTGTTTCGGAGTAGCCCTTCAGAAACGGATTCCATATTCCATATTCGAATCGACCTTTGTGGCCAGCGTGTACGCTCGTTCATTTGTTTCGGTGGCCGCGCAGGTGGCGCTGTCACCGCGCGGTGTTCCGTTTCCCGCACGTAATCAAATGAATATTACACACGCGTCATGTTGACAGCCCTGCAGTTTCGCCCGATATGTAGGTCGGATGTCGGATGCTCTTTTTGACGACAATTTGAAGCATTGTCTATGCCCGACCGCTTTTCAGCGCGCGCGTTCGATTTTCGAATCAGATTACATGACGCGGTTTCGACGCCGCACCTACCTACAATATCACATTTTACTGGCGTGAATTATTTATGTTACATGCTTTATTTGGTACAATTTTGAATTGACGAAAATCTCTACTGGAGTTAGGAATGTAACATGCAATTCAAATAATACAAAATGATGGTCACTCTCACTGAATGGCAGTGAATGTCGTGAAAATTTAGTGGATTTCGGCCGTTGGATTTTAGGAAGCTATTCAAAAATGTAGCAGGGCACAGTGTCATCTATTGAGAGTTAACATTGACATGTCCCGACTTACGCCGGAACTGTTGTACAGGAGTCGGTAATGAAAGCACTTAGCGCTAAGCGAAGCAATTATAAGTAATTTGGAACGCGCTAATGGGCGCGGACGGCGCGCGCAAAAACGCGAAACGGAACGCGCTAAAAGCCCCCTAATTCGATTGTTCGACGGTTACTTTTTAAACTTCGAACTGTAGAACTGTTCGAGAATAAATCCTTCAGCTCTGATTCAATAAGTATTATGCGGAATGTAACGTGACTTTTTACTGACTCAATTCGAACTAAATTAACTCTACCTTCACTTCTTTCCAGCCATTCCTAGCTTTCATTCACTCCTTTTTCCACCAAGATAATTTTCATTGTCAAATTACCAAAGGTTGTTTCAATTTCAAACTGGAATTGTATCCAAAAAGCTGCTGGCAATATTTAACGAAGGCCAACTGGCAAAAGCTCTTCAGGCTGTAATTAAAACTTGTATAATTCAACGTTCCGCGTCGGAAATACGCGGAATTCATAGCCATAAAGAAAGTAGGATTCGGCTCGCGCGAATGAAACACAAATACCCTGGCTCAAAGGAGTAGAGGACTCGCGTCACCTGAACTGCGCTCGCCTTCTTCGGCCCTGGTGATTTATGGGCGCGGATCCGGACCGGTAATGAAATTGCACCCCCCGCCCCCCGCTCGAAGCCATTCTAGAAATTACTACGCAACACCGTGCACTCCACCGGCGTACTGATACTCTGGTAGCCGTCTTATGCTAATGCTTCATTTTTTGCTTCATTTATCAAGCACATGGGTATGTAATTGTGTTTCAGAGTTTCAGTTTTGTCTGAGAGCGGCTTTGAATCGTTCTTTGTCTACGCAATGAAAAATTTATTGCTCTCGCGGGAAATTTTAATTGAAAAGCGCGGGCTACGCGCTCGGCTGCGTCACAATGGTTCAGTCGCGCCATGCGTAAAGCCGTGCTGTAAATGTTTTTCAAGCCTTTTCATGGACCAATTTAATGGTAACGACTTCGGCGTAAATCCCTGTGCGGTGCGTTACCGAAACGTTACGATATTTCATTAGAAAATCGTCACGCGTCTCGGCTTCCGCTGAATGCGCGACAAATGGGCTTTTTATCAATTGTTTCATTACAAAAGCGGATAATTTGTTTCTATTTAAATAGGAAACAAACGATTTTCGTGATAATGAATCATGATGTTACAACTTAGTTTTTTTCTAAAAACTTTTATTTTGTTAATTAGTTTTCGAATTGCATTCTAATTTCCATAAAATCAATAATTTTTAGTTAATCATGAAACTACCGTGAGACTCACTCAAATTTAATGATATTATAACTATATTTCGGGTTATTTCGAAACATGTCGAGCTAAACTCGATTTAAGACGTGAGTTATCCGTTATAATATCATTAAACTTTTAGTTACATGTTGCAACTCTACCGCCAATACCAACTCTATCTATGTAGAGCTTTCTGGAACTATACACGCACATAGTTGATGTATTTAGCAACTGTCCTTTCCAAACTCTATTTAAATTTTCCTGGAGCCATACACACAATACCTAATTGGCTACAATGCATTTAAGACACTATATAAAACCTCACAAACAAAACGTAGTAAAGTGTTTTTGGTCATATTTCGGAAATCACAAATAAACAATAGTAAGTTAAAATCGCCCAACACATAACAAGGAATAGAGAAGAGGGGAGGAAGAGCTTGAATAAGCAACTTGACAGTTTTTAATCAGTCATAGTTGATTACTAATTAGACCTACAGGATACAGATAATGGATGAGTACAATATTTATGATGAGACGAGTAGATAGAGCATGCTCTACCCACCTTTATATTCACCCAAAAATTCTTCAGCCTATCCGTGATCACGACACTTTATACGTCAAAATTATCTAGAATATAAAACCCCACAGCAAATATCATGCCACTTTGTGCGAACCTAAAACAGGGATTACGCATACTGCAGTTTCACCTTGCTAAGTTTATTGTGTTTCAAACGTGATGTCGAAGACATGGCTGCGTATACCATGTTGTGTCATCTTCGAAACCAATAACTACACTTAGATTTGAAGTTCAGTATCCATTACGCTTATAGCTACACTAGAACGAAATGCTATTACTAGCTCCCTTGTCAAGCAATGGCATGCCATGTCATTATGACTTTTTCTACGAAGAGGTTCCACAGTGGGTCACGGTTCAGTTGGTTGTTCGTATATTGTGTCTTGGTAATGTTAATATAGCTATGCTTGGGGTTTCTCTACGGGATCGAATCATAAATGAGGAGATACGTAGAAAAACAAGGGTCACCGACATAGCTAAGCGAATTAGCTCATTGAAGTAGCAATGGGCGGGCCATATAGCACGGAGAGCAGATGGCCGTTGGGGCCGAAAAGTTCTCGAGTGGAGGCCGCGGATCGGCAAGCGCAGCGTGGGACGTCCACCAACGAGATGGACGGATGACCTGGTGAAAGCCGCGGGTTCACGGTGAATGCAGGCCGCTGCCAACCGAAGCAACTGGAGATCTATGGGGGAGGCCTATGTCCAACAGTGGACGTCCTACGGCTGAGATGAGGATGAATGTTAATATAGCAGTGCGAAGAAGGAAAGACTAAGATAAGACTTGAGAAACTAAATTGAGCATCTTCAATTTCAACCTCTTCATTTTGTTCCGTGGCTACGAAGCGGTAGGTCGACCGCTCTTCGTAAATCGAAACATTTGGGTGATACCTTCGTTCTTCTTGGTCCAGGAATGGACTCCAGCGTTTAAAACAGAATGAGTACTTACCGTTAAGTGCTGAAATAGCCACGCCCGCAGGATGTTGGTGGCCACCTTCGGAAAGATGCCCCTTTTCTTTTGGTTTTTCTTGCCGTTCGACTCGTCGTCTTCCTCGCCCGTGCCTTCACCCGAGCCGATACTCGCGTTACTGGCGTCCCCTGGTGACAAAGACAGACATTAAATGTATGAGGAACGGTTTTTAAACACGCTTTTATAGCTTCAAAGTCAAAGTCAAAATCTCTTTATTCAATTTAGGCTACAATAAGCACTTATGAACGTCAAAAAATTTACCACCGGTTCGGAAAAAACCTCCGTTGAGAAGAATCCGGCAAGAAACTCAACGAGGTATTTAAAAAAAAAAAAACAGATTCACAAAATTTATAAATGATATCTATATACTATTATTTAACACAATTTTATTTTTAACACAGTAGGTTCGCAAT
Source organism: Choristoneura rosaceana (assembly GCA_037349165.1). Lineage (NCBI taxonomy): Eukaryota > Metazoa > Arthropoda > Insecta > Lepidoptera > Tortricidae > Choristoneura > Choristoneura rosaceana. The sequence goes on along the minus strand of JAZBNJ010000033.1, from coordinate 10,277,232 downwards.
TTGAAGGGATCGCTAATGCGGATCGGAATTCTTGTAAGACCTTCATTCTTCGAATCTTCATCTTGTAAGACCTGTAAACTTTGTATCTATAAAAGTAACGGATACTTTGAACGTGATTTTCACTGACTATATGTCGTAGTTATTGACATGAAACTTAGCATTTATCAACTATGCAAAAGAAAGAAAGAAATGTTTATTTGCTTAGAACACATACAAGAAGATGATATTTAAAAAAAATTGGTTACAGTATTCAGCCATATCAGTATTATAAATGTAAGTATACTTCTGTTCATTTTCTGTTAATTTTCTGTTAATTTAACAGGCAACCTTATTCAAATGGTCATCTTTTGACGTGTACACTGTGTTTTACAATTACTTATTCACATTATTTAATTAAATGATTAACTATAATGTGTTAATCGCGTACAGGTACCAGGATAGCAGTGATTTGCAAGAGGTGTCACGTCTCAGCTTATCGCGGTGCGTCTGGCATATTAATTAGGTAACTTGCATTTGTTTAATCACCTGCCACGCTGATTCCTATCTTACGTACGCTTAATTAATCTGTAGTCTTGATCAGACTTAGATTTAATTGTTATCGCTAGACGACGGCTTCGATGGGTTAAGCAGGGTTTTCAACGAGCAATATTGTCCGAGTAGCTGTAGATTTCGGGCTACCCAACTATACTAGTCACTATGTGGTCGATTCAATGTCTGTAATGCATTGCTACTCACTCAGATGATTTTATTTTGCAAAATTGTATCATTCAAGTCAGGAAACTGTCGAAACAATGGAAAACCATCTACATATATACGGGTAAACTTTCAAATTGTTTTGTTAATTACGGCAATGCTATTGTAATTCCCATGTACGAATACCAGGCGAACAGAAGTGTGGAGCACGATAAACAAATTAGCGCGCACTGAGCCGCATCAAATATTCATCGGCACAGGAACAAATCGAATCAGCAGCGGGGCTGACTCCATCTTACTCCTGCTCTCCTTGTACATTGCTTCTTTTGAATAATAAAAAACTTACTTGTTTACATTTTTTTTCAGATCGTGGAAATACGGAGTAAGATTGGAAATGAAACATAGAATTAAATCCATACTAATATTATAAATGCGAAAGTGTGTTTGTGTGTTTGTGTGTTTGTGTGTTTGTATGTTTGTATGTTTGTATGTTTGTCCCTCTTTCACGCCGTAACGGAGCGACGGATCGTCGTGATTTTTGGCATAGAGATAGTTTATGGTCCCGAGAGTGACATAGGCTACTTTTTATCCCGGAAAAATGAACAGTTCCCGAGGGAATAGCAGGCGATAACCGAATACCACGCGGGCGGAGCCGCGGGCAAAAGCTAGTTAAAAATAAAACCTCTTTTCCTGCAGCATGTGTGGCATGTTATGTGTCCCATAAAATAATTATAATATGATAATATTTATATACCGTGTTACTTTTAACTTCCGTTAACTTTAATAGGTCAAACGAAGTTAATTTCTCCAAGACACAGTGGCCTAACTCTTATTGTTTAAAAGATACTCAATGCTTTTATTTGGTGTACAAAAGTGAGTTTTATGTCCCTCATAATGGGTCACGTCAATGTCACTCGATAAGTTTGCGAATTATATATATTTGAATGCTTTTTTTCGCATTGGCTAAATAATTTCCAGTTACTTTATCTCAATAAACTGAGCCATCTGTCGAAGTTAACGGAAATCAAGAAAAACTCGGTGTATAATTATTATTTTATGTTCAGTTACTGAGTACGTAAATGCTAAATAAATTCGCAAAAGCTGATGCCCGCGCCTTCACCCCGGTGATTTTTTTTTTAATTTTCTAAATCTTCTTTTATAAGAACCCGTCCCTGACACAACAAAAAAAGTTCACGCGTGATGCCATGACCAAGGGAAATAAGTATTCATTTTTATATATTAAGATTTATACTTTAGATGATCTCCGAGATTTTTTTCTAATATACAGTCTTGTTATTCTAGACATACACACGCTCGAAAAACATAAACCTCCTTGCGGCATTTGGATAATAAAATACATAAAATCAAATCACTACGTTTTAAGGCACACAATAGTGATGTGCACCGCATGCCCGTATCGACTCGATAAAAATGTAAACGCAGCCGAATATCGCGTCCAAATCGAAACGCATCGCGATATTCGGCCGGTGGCATGCATTGTGATGGTAATAGGGGCAAAGTAATAAAATTACTCTTAGGCCATTACCCGCGCCCCCCCCCGCGGCACAGGGTGTACAAGCAACAATAAAACGTTTTCGACTTTCGCGAAAACAACTGGTGATTGTCTGTGTAATTGTTTTATTCGTGTACCGAGATTTATTTGGATTTTATGTAAGAAGTTAGGGCTTTGGAACGAGGTAATTTCAATTTGGGTTACCGGGTTGGTTAATTGCTGGCAAAATAATGGATTATGTTTGTTTATAGATGCTAGCCGTGCTTTCATGAACGGCTAGCATCTATAAACAAACATAATACTTGCAAACTTACTTACTTCTGTACTGTATTGTACTATTTTATCTCGTATTGTTTATATTGTTGTCTGGTATTGTTTGTACTGTTCGCAATTAAATATTTTCTTTCTTTCTTTCTTAAATGTTTTCTAAAAGCCATTTACCAGACGATACTCGTCATTTTGGTTAGGATTTCTGTAAGATATTTTGCTTATACCAGGTATTGGATGTAAAATGAGCAAACAATTAAAACATCATACTCCTCAAACTGAAGAACATTAGTTCAGCGACTTTTAAAAATTAGTTTTTGAATTTTTATTACACTTTTAAGTTTATTCGAAGAAGCAATGTAAAGCAAAATGATTGATATCTGTAGCGTGACAGGAGACATTAGTTGTGTTCTAGGATGGTGTACATTGATAGCAGTATTCAATTTGTATGAAAAAAGGAAAATTCAAAGACTCCATTAATTTTAAAAGTCGCTGAACTAATGTTGTTTAGTTTGACGAAGACGATCTAAGTTTTAATTTTTTGCTCGTATTACAGGCCAAACCCGGTATACTTGTAGCTTAACATAAGTGTGAAAAGGGTCCATATCGGCTCGCATACTTTTTGAAAGTCCGAATGTAATTTTTGTCAGAATGATCATTTGTCAGAACTCTTTTTTTCAGAATCCAATGATTGTTTATAATTCTTATAAAATAAACCTAACCTAATAGTTTTCTATAGGATGACCATTTAAAATTTTTAGAAAAATATAAGGTTTCAGTGGGAAAAAAATCGGACAAACGATGATTCGGACAAAAATACGGTATGACTAGAGAAGAGTATGCGAACTTTGGCGCTCCCGTGTGAAAAGAAGCCTTTACGTTGTGCTTACGTCTGATTCCCGTGTGATTTTTGCATAATCCATCTACATCGCAAAGGGAATCTTAACACAAAATTTTAACTGTCTACGTCAGTCAAGGGGGTTTGGGATGGGAGTTGATGAATTAGTTTAACAGTCAGTATTTTCATAATAACAAAATCATCATCATCATCATCATCATCATCATCATCATCAAAACGTCTACTCAATTTGATAAAAAAAATGGTCCACTCGAAACGTCAAGCGGGTCATCCTGTAGATGCATCACCGTGCAAAATCAGAGTGCAGCCCGATGCAGTATGTAATCCCCTAATTCATCTTATGCACGCACACTAGCACACACCCCTACAGCGTACCCCACACGGCTGTGTGAAAAGTCAAGAATGTTTAAATTAACTTTGCGATAATGGAATTGCATTCGCTGTTTGCTCTTTTCGGTGTAGTTTTACTAAATAAATTTCGGCAACTCGCTGTGAGAACGAGCTAGTTCTGCTTGGTTGTTTTATGAATGTGATGCAAGATGAGATGACAAATTGTGTAAAATAATACTTTTTGGATTGTGTCTTTGTAGTGCGTTTGGTATTGGTAGTGATATGCTTGGCTATCTTATCGAAAATATAAACTGAGATATGGATTGCACAGAAAAACCAGAAAAGGGGCCAGCGCTGGGCATCGAATCTAGGTCCTGTCTAGCGGTTGTATAGGGTTATAGCACGCAGCACGGATTGCTGAGGACCTGGGTTGGATTCTCAGTGCTGGTCTCTTTTTCTAGTTTTTCTGTACATCCATGTCACTGTTTGTATTTTCGATATGGTTTTACGGGATACCCGTAAAAGTAACAAATTTGAGTTGAAATAAAAAATACAAAAATACTCCAAAAATCAACCATGCTTGGCTATCTTGTTGAAGATTCGTGGCACAAATTTACTGTCAATCGATCTTACTGTCATACATCCTCAAATTCACATTAATATTTTAATGCAAAAGTAACTCTATACTGAACTGGCTTTAAATGAAATTTGATATATAGAGTTTGAAACTCTACAAATGCCGTAGGACAGTTTTTATCCCGTAAAATTGCAGTTCTCGAGGGAAAAGGACAAACGAATTTTCGCAGATAGTTTTGGGGGGCAACAGCTAGTTTTAGAATATTATATTGATAACTGCATTTATTTAAAAATAATATTATATAACATTAAAAATGTACCGGAAATTTTGCCCAATTTTTGAACTGAAAATAATACGTAGGAGGACGTAGGTTTTTTAATACAGAAATGAACTTAATCAAATCAGACGCATCTCTCACTTTTCATCTCACGGTTTCAATAATGCAGCGTTTCCCATGGTCGCTCATTAGGGGTAATCCCAGCGCTGGGCCCCACAGAATAAGCTGATTGTAACCCGAGCGGGCACGCGGCCGCTGGGGGTGCGGTCGGCTTTGCACACTTACCCGAAAACTTTGAACACCACGTGTATAAACAACTCTATACCACGGTGTTAGAGCTAAACGCTGGTGCTGATGGTAATAATTGACGCTCTTTGTGAATTTCGTCGTCAATTTTTAATGAAATTAACGGTGCTCTGTGAAGTTTTGCGCGTCGTAAATACATAATTTTTAATTTTCGCGTTTTTTTATTTTGTTTAATAACATATGATTTGTTTTTTGACGATGCGATGTTTTTATGTTATTATTTTTGGTATTCATCGAAATTATTGATTATTTAAACGTTACATTGCGAAGGTCCATATCAATGAATAACAGTAACTTAAGTTGTGATTCCGCTACATACTTGCCGTTTGCTTTGCTTACAAGCACGGAAAATTAGTACTTACATACCCATATCTCATCGATTCATCGAAATTAGATCAAATTTGAACGAGCAAATATGATGAATTAGCTATTTTCAGTTCATCTTTTTTTTCATATTAAGTTAAGTCTAAATACGTGCTGTTGAGAGCTACCCGCTAAACTTTTTTTTTATAATTTAAATAGTACCTAGGTATATTTTTTTCACTCACTGGTTTTGAGCATAAGGTTGGCATTGACATGAATGTCTATCGAATCATCGAATGTTGGCGTTTTGTAAATGTTTTTAGGTCAATTCCAAAATATACAAAATAACTACTGAAATATCAACTTATGATAGCTTTTTTTTTCAAAAATTAATTGCAGCGTATCGACACTGAAAAACGTCATTCGTCAGTCACCGTTAAATATTTCCTTCCATCGACAATTCCTCCTCAAACTTGCTATTGTCGACAAAGTCTGCCTCTGGCAGGGGATTTATGACGCCATTACATTAGTGCAGCAAATGAGTGCAGACTATCGAGTTACAGCAATCAGCTGGAAGTGGTAGTGACGGGGTTGGCTATCGATAACTGGCGCTTCACTAGAAAGTAAAGTTTACAGAGATTTTTGATTCATCTAAGCGGTAAGACAATCAACTAGAGAAATAAAGATCAAAAACAAAATAGGAGAGGTGGTTTAAGAGTAAAGCATCTACATGTACCTGATAATTTAAGTGAAATGACATATGAACTTGGTGTGTTATTTTTATAAGCTACAGAAAATCTGTCTTTGATAGTTTCTTTCGCATTTTGGAAAACGAAGAGCTTTTTGATTACTATTAAAGTTCTTTATTATGCCTGTATTTTTATCCCCGTCGCAATAATTACAAGTTTTGACGTTAATTTCTATCTGTCTTTGGCATCGTGGCTCTCAAACTGTTTTATCGATTTCGATGCGGTTTTTAATACGTTCAAGCGGGTTTCGTTATGGTTGTTTTTAGCTACGTTTAATTAAAATCTGTTTCAGCTGTTTTTAAGATATTGAACTCTGAAATAACAATGGCGGTTTTTTTCAACTTTTTAAATATATAGTTAAGTTTTCAACGTTTTAAGTATAAGGTTATGAGAAAAAGTTTTGTAGATATTTTTTTCTATCGACATTTTCATCAAGGCCTCCTCCCTACACGCGACAACCGTGGTGTCGTAATGCGCTAACCGATTTGATGGATTGGCTTCTTTGCCGTCCCTCCTATTTGCAAACACCCTCGCGGGGATCGGAGGGGCCTGGAGGGGAAGGGGGGCTAATTAAAATGGGCACCCAATGTGGGGCCCTTAACACTAAGCACAAATTTCTATGCAGTCGTCATAGCTCTTAAACGTACGATGTCAAAGTCGGTTTTCACTTTCATAGGATATCAAGTATTGTTGTAGGATTTGGTTGCAAGTGAAAATATTGGCTGGTGACGTAATGACGTCATTTGCGTCGAACTGAGAATGTAAATGGGGGGGGGGGGGGGGATTAATGGGGACTGGGTTTTTTGGGGCCAGTGATTAATTCGAGTATTTCCATAGTTAAATGGACGACGGATGATTGGATCTTAGCATTTTGTCTTTCTCCTAGATTGCCTTATTACATTGTTCATGTTCATTATTTATATTCCGATATACATGTGTTCATATCGACTCGCATACCTACTTATTGGAAGTCCGAATGTAATGTTTGTCACAGCGATCGTTTGTCATAACTCTTTTTTCTCTAAATCCAATCATTGTTCAGAATTGTTATAAAACGAACCTAACCTATAGTTTTCTATAGGATGACAATTTAAAAATTTCAGAAAACTGTAAGGTTTTAGTGGGAAAAGAATTGAAGAAGAATTGCGAAGCAATTCAATGGTGCGCGTGAAGTTTCCCATCCGCACTGGGCCTGCGTGGGGACTATCTGCGCCGAATTACAAGTCTCTGAGCTGAGTCACGAACAGACAGACGGACATGGTGATAAACGTATGGCGGTGACCATAAACGTTCCTCTTTACCTTGACCAAATAACCTAACCTAACTAACAAAAAGTTGGAAAACCCCCGACTTTGTCACTTTAAAGTACAATATCTCAAGAATGGCTGAACAGATTTTAATGAAACATGTCTAATAACCATCGCTAGAAAACTTTCTATCAAATAAAAAAAACCGCATTCAAATCGGTCATCCCGTTCAAGAGCTACGGTGCCACAGGCAGATACAGAGACACACAGCAGACACACATAGCGGTCAAACTTATAACACCCCACTTTTTGTGTCGTGGGTTAAAAACTCCAAAAACGTACTAAAATTCATAAGTGAAAAACCCGCCTTTTGAAATTGGTGTATTATGACGTCATATAACTTGAGTCAGCGACGCGCAGGTATATCTATAGAGCGATTACAACCGACGAAGCGCTTATTCTGCTTAATTACCGGAGACATAGACAACGGATGAGTTGACACTCTATTTGTGGGGGGTTTATGCTCTGCTATGCTTATGTTGAAATGTAGCTCAGTGACTTTGAGAAAGTTGTTTTTGGTAAAAATAGGGAGCTGCTGAACGGTGTTGCCATGTTTAAAGGTTTTACGCCAAAAATTGCAGTTAAGGAAGTGGGTGGTATTTTCAACTCTTTTCGGTCGAGTAGAACTTTTTCACAGTCGATGTCATGACGATTTGAGTAAAGTTTTAAACTAATGTACGTCCTACATCCCTCTTAAATCTAGATATTGAACCCGTGAAGATATTGTTTATTTTATGTCATGAATAAATAATTTTGAAAAAAAAAAACGAAAACGCTCTGGCATTATAAGAAAGTGTCATGTATTCATAAAATCTAGATATTGAATCCGTGAAGATAATGTTTATTTTGTCTTGAAAAAAATAAATAAAAAAAAATCCGATAATGCTCTGGCATTATAAGAAAGTGTCACGTAAAAGAACCCTTAGCGGCCTATCACGTCACTAAATGTAATAGTTTGTATTGTATATATTTAGTCCTTATTTTGATTGATCTTCTCTACCACTCGATGGTTGACTAGCAGGGATCCCTCCAGAAATGAGTTCGCCTTTGCACTTAACACTCCATTTTTCGGTAAACTTTTTGCATTTCCATTTTACACAATCCCTACTATAATATTATAAATGCGAAAGTAACTCTCTGTCTGTCTGTTACGCTTTCACGTCCAAACCACTGAACCGATTTCGATGAAATTTGGTATATAGGTAGTTTGAATCCGCGCAGATGAAGTCGCGGGCATAAGCTAGTAAAGAATAAACAAGCAAACAAACGGACAATAGTTTCTTTACAAAAACCTGCTTAGCATAATCTTGTTTGTTTGTTTGTTTGTTTGTTTATACTCTTTATTGTACAAAAGGAAATACAAAAATATCACACAAAAAGAAGTTGTAAGTACAAAGGCGGACTTATCCCTGAAGGGATCTCTGCTAAAATCAAAGTTAAAACGTAGCTAAATTAAGCATATATTTGGAGAACAAACAACCCCAGTTACTGAAACCCTTAAACTCAAACACTTAAAAATATCATTTTACGATTCATAACCCTCTCACTGCGCACGTCTCCGCGATTAGGCCGCATTGAAAATTAGCTTAATATCTCGAATTGACGATTCCTCCCGGAACGGCCAATTAAGAGGGAATAACACTCGAATCATCCTTCTGATAGCCGAGTTACGGGGTGCCTTTATAGTCCATTAAGGGGGCTCGTAACTCCCCGACTCACTAATATTTTGTACACGCTAAATGTTGCTTACAAAGGTTTGATAGTTACGACTGTATAAACATTGTAGCTTGTATACATTAAAAAACAGGAAATGTGAGTAAGAACCGCGCACCGAGAGTTCTTGTCCGAAAGCTGTAGTTTTGTATTTTAAAGATGGAAATATCAAAATTCAGTACTTACATAGTGCACGTTGAGAATTTAATTATGGAGTTGTATTTATTTGTATGGTTGTTTTTCCGCTTAGAATTTAACAGCCTTAGTAGGTTTTCCTCTCATGGCCAGAGTGCGTATTGCCTGTCGTTTCTGACGGTCGCGATCGCAATCAAATGACAGATTCCGCATACAAAAACTGTCATTTGATTGCAATCGCGAGCGTCAGAAACGTTAGGCACGGCCTCAGGTTAGCTAGCAAAGATAATAGAGAGAGATTTTAAAAGTAATACTTTTACTGTTGTAGTAAGTTTTCTATATTTACTATTATTCCTTTACGTAATTTGCATATGTCTTGAAAAGTTCTATCGACTAGTCTGAAACCTTTTCAGCTCTCTTTTTTCGGAATCGATTCGTACAAGCCAGTAGTAGGAAAGGAAGTGAAGGAAAATATCGGGAAGAAATCTGCAAAAATCTGCAAAGCAATTCAATGGTGCGTGTGAAGTTCCCAATACGCACTGGGCCCGCGTGGGAACTACGGCCCAAGCCCTCTTGTCCTGAGAGGCCTGTGCCCAGCAGTGGGACGTATATAGGCTGGGAACCCTACTCAAACGCTAACCAGCAGCCACCACGCGTTAAAAAGATTAAAAACACTGACCCACCGCCCCCACGCGTTCATCCGCGCATTGATTTCAATTTCAATTTTAATTGTGGAATATTACAAAATTACATTGCTTAATATTCACCCCGGGCCGTGATTTTTGCATATTTTTAACCCTACGGCCGTCCGGGGCTGGTTGGACTGATAAAAATCGCATATATTAACTAACTGAGGGCCGGATTTTGCTCGGAGATAGTCCACGGTTTTCATTAAACCCGATACGGGCGAGATAGGTGCCGTATTTTACTGCGAGAGCTTTCTGGGACGTCTTTAAATTGTGGAATCTGAGATTGCGACTTTACCTCGCAATGATTCTTTGGGATGGTGATAGTTTTTTGCATCAATTTTAAATTTAACTCCAGTTTTACGATTGTGTGTTCAAGAATGCCTCTTTTTACCCCCGTCGCAAAAAAGGGGTTTCCTAAGTTTGACGTCAATGTCTATCTGTGGCATCGTAGCTCTTAAACAAATGGATCTATCCAATTTTTTTTATCTGAAAGCGAGTTTTCTTCCTTCTTAGCTATATTTCATTATTATTAGTTCAGCCGTTTTTGAGATGTTGAACTTTATGGAATACAGTGGGGATTAACCATCTGACGGTATTCATAGACAGCGAGAGCTAGAATAGAATGCCTATGTGTCAGTAATTTCACAGTCAGTCTGACTCTTCCACAAAACTGCGCAAGTAATTACAAAATTGACCTTTTACAGAGTATTTTGGTATTACACAACTAGTAAATTTTGTTAGCTTATTTATTAGTTCATTTATGTGTTAAATCGTTTTAGTTACCTATTTCGCAGGACAGTACACCTTGGCTTAATTGAAAAGCGTCATCAAGAACACTCAAACATCTCCATCAAGTACCCACAACGCCATCTACCGCAAAGTTTATTAAAACAAACATTTAATTTTTTTAATCAAGTATTAATGAGCTCAAGCTGTAAAACTCAGCAATTGACTGTGTTTGACAAGCAAAATATGCATTAGGATTCGTCGCTGCATTTACGTATGTATTTAAATGGGGTTAAACAGTAGCGGGGGCGCTCATGATGCGATGATGGAGCCCTGACGTGATTCGATTCTGATCCGACGTCATTAAAATGCAAATCGAGACAGGGCGAGACTTTAAATGAGAACTTTTACATACTGTTAAGGATAAATTCGCCGGCTGTCAGTAAATATCAAGTTTATGCCCTTTTAAAAACATTTATGAATCTATCTTCGTAAACGGACGCGCGGGAATCACCAACTGTCATATTAATGACGCTCGGTAGCGCCACAGACTATAAACGAATTGAAGCGCGTTCACGGAAACTGTTATCGCAAATAACAAGCACCAAAAGTCACCACACGTCATAAAAACGGTCGTTAAAATAAGACGTCTATAAACATAAAACGTCAAACGGTTCAAAATTAATTAAATCTATGCCAAATATTGTTTTAAGCGTCGGAATTTAAATTACATCCAGAATTAGCAATTTACAACCAAATAAAAAGTCTTTTTTAAGACATGCAATCTTAAATTGGCTTTAAAGCATGCGCAGTGGGGGGGTTGAACGGCTCTCAGTAGGTATCCGTTTGATTGTGCCATATTCTTTTACGCGCTTTTTAGGGTTGTTTAATAGTAAATAAAGATTTAGATGGAGTTTATTGACTCTTAAGCAATAAAGGAGATTAGATTGATTTCCTAGAAATCACTACCAGCTACTTACACGTAGACCGTAAACTTCTACAGACACTTACTCACTCGCATACTTACAAAATAATAAAAGGACATTTTATTGCTATCATGTATGAATATTAAATTGTATTTTCGCTGGAAAATAAATTATGCCTAAAAAAGGTATTCCCGAGGTCTCACCCACGCGTCCGAGCGACCAGGAGAGCATTAATCGAAGGCGCTGTGTGCGGCCTCTCATATCGCGTATTTATGAACACCGCGCGTCCATGATCGCCTGGTAACATTATACCCTGGTGATTAATTTCGGGGTGCTCCAGGGTCCCGGTGTCCACGCGACATACTCATCTTTTAACATCAGCTGATACTTTTTTCATAGCGAACAACACAACTCACAACAACAAGCACAAAACTTTTCATATTCAGTCATAAGTCCGTTGCTAATCCCAAACGGTATTCATGGGATAAAAAAAACAACTTCAATATTTTCTCGCAATTGCATTGATAATTTAATAAACATGATAGAACTCTGCGCAAAAACGTAGCAATCTTCGCAAACGAGCAATAAAATAAATAATGTGACATTATTTAGTTAATTATTGCTGACAAGAGCGACAACGACAAGTACAACTTGTTACTTTAGTCACAGTATTCGCGTTAAAAGTTTTTCTTTATCTATGCCATCTGTCGCATAAATTACTTTGGACGTCTACTTAATGCAGTTGTCATATGATTCTATTAATGTCAGGGTAATTGAGTTCCAACGTTCTATTCTAATCCCCAACATGAAAAAAAATATCTATTCACATTTCGAAATAAAAACCTACGGAAACAGCCGCCAGTGTTACCACAGTTGATATTTATGTAGCTATATTATATTGGATAACCGAGAATACCTGTATCACTCACGTATCTCGACACGTAAATTAATACCGAAACAAAACGAAACTAACTGGAAATATTATCAAAAAACCGCACGATGTCATCGTCCTACACGGATCCTCGATACCGCGACGATACAATCGCATTCCCGGCTTCGCTCAGCGAAGTAACAAAATACCGACCTTCACACCAAGCATTAAGAAACAATACAGAGTAAACGGACTCTAAAAATTAAATTAAAAATCAAAACCATATGAGAAAACGCGTTTAATTAAACGCGCAGCGGTCGCCGATCAGTCAATCTCGGCAAAGGTCTAATTTTTCAAAATGGCGGATGACGCAGCTAAGCAGTATTAAGGTCTCAAAATAAAATATAGATCCGGCTTTTAAAAGGTCTGCGTGCTTAGCAGGTTTAGCTCGCGACTAATTATTTGAATAAGGACGTGACGGACATTTTATGGGCGACGGCGCGCACGCAGCGCGAATATTACTCACTCTGGCGCCCATAAATCACCCTCTTGATGAAACTAAAAAGCTATAAGGTGGAAGATTCTGGCACTGACAGAAAGGAAATCGCGCCAAAAACTTAAGCCGCGCTGCCAAAACTTTTACCCGTTGCCAACACGCCGAAAATGTCGCGTGATTTTTTTATAGCTGGCCACACGGCGCGGACTGTCATCGCAATTTGAAATTGGAACGTTCGATTGTAATTGAGCGGTACGCTATGATTATCTATGGTCGTAAAGCGCGCGGTTTACGACGGCCGCGCCCCCTGGCGGGATAAATCAGGTGAAACACAAATATTACTGTCAGTGGGCGCGTCATAAACGGCGAGACGCATTTATACCGACTAAAATAAACTCAGCCGCGTGTCGCATCGTAAAATGCAGTTTTGCTCATTTCGCGAATAATCCTCGGATTAACTTTGGATTGATGATGCGTTTTGGTGCGTCTTGCGCGCATAAATAAGCGGTATATCTGCCGTAACAAGCTGCGGCCGAATAATTGCTCGCTTGTTATGTTTTCCTGGTCGGGCGCGGAGTTAATTAAGCCGCGTCTATTATTTATCGTTGTTTTCTGAGTGCCGCCTAACTTTAGATGAATTTACACGCTCTTTTTGCCCCCATGGACGGAATAAGATATAACAAGCGGTAGTTTATTTAACTAGTTGTTCGAACAAACGTACATACCAACAAATCAGCACCCGCATCGCAGGCAATTGTACGTATCAGGCCCTATACCAACGAAGTGCGAAACTCTAACTTCGTATGTTGCCGTCCCGCTGACTCTTATGTCATTTAATAGGCGAGTGAAAAGGACGGTGCGATACGAGCTTCGATTTGCGAGTTTTGTAGTAATCCACCAGCACAAATAAGAACTCCCAAATCCCTTGCACATCAACAGAGAGAATGCACGCCATCTATCGCCGAGTAACATAAGCACGTACATTACCAATAAAACATTGTAAACAATCCGAATACAAATGACCGGGAGCTCAAAAAATGAAAGCCAATACAAACAGAGCCCTGCCCGGTACCAAACCCACCCACCTCGTTACCAAAGACAAGACATCAACAAACCCAAATAGCACTAAGTGGACGAACAAAATCCACTGCGATTCCAAGCTTAGTTTAAAGTACTACAGTCTAAAAATTAGAGTGGTTTGTGGTGTGTTATGTCCGTTGGCAACGCTGATTTATTTCCGGACGTCGTCTCTCAGTTGGCAATGTTTTGATAGAAGTGTTTCGCGGAAATTGAGGGTAATTCTTTTTTTTTTCGTGTCTGTGGCCAGAAGTAGCGCCATGTCACCAGTAACTGGCACCGACTCTACATTTGTTTATTTTACATTATAACATTTTTTTTTGAATTTGGAATGTCACGCTAGCGTTTGATCAAAATATATGGGAAAAGGGAACTGGCAGTTAAAAACTGATTTTCTTTTAATAAAGGTTGTGACGAAACTCTGGCTCGTCATTATCATTATCATCATCTTGACCTATACTTTGTCGCACAGGGTGGGCACGGGCACAGATCTCTGAAAAGAGGTCGCCGATAATTCCCAGACGCACTGTAGAATGGGAACTTCACACACACCATTGAATTCCTTCGCAGGTGTGTGTAAGTTTCATCACGATGTTTTCCTTGACCGTAAAGCGGTCTATAAATTTCAATTGCAATTTCGCACAATCTGAAAACCTTAGAACCTTAATTGCAACATGGTAATAAAATCATTATTAACCGACGATAAAAAAAAAGGAGGCGGTTCGTGTATCTCGATTCTGGTGTCAAAATTTGCGCTCTCCATCTAAGAGACGGTTATCTCAGACTTGAACAACCTAAAGACTTAAAGATTCTTTCAGATCCCAGTTTCTCTCTATGTTAACACATACATGTCCCAATTTTTTGTCAGAACACGAATTCTTAGAACTAGACCAAATAATAACGGGCATTTTCTAGTGACGTAGAAACAACGAACTATTGAATAATTGATTTGACAGCACTTTACGTTATGACAGCGTCGCATCAGCCCAATATTACTTTACTAACACTAGCACGTAAACCACGCGTTGCGCAACGTAACGCGTTAAAAATAACCCCCAAACGCATGCTACGTATCCGTCGGACCGCTAGCTCAAAAACGTAAACACTGACGCCACACTCGTTTATTTTTAATTACAGTCACCGATAGTGAGTGGAGAGCATCTTGCGCCTGCGTTAATTGAGTGTCAACTCGTTACGCGCTGCGGCCGCGACAATTTTGCGGTGTCGATAACGTCACGGTTTTACGTTCTAGTGGCTTGTTTGAATTTGGTGTTCTATTTCCGAGGCGATCTGGAGGCGGGCATAGAGTTCGTGTTTGAATTTAAAATTTGGATGTTCGATTTTGTTTTTTTAATTCGTTGGGCTGTGAAGTATTTTATGCCAGAATTACATTGACCCAACTATTTCGTTCAAAAATCATTGTTCTTTTAATGTCTTTGTACGAAATATTGATAATATTTTTTTAACAACACGCATTTTGTCTTTACCAATGTAATATCTTGTAAATCAACTTTTACTTAATAGTCGTAGGTATCATATTGAACTGAAATGTAAAAGTGGTAAGCTAGATAGATACTCATTAATTAGTGTGTTTCATAGAGCTTAGACGCGTAAAATACCACAAACTAGATTAAATATAGTTTTTTAACTACATATTTTATTAGCATCGGCACTAAACGGCTGGAAGTGTCGCTAGAGTGGCTGTTAAGATGTAGATTTATGCGAAACTCTTGATTTATATGATGTACTAATGATGGAGTGACTACCAAGAAACAGTTAATACGACAATGTTGGAGCGATTGAGATAAGGATGTCTTTAACGGTTTATAAATTATAATATTATATGTAAATTAGTTGTGTGTACGAGTATATAACAGCTGCTTGAGATTTATATGCTCTCCTTTCATTTAACGTAGAGTAATATGTTGCATCTTAGTGCATCGTTTTTATCAATTTATACACACTACTGGATTCTAATTTCTACTAACGTTATACTCAATAAGTACTCAATTTAACTGTCAAAGGAAGGTCATTCATTGAACTGTATTATTATGAGTTTCAAAGAACATAGAGCCGTAGAGTCATAGACTTTTTCCCGTACTTATTATGTATATGATTGTATTCGTGTTCGTGGACCTTTAATGGTCAAATAAAAGTACAGGAGTAGAAAAAATGTATAATAATCTCGTCGCCATTTTTAATTACATCAAAAAAACGTCGCAAGATACACCTGCTGCTGCGAAAGTACTAGAGCAGCATAAATATTAAAGAGGCGAGCCCGCGCCGCATTTGCATACGATGTTCAATTACGATCCCGGAATATGGAACATATTATAGCCAGTTACCCATATTGTTATGCTTTTCTGGTATCCGCATGATTGTTTCTACTTCTGTTCATGTATTTTTCATAAGAGGGAGTCGCTTTCATATTCGGGGAGATGAGGGTAGAAAATGGAAAGCTGAATGCAGAAAATAACGAAAATATTATTTTATCATAATAGCCGAGTCAGAAATCTAAATATTCCAGTCGAGTATTTTAGTTCTAGTTACATAGTTTGCTCTTATAAGATTCTACTACCAGCGCCACCTACCGTCGAGTAGCGGCACCGCAAGGAAATATCGATTACTCCGTTTCAATTAGATCCTAACCTTAACATTACCCGAGGCGTTGTAATTTAAATAAAGAACGCTACCACGCGAGACGGCCATTTTCTCAAACTAGTTTTCTTTTTAAACGACAAATGGCCTGCGGTGACTCTGACCGCAACGGACCATAGAGCGTTTATGCCAACCTGGCACACATTATGGTTTGCTAGATCTTGTTAGTACTTGTTTTATTGTGCGTTTGTCAGTTTTTTATACTTACCTAACAAGTTAGCCGCCGCAAAGTTGTGGTGTGAAGCATAATGTCAGTTGAGTTCGTTTTTACACTAACATTTTATGTTACCGCAAAAGAAATTTAGGAAAGTTATTAGAATGAGATAACTATAAATTTAAAGTGACAGTTTATTGTTCGAGACGCTATTGTGTTACGAATATAATATTCACGTCATTGACCTTCAGGCTGTATAGAAGTTACAACTTGAGGTGACATTATCAATGAGTCCTTCTAGCCGAGCTAACATAAACATTGTTATGTTGGCTGCGCCGCCTCTATAGGTAAATACGCCCCAAACCGAGCAAGTCAGGTATTGATCAAATGGTATTATTAGACGGTCATGTATCTGTGTGATTACCTATTTCGAACCAATACAATAGACGTAATTCCGTAATGGCGTATTACATAAGAACTTTTATAAAGTTTCTGTTGCCACATAAAAAATATAAAATGCTTTAAATATTTCTACACAATTTCTAAGCGGTAAGTGTTTGTTGAGACAAAACATCAAAATGATTAAAAAAAACTCTGGTATAAAATCAAATTTCGAACGCGGCAAACAAATGGATATTGACAGCGAGGCGGGAAGGCGCGAAGACAATTTTTCTTTTTCTTATTTAGCCAAGTGACTCCGGTTCGAATTGCGCTTTATGCCATTATGCCAAACTTTTTTCCTATTCAGATTTTCTTCCAGCCATGCGAGTAGTGTCCTCAGCTACGACGTTAATATGCCTAATGCAAGAAAAAATAACTATTAACGTTTTTCTTATGTGACTTATGCCCCTGATTGCGCGTTTGGCATGCCACTTAAATTACTCCGGGTGGTTTAATTAAAAACCGTCTCGGTGTCCGGATTATGGCGTCTCCGCTGAGGTTACACATCGGAAACTTTTGCAACAAATTAAAAAAAAAACAAGGACCGTAGCGAAAAAGCAATAAGATGCACGTCAGGAATAACTTGAATTACAATTTTAATCTTGTCAAATCCCCGTTTTTATCGGTATCGGGCGGAGGACATAATTTTCGTTTTCAAAGTTTATTTAATAAGGACTACTCGCCGTAAGAAATCATATTAAATCCGAGCCGAGGGTTGAGGTCTGTTATAAATTCGCGATTTTTATAACCGCCTCATTATTATTTTTGAACGCTTGAAATGGCCGCTTATGAATAAAAAGTTGTCTTTATTTTGATGCAAAAATATTGTGAGCCGACAAAAAGCGGCGGCGGCGCGAGTAGGCTTGTTTTTATCGGCGAATAAAATCATGTAATAAGCGAAATACTTCTGCTACGATGACATATGTCATTGCCCAATTTTTTACGAGGAAAAAAAAATTTTCGAGGCTCGAGCTCGACGCAGGTCCAATACATTTATTTAAAGAGTTTTATTGGCTGTTTCTCGAATAGCCATCGACATCGGTGAACTAACTGGCTGTATTATAAAATTCCACGGAGTCGACAGGTCTAGCTAGGCCTGCATTCCCCGCGTGCCCGCTCTATTACCGAGTGCTCGTTTTAAATCATACATTTTTTAACACAACGTTTATTTTAAGTAGATGGCTATTTCATCAAATTACTATAATTTTGGTAAACATAACTACGACCTGTCAAAATTGAGGTCGGTAAATCATCAGCTTGACCCTTTTTTGTGAATACTTTAATAATTTCTTTAAGCCCTTTTTAAACGAGGCGCATATTTGGAATAGCTGCTGACGGGTACCTTATGGAGACGCGCTAAGTGGGGGGAATAAACTGGAGGAATTTGGGCACTTAGAGAGCCGCCATTTGAATAAAAAGTCGTCACAACATCCAGCGTTCGGGCCGAGTCTGCGAAGTCGCCGTCGCCTTTTAAACGCCGAGGTTATGAATGGAAGTACAACCGTCAACTTCATGAATGACGAAGAAAAACAAACATTAGTTAATCTCGCCGGTACAAAGCGGAACTATCGACGTCTGCGCGGACGGAGATTTATTCCCTCCCTCATTATTCATATCTCAACAAAGAGGGGCATAAATTACAAGCCCCGAAAATATCTAAATCCTAATCCATTCGCCTCGCCTGTCCCCGACTGAATCCGATTTTAAAATATTTATGAAAAGGCAACAAAAACGACGAAAAAAAGCGACAGTCCAACAGAATTAAAAATAATAAAAAAAATACGACTCGAGAGCGGTTGGAAAAAAGTTAAAATGATTGTAGGGCATCGAGTTGCGTTGTTTTTTTGTCGACGTATCCCCGTTTCATTAGATTCGTTTCAATTCTGTCGGGATTAGGAGAAAGGTCTCTTAAGGATAAAATGCGATGTCCGTTGATTTATGGGGATTCGGCGGCCGATTAGAGAAGGAGTATTAATTGTTGTGCGGCGTCGCGAGTGGCGTGGCGAGTGGCGTGGCGAGTGGTGGCAGGCAACCTAGCAGGTGTGGAGCGAGCGGCCGCGCGCCGGACCGGCCGACTGCTCGCGACAGCTCACGAAATTAGTCACGTGGCCGTTAATAGCCGCGAGGGTGGCGCACTCTCTTTTTTCCCTCTAGCACGGTTGTTTACAACAGTTGGTGGCTATCGATCCGGCCGGATATAGACGTAAATACGGCGTTATTCATCGAATGAACCGTTGTTTGCCCGCCGCCCTCGTTTTTGTTGTCGCTGCTGTTTTTCATCGATCGCATACGGGCTACGGCTAGGGCTACACCTAGCTAGCGGGTTCCTTGAGGTACCTAGCGCTCGGTGTGTTCTGTGTGCGCTACGGCTGTGTGCGTTGCGGACCCGGGGCGCACTGCTCGATTAGCGCGCGGCACCGGCGCGCCGCCTGATTGGGCCATCCATCACCGCCGCCCCCGCGCCGCCGCCGCCCTCCGGCCCTCCGCGCGAGGTCTCCTCTCGCCGCGCCGCGCGACTCGCTACCCTCCGTCCCCCGCCGCTGAGTCCACTTCGAACGACTCCAACTCGCGTGTTAATGCCGCGACGCGCGCAGCAGAGATCGAGGCGTATTTTTAAGACGGATACTTAGTGCGTTACATTATTATAGTTTTGTTTTTTTTTCCGTCTCGGCCGTGTAACCCACACGGTTCGTGTTTTCATATGGCGGCCGGGTCGACGCACCGGCCGGTTATGATACCGAATGCCTTTAGATTTTTGATTGAGGTTTTATTTTATTTGGCGCGACGTTCGCTCCGATTACGTTTCTCGTATTCTTTTACCGCTCGGCCGGTTTTTGTTTCGACGCGTTTCATTGTTCGTAACAAGATCGATTTTAATGATAAGGCAATGCTTCTAATGAAGACGTGGGTGTGCCTGCTTTAATGAGTCGAGCTTTTGGCATCCCGGCTACCAGCCCAACGTGTGTCAGATACCTACATCTACACGGCACTAACACCAACCGAACCCAACACCTAAGGCATTGGTCCCGAACCTGGCGAAATTACCCCAAAAGGGGTAAACTGTGCCACGTGAGGTAACACAGAACGTTATTAGACATTGGGTGGCCACAAATAAGAAAAGTCGTTTTTAAGGGGTAAAAAGAAACTTACTACAATTTTCAGAGATACCTACAATTTTAAATAGCTTTGTAATAGGTAATAATAAGAGGATTAGAATTATAATCGTATGCATTTTCTTCTACTTTTTGCCTTCCAGCCGCTGTCAAAGAGCATAAGGTTTTTGATGTTTTCGGAGCTTTTTATCTCGCATTTTTTTATTAGTTCTATAGACACAGCGCTAATCAAACGAACTACTCTAACGAAGTGCCCATTTTACCCGACAATTGGGGTAAATTAAAAAGCCAATAACACAAGTAACCCCGGGCATTAGCATACCTGCGCGGGCGCGGGTGAGAGGTCGCGCAACACAAATTGCATTCTCACGCACGGACCGCACGATCGAAAAAAGCGGCTAAGCGTGAGTCGGACTCACGCTTGTAGGTGGAGTTTAATAAGTCGGACATCTTCACGTTGGTAGTTTAAAATAGTATGAAAATCGTGTCACAACGGACCTTTGTCCAATCGGTTATTTTGATTGACAATTATTTGACATGGTCCATCTTTTTAGACTAATAATTTTCGGTATATTCATTATATAGGTATAAGAAAGAAAGAAAGACATTTATTCACATTCACAAAGACACACAAATACAACAAAAAAACAAAACAAAAAGTAAATACGAAAATAAAAATACACGATTTTTGTATGTCCCCGCAAAAGTGAAACGGCCGATGACTGCCGAAACGGCTGATAATATATCGAAGGAATAAAACGAAAACTCTTTTCTAAATAATTGACTCTATAGCGAGCATGTGTACACACATACACACATACATCATACATTTCGGCCAACAGGTATAACTCCAGAGCAGCGACCTCTCAGCACGAGAGGGCTTGGGCTGTAGTTCCCACGCAGGCCCAGTGCAAATTGGAAACTTCAAAAACTATTGAAACGTTTCGCAGGTTTGTGTTGTTTTCCTCACGATATTTTCATTCAACACAAATTCTAGTGCGTGTTTATTGCGGTTTACTGTGACAGACGGGCAGACAGAGCCTTTGAGGTGTACGGCACTCTATCATCATCATCATCATCATCGGCCGGAAGCCGTCCACTGCCGAAGAATGGCCTCCTCCTTAGAACACCACTTCGAGGTTTATTTCACTGGTAGTGTCTGCGCACGATCCTCGGTTTGCGAAAATACACTGTTGAGCCAAATAACGGGTCACTGGGACTTTGTATTTATTGCTCGTCAGTATATTTTATTTACCGGCACTTTTAAAGGGTACACACTTTAATATTATGGAGTTCGCAAAACGACGACAAAAAAAAATTGTGTCAAATAAGATCTAATAAGTGAAATTTATAATAAAAAAAATATTTCATAGAGTGAACAGACAATTTTTTTTATAAGACCGGCTGGTGCTTGGCCGTATTTATTTATTATTTGGTAATTTATAGTACCTATATTTATTTATGTCTATCGTCATTCAGAGTTTGAGATCTATATGTTTATAAATTATGTGGATAGCACGAAAACCAAAGTCAAGTAAGTGCCTATGTAGGTACTTACCTACTAACAATTATATTATTCTTAGAAAATGTCTACGTAGCTGTGTTTTCTGTATTTCTTACTATGTCTTGGTGTGAAACTCAATAAAGTTGGTTGCCAAGAAGACGTAAAGTGTCCCTTAGAAGCAACAGCAGACCGATGGAAGGAAAACTCTTCTAATGAAAATGAGTGTTCTCTCTCCTCAAGCATGCAACCTCAAGCTGGAACAGGGTCTTGGGCCCAACAACCAATACATCTGCAGAATTTGCCTCAGTGCTTTTCCACCGAAAAGAAAATTTGTCTAACACATGCGCCACCACATTAGGTATAAAGAACATATTCGCTTGCGAAAAGTGCGAAGCAAAGTTTGCCAGATCCCAACTTAGAAAGCATAACGTCAGTGAGATTGCCAATTCCGTTATGTGTTTTTTTTTTGATATATGGGTTTTGCATTTAATTTAAAAGCCATATGTGCCAAAATCCATATATCAAAAAAATGCACTTAACGATATTGGCAATCTCACCAACGATAAACAGAATCAATGCAGAAAATTCAGCTGCAATTTTTGTTATAAGAGACATTGTATTGTATTGGGATTACTAATGTATGGCCAAAAAACTTTCCCCAAATTATCACATCCCAAAATATTTTACACAAATTATCATTTGGCAAAAAAACTTATGGAAAATTTACAGTTAATAAAAGGGTTCTGTAATGTGAATGGTTTTTTCAAAGTTCAACCCCAATGCTTCAAAAATAAGCCCCATGGTTCCACCATTACAAAAAAAAAACTGAAAATGATTCGACAAAAAAATCCATATAATTAATTGAAATTGCATAAAAATTGGAATCGATTGCGGTGATTGCTTCCCATCAGGTGACCCGCACACTTGCAACCCTTCTTCTATAAAAAAAGTTTAGGGGGTATAGCAGTATGTATTTCCAGTGATAGAATGTTTAATCAAACAAATACTACAAGCAATTTATTTAGTTCAAGCCGAATACCATCTCGAAAGCTTGTTTCGCTTCGCAAAACTTTCCCAGCGATACCAGGATGGCCTACGATTGGTGCCAACGGTCCCAATGATGATTGCGTGCACACAGGCGCACGCGCAGCGCAATGAAGCCTGACCCGATCCCATCGGCAAAGGGTTCAAGCGAAATGAGCGCACTAAAATGCATTTCTGCGCTCAAAGACCACCGCCCAATGAAGAATAAGATTACACTCTCGAGAAATAAAGTTTTAGGCTCAAAGCCTTAGAATCCAAGTTCCTTGTACACTCTTTCGGTTGCTAGGCCGTTTGGGGCCGCGTCTGTTGCTAACGAACACCGATTCCCGTCTAATTTGCGGACATGGCGAGCGATCGATCTCATTGGACTTTTGAAAAAGGAAACCTTGTGAGACGCACAAATTGAGCAATTTAGTGCTCGCTCGCTCGCGCTCGTGGCGGCGCGGATTGCCGTCCCGCTCACGCTAATTTCGAATATCGAAGGTGAATTCGAAATGAGAATATTAAAAATTTGTTCGTAAGTTTACTTTGAATATGTGGGACGGTTGACTAATGTTCTCCAATCAATAATGTAGAACTATATTTTAGGAAAAATTTAAATAACCACTCAGACTTTAGTTAAGCAGAAAAACTATAGAAATTTAATCGCTTTTGGAATACCATATTTTGACATCCCGGGTACCTTTTTCGACGTGCAACTCTATTTTTCAGAATGTCTTAACCACGAGATGGAGTTCCATCCGAAAAAATACACTTAAATATTAAAAAATAGTATCAGGTAAGGACTGTTTCCTTACAGTATTACACAGGACTATCTCTATCTCCTATGTAAAAAACCTACATACCTATTAACATACTTACTTGTAAACTTAGTTATGCTATGTAAGTATACCTATCTGTACCTAAATGCCTATATAGTTAGTACCTATCTGCCTCCACAGTATTGTTCTAATTATCTTGTAGAACACTCAAGATTATAGTCTATCTATGTCACTTTAGTTTCTAAGCCTTTGATAAGACTAAGACGCCATGTTTCAACAGCGACGACAAAGTAAATACGTACCTAAACTATACCTGAAATATTGTACAAAATCTCCTAAACACTATCGCGTCCAAAAACTCTTCGTACGCATTCCGTGACATTTATTAGAATTCTTCTTAACTCGCAATAATTAATTATTACTTCTTAATAGATATTTCCTCCTAATCGGGGTAAAAACATTACTCGAGCGGGCAACCCCGAGGCGCTGTGGCATTCCAGCGCCCGTTACCATGACAACCGCCGCGCATCCAGCCGTCATCCTCCCCAACCAACACATACAAGTAACGACCTTATTTTTTACTACAAAAGGATCTAATCAGAAATACCGCTAAATGAAGTTATAACATTCCGTTACGATACCCCGCGGTCGTCAATACGCAATAGTAACAATGAAACTGCGACCTTAATATTAGATGCCAAAGTGCCGTTTCGAATGCGCGAACGGCTTAAGAATAGCGACATAAGGAATTGTTTTATCTCTTTCACACGTCGTAAAGACGCGATCGCGCGCGCTCGCTCCCGCGGTCTTATTGAGGACGGCATCGATTCCGGCGCGGCGTCTCTTTCCGGCGCGGTTTTTGCACGATCCGCGGTTATCCGTCTTCGGCGTTCATTCGAGACGTCAGATAAAATCGTTATTGTAACGAACCTCCGAATAAATTGACTGCGTTTCTTCCGATTCCATTTGCGATTCTACTACTTTATTATATTTTATCTGACGGATTTTTTTCCTCGCTGTTTGTTAAGTTGCTACGCTATTCTGGTGTTCGAAAGGTGCACCGTTATATCGCTATTCTATGAAAGTCAGCTCGCGTAATGAAAATGACCGTCAACTGAGCAACGGCCGGTAATTGATATAGTGTAATGGAAACAGGCAATGAAGCCGACGTGTTAAAACAAGAGGAAGACAGATGCGCGCCAATCACACGCGCGAGAGCGAAATGGATATTGCCCGCGGCTCCGCGCCGGAACGATGCAAGTGCATTTTACTGTCGCCGTAATTGTAACCGTAAATACAGAGAAATTGAGCTTAATTTAGATTGACAGCTGAAATACGTAGTTGTGATATGACAGATCTCTCAATAGATGGCGCCAGGGTATCACAGCGGTAATTCTGTCGGTTGTAAAATGATTTTGATGACACTGTAAAGTTGTTTGAAAAGTGTTCTGCGCGATTATTGTGGGTTATATTCGTACTTAGTTACGGTAATTGGTGGAATTTAGTGGTAAATGTCAGTTAAAACGATCTGCGAGAGCTTACGCGTTAATACTGTAATTATTAAGTACGTTTTTGTTTTTACAAGTTGACTTGTACCTACAAGTAATAATTACCCATTATTCTGTCATTTTGTTGTAACTTCACCTTTTATCAACCAGATACAATTTTTTTCTTTTCATTCGTAAGTAAATAGCACTGTGTAAGGCTTTGTTATAGTTTTTTTGTTGTAGGTTAACCTTTTTTTCATACTATTTTTCCTCTTCGTTATTTTAGAACAATAATTTTAAATAGGTACCTACTTACTTACTCGTGTCATGGTTTACTTTAAAAAAATAGTTAATAAGTACACATACTTAAATATTGACTTTTTCTATTGACTGCCATAGTACATATAAAAGTTTCAAGTAAGTACCTACCTACATAATTGTTTTTTATAATTTTCATTTGCCACAAAATTAATGTTCCCAATTTTTGTACCATAATAAATTTACATACGCACTTTGTAGTTTACTTTTTTTTATTTTTTTAAGACCGATAAAAATTCCTTTGCTGTGTATTTATTCTGCAATAACATAGGCATTCTAAATGTTTTTTCAAGCTATTACATTATTTAATTTCCCTACCTCACCAAATACATACATCATTTCAGCCAAAAATACTAATACCCGACATCCGACGGATCGATTCGACGAACAATCGATTCCGATGACAGCTAAATCGATGCAGTAACGAGCCGAAAACGGCCGCCATTGTAGATGCATCGCGTCGGGGGCGGTCGGCGGCGCTCGGGGAACTTCGTGACAGCTCGTCGATCAACCATAGAGCAAGGTCGTCTTTTAAACCTTCTCTAGGTCAAGATTGTTGATTTGCGAGGAAAATATTTGGAATTTACACAACAGTAGTAATCCTTACTAATCATCATCATCATGGTGACCTTTTGGCCTATACTCTCTTCAGCTCTTGGCGATCTTGTGCTTGTCTCATTCTTGTTCAGTGTCGACTCTACCTCCGTGCCATCGGATGCAATAATAATTATTAACTATAAAAAAAAGAAATAAACATACCTATCCACTTTCGCATTTACAATAATACGAGTACAATAATATTGCAAACCCACTTGCTCGTTTGCCTTCCAGTCAAAAATAATAATAATAAAAAAAACAATTCCCACGAATAATTATTGTAAATGCGAAAGTTTGTAAGTCTGTTTATTCGTTTGTTACTTCATCATGACCAAACCGTTGATATAGATAGTTTGCGCCCCGGGGAAAGACATAGGATAGTTTTTATCCCGGAAAATTGCAGTTCCCACGGAATAGAGAAAACCAAATCTTACGCGGACGGAGTAAGTAACTAATAATATTGTTTACAAAAATATTGTAAATGCGAAAGTGTTTATTTGTTACGCTTTAGCGCTTAAAGATTTCAACCGATTGTGATGAAATTCGGTATGGAGATAGTTATGGTACGTGAGAAGGACATAGGATAGTTTTATTCCCGGAATAAACACATTATTCGCAGACTCTGAAAATTTTACCGTCGCATTCGAACAGTATTAAGCAGAGTTTTTTGAGAATGTAGAGTTGAAGGATATTGATGAAAATTGAACTTGTGCTTTACCAATTTTTATAAATCTCTACATTACAAGATTTTTTTTTCATAAACCGATTTTTATCTAACATAATAATAGCTAAGAATTACCGCACGAAAACTTGGTTTCACGAAAGAAACACTGCGCATCGAAATCAATCCGCTCTATTGAGAGCTACGATGTCATATACAGACATTGGTGCTAAAATTACAACAGCTCTCTTTTTTGCGTCAAAGATTAAAAAAGGAAAATATGTAAAGCATCATTTACCTAAAACATACTTTTTTTTTTCATTAAACACTTGACACCAATTGACCTAGTCCCAAACTAAGCAAAGCTTGTGCTATGGTTAAATCCAACACACATATTAATCATCCAAAACCCGAGAACAAACATTCGTATTGTTCATACAAATATCTGCCCCGGCCGGGAATCGAACCTGAAACCTCAACCTTCGTAGTCAGGTTCTCTAACCACTTGGCCAACCGGTCGTCAAATGAAAATAAAGACAAAGGATTCCATCAATTCCAGTCAAGTGGTCTTATATCTACATACCTAAGTTATGTGCTACGTAACATTATATACGTCGTTGAGATGATTTTTTATCCTTCCTGATAACACTATCTCAGCTGATACCGGCGACCTTGAGATTCTGTCTGATGATTGATGGGATCCGGGGTTCGAAGTATTTTGAATCCTGCACCGTCGCGATAGAGGCAATGTTTGATGGAAAATCGAAATCCGTATTGAGATCTAGTACGTAAGGACATGTTACTTTCTGTATCTTATTTTTAACTATATTTCTTGTATTAAATTTATTTATTAAAAAAAATAGGCCTCTGTCAAAGTCAGAAATATATTTATTTAATTTAGGCTACATATAGCAAGTGTTAACGAACGCAGAACATAATTTGCCACCGGTTCGTAAAAAGCCAAATATTTCCGGCATGGAACTCTAGGTTTTTTTAGGTTTTAGAGAAAAAAAAAGTTATCTCAAACATTACATTATGAAAAACAACACATTGTGACTAATAATTTTCTACCAGTTGATATAGATTGATTAATATTAAGAAAATATTTAATCGCTTTTATTAATCGATTTTACACTATCCGATGGATTACGGTAAGTAATTTATTACATAGTTTGTCTCTTCTAAAGTAAATATTTTAGAAGAGACAATAATTATTGACATTTATTTTAAGTTTAGAATAGTTGTATGAAAATAGATATAATTTGAATAGTTTAAGTAATTTACTGCTTTCTATTTATGCAAATTATAATAAAACGTTATTCATTTATTTATTTACTACCCGTGTGGTGTCGGGTTAGAATTACACCTCTCCATTTCTTCCGTGGATGTCGTAAGAAGCGACTGAGGATATTGGTATACCTACCATAGGCGACAGGCTAGCAACCTGTCACTATTGTACCGTTTTTGTCAAACTTAAAACCTAAAATTGCTAAAAGTGGCTCCGAATCGGTAACGTTTCGTGTGCTCTGCCTACCCCATTTGGGAATATAGGCGTGATGTTTGTGTGTGTGTGTGTGTGTGTGTTATTTATTTATTAGAAGTCGTATAGTTAAGAGTGTAGTCCTAAATGTTATTAAATATTAAGCAATAATAACATTGGCATAGACAAGAAATTTCCAGTTTTTGGACGCTTTAGAACTAAATTAATATAAAGTCGGTCTATTTATTCACACTCTAAGATGCCGGCTTAAATACACGTACAGACATAATAACTAGTAAATTGAAAACATGAGATATCAGTTATTTTTAGTAGTACTTATCTCTGATTAAAATAGGTTATTTACAATGCAGGAAAGTGCAAAAGTTCCACACGATACTAAACAAAGTTGTGGAAAACAGCTAGTCTTATCTTACTAATATTACGAGTATACTAAATGTGAAAGTTTGTGAGTGCGTGAGTATGTTTGTTACTTCTTCACGCTGAAACAGCTGAACGGATTTAAATGAAATTTAGCAAATAGTTTATAACCTGGATTTAACATAGGATACTTTTTATCCCGATATTCCCACGGGATAGGGATAAAATCTCGAAATAACAACCGCTGGGTTTAGAGTCATGAAATTTGGCATGGTTATTACAATATAACGTCAGTGAAATGAAAACCACGATGTAATTTTAGGGAAGTCCCACGAGAAATTAAAAAAATCCCGGAATTTCAATTCAACTGCTGTATCTAATGATTTACGCGTGCAAAGCTGCGGGTAAACGCTAGTTGTATGTATATTTAAGTATGTGCTATATGTTAGCAATGCCCTATCTTTTATTCATCTCGGAACAAACACTAACACTTAACAGGTGTCACTGCGCCTACGCCGGTTGCATCGGCTAAGCTGCGAATAAATTTAGCTATCTACGAGAAAATCTAGTATATACGAACAAGTTAGTGCTTTCAAAACAAAAAAAAACCGGATTCCTTAAAAAAAGTAAAAACTAATAAGTTAGTTATTTTTTATTCGAATGGTGGCAAACGAGCATGTGGGCCTCCTGATGGTAAGAGATCACCACCGCCCATAGACACCTGCAAGACCAGGGGTATTGCAGATGCGTTGCCAACCTAGAGGCCTAAGAAATATGTGATCCCTAATACTATGTTCCATCTTTTGTACCTACCATATTTTAAGCGAAATAAAATTATTTGTATTTATATAAGAAATAAGTCCAGTCTTAGTTCAGTAATCTAGAACTCTGTTTTGCCGGAACTCTTTCAAAATCGTGACCTGCTCAAGAATCCACGTAACTTTTTTTAAAAGTTTTTTTGTATTCCTGGGACAATTAATCTACATGGGTGTTAAAAATAAATTAGTGTGCCTTCAAAACATTTTTTGCGGTAGCCATCTGGTTTTTTTTTATCATCTATGTCATTTTGATAGTTTTGACGAATCTAATGATCTCAAATAAGGCTACTGAGTGGTCCAAAAAATAGACATACATATACGTTCGTAAAACATTGCAATCTTTCGGGCACTTGGGTAAAAAGAAGTATTTTATTCCTCCACGATTAGACGCAAATATACCTTAGCTGGTTTCCTTATCGATGGTGGAAGTGTCAGTTGGCGTAAGGGACAGTCGGTATATTGTCCCTTACGCCAATTGAGACTTCCACCATCGTTATAATTATGAGTAAAAGAGTAATAAAAAAGTGCGATAGTTACCTGGGTACTCACCGGGGCTGCCGAGGAACACTGAGGAGTACACCCGCCGCGCCACGTCCGGCGGCGACGACCACTCGCGCCGCGACGGACACCATTTGCCTGCGACAGACACAAAACGTCTCGTTACTGCACAGTTTATTACAAATAGACGTCTGACGGAGATGAATATTTACACTGGGACACCATTTGATTTCGACAAACACATGATTTCATTTTCTAAAACATGCTCGGAAACGTATGTGTTAATGTCACGAAATGAAGATATAAAGTTTCTCATTTATGGCTCCCTATATTACTTCTTAGGCTAAGGCCATAAGAAATGTATGAAAATTCATTATAGTCCGCTGCTCTAACTTTTTAAATATGCTTACTTAATTTCCTTTTTTTTTACAAACGGACTCTATTTGCCCGTGACAGACACAAAACGTCACAAGATTGGTTGTATTGTATTGTAATAACACATTTTCGATACGCAGCCAAGTACTTATTGTTCACCTTATTGTGTAAAAAGTTAAAAAAATATATAACATCGTTTTAAATTTAACTATACCAAACCAACTAAGCAAAATATCGATAAAAAACTCTTCTTACGCCTAAAACGTCTTATAGCATTAAGACCGCCATATTTATAAACAATATAAGCACTATAATCAAACGTAACGTGTCCCTGACCGTCACAAAACCCATCCAAAGACACATGGGACGTTTTTTCAACCGATTTCGATTCCCAAAAAAACTCTTACATTAAGCTCTTCCCGCCTATCTAATGGATTCGTCCAACTCTCCCAGGGCCAAAGCGTCATTACGCAAAAAAAAATAACAAAAAAAGAAACTCCTGGGAGAACGAAGGTGTTGCCACCCTCACTGTTTTCTTACCCTAGAATGAGGGAGGCAATATCATACACCATTAGCGATTTTCGTACTTTTTTAACGGTGTCACAGAGGTGCGGGTAATGGCTGCTGGGACATGCGTCATCGTGCATAATGCCGCCTCAGCGATATAGGCTGCTTTAGGGGATGAGACAATGTAGTAGTTACTTTCATTCGATTCTTTGGTTTATTTAAAACATAAAAGAAGGAGAAACTAACTCTGATTGGTAAAATTTGGATCATATCATTATGTAAAAATACCTAACACTGGCAACACATAAACCGCATTTTTTTTAAACATGCAATTAATGTTCTTTTTGTTTTAATTGTCGAATAATTACACCCGGTGCAGGCTAGCAGCGCCACGGGGCGCTCCGAATTCAAATATCGAAAAGAACCCAACCGCCATAATTTTCTCTCGCGTTGTGTTCCTTTTTCGGAATTCGTAATTCGAACAAAAGCTCGCGCAGCGCAATGGTGCATGTATGATTGATCGCGGCGACGCTGGCTGGCGAAATGAACATTCGATCTTTGAAAATAAAAGGCCCTTGACCCCACACTCCTTTTTCTTTCTCGAATATATTTTATTTCGTTTTACTCTTCCTCACTCGTGCCAACCTGGTACGTAAAGCCGCACTACACAATTTTATCACCCGCTTCCTAACCCCAAAATTGCAAATGGCTTCAAAGCGCATAAAGTAAAATTACATCGTTGAAAAAAGGCGAAAATTACCCCATCACCGCGGCAAGAAACAAGTTAACGCCATAAACAAATACTAAAAATCTGGTAACCGAAATAAGGCGGCACTCTAAATAAGAATTAAAGTAAAATTGCTGAGGTGTGACTCCCCCGGGTAGGGTAGGCTCTTCGCGACGATATTCATAACGCGAAAAATTGTAATAACCTGGTGAATATCAGCTAGGGCGAGGTGGCGATGCGGCGGTATTTATAGGAGGGCGAGCTTGACGGGGATTTGTAAGGAAATTGTCTAAAGATGCCCGTGAGCGTGACGTCACGGAACGAACCCGGTCAAATACATACAATTTACGTATTCCCCGTTTTATTCCACTATAAAAGCACAACAAGAACTCGAAACAGCTCTAATTCCAAAATAATACGCTACGAAACAATCCCTCAAACTCGCTATTACACTCACAACAATGGCCGACTTTTCGTTTAAAACATAGCAATTACAGATTCATAATTCTTTTTTCACGATGCCGAATTAAAACAATTGGTGGCTCGAAAGCTGTTTTGATTCGTATCATTCGTAAAACAGCGGATTTGTGTTCGGGCAACAATCCGTGCCTAATAACAGTGATTGCGTGGATCGGGAATTAGATCTTCCCAGGGGGCGTAATCCAAAGAAACCTACAATTATTTTTACTCGATAATTACTATTAATTACTGCTCGAACGATCTCCGACTCCATTGTAGCTGTTTCGGACTAAAATTGCCGCGGTTCGGAGAAACGACGGCTGTTTTTGTTTTAAATGTTTCATTGTTGAGTCGTCAGTGTTTTGCATCGCTTTTTGTACACATTTCATCCGTGCCGCGTCTTTTAGGTACTTGGAGTATGTCTTATGTCTTTATAAGAATATGTTTGGAAATATAAACATGTGAACTTTGCACTGAGGCTCGCAGTGTGTAAACAAGAGATCACGACCTACATACAACGTGACACATTTAGAATTATTTTTAACAACTTCATATTATCATTAATTAGTGAAAATAGTACCTAAGTTGTTTTAAACACCATGAATATAATTATGACGATGGAATATTATTGAATGTATACTAGGTATATTATGTTGATATATATGTAGATGTCTATCTTATTAACCTTTATATTTATACGAACAAATTTGTACCTGTATTTCGGGAATCTCGGAAACAGCTCTAACAATTTCGATTAAATAAATTTTCTACTTTATGAGGGGGGGGGGGGGGATCAATCTAGCTTGATCTAGCTAGAGTCTAGAGAAAGCCCCAGGCCTGTACTAAATTTAAACTATAAATAAATTTGGTCAAATTTCACTCATTACGAGCCAACCGTCTTGGCTTGTTCTATGCTAGTATGTAAATACCAAAATTAAAAAAAAATATCGAATTCTCTTGCAGCAATGAAGCCGGACAAAAATCAGACATGCACACATATAAATCCACTGCCCAGGTACCAGGTCCCGAGCACCTGCCAAGAGTAACCTGCATCCGAAATACAAAAGCAGCGAGGATGTCCCTCTTCCCACGATAAATCACTCGGACTTTTTCTGCTCCGTGGAGACACCTCGTGTTTTATGTGAGCCTGGTAGAGCGCTGTCGGAAGGTCCCAAGTTTTTTTATTTCTCTCTCTTATATTTAAGATGTTTAGAAATTTTATGGTCCAAAAACCTTCAGTTCGTCCAAAAATGAATGTAACTTTTTGACGGACGTTTCTTTCAAAATATTGTAAGACCATAAACTTATAGAGTTATTTTTACATATTACATTAAATCTTCATACCAACTTCAAGATATATGCAACTGACCGATATTTTATGAATAACATAATACAAATTAGTCTACATAATAGTTTACTTTTCCTCAACAAAATAAAAACAAGAAACTTGAAAAACAAATAAAACCCGCATGGCAATACAAAACAGATAATTTGTATGCATCTAATTTTAACATACATGAATACATAAAGACCCTTACAATGTTCATTATGTACAAGAATATATAGCGAACCCTTATAACACTATCGCGATGGGTACCTAACATTTTAAAACATATATACATAGTACCTAACCTAGCATGTAGTGCATAATTTTGCCCGCAAGATTCTATAGAATTAAACATATTAAAACTACTAGTATTTTTTATCCAGTTCCAAACTACTAAGTTGAAACGGTAAAGCATAATATCGCGTTTATAATATCATAGTAAATACATAGCTATATGTAGGGTAGGTACTAAAGTGTTCGGATCCCGCCCGGGATCAAACGGAGCTACCATCGGCCATTAGGGAAATTGCTTTATACCCCGGACAATGCTATAAACATATACGTACCTACTTATGTATATTTTGTTTTATAGTATTACTTTTTTCTAAGCATACTGCTGATCGAAGAACGAGTAGAGAGATAATCCGCCGAAAGAGTGCGAGCTTTTAGTTTTTTTTTTCAAAATTAAATATACTTAGCAAAAAAATATACTCGAATTGAAAACCTCCTCCGTTTTTGAAGTCGGTTAAAAGGAAAACTAATTCAAGACTGGCAAAGCATGCCATTTAAAAATGATGTTTTTGCAGTTTATTTAAAATTGGCTATTTGTAATTGTAAATTGTTATTTAAAAATGTTGTTAACGTCGTTTTAAGGCATAATCGGGTATTAAAGGTCTGGGCAACACCTGCCGGGGGTTGCCAGCTACGGTATCCCCTAAAAATAAGTAAATTCCATATCATGGAACTGTTTTTAATGAAAACATATTATAATGATTAAAGTTCTCAGAGTTGAAAAAATATAAAAAAGTTATATAAAAATACAATTTTCGTAAAAAAAAATAACAAATCAACCAATATCTTTCAAAGATTATGCTGACCGAAGAACGAACAGAGTGATAATCCTTTTATTTATTTATTTTTAAATTTGTTTCTGTTATGTTAATTGTTTTTTTTTAATGTGGCAATAATGTCTTTTATTTTTTTTTATTTTTTATAACGTGGCTTGTGTCTGTTTTTGTTGAAATAATCAGTATAATAAGATGAGAGATTAAACATTATAGTACAGAGGTGTCAATTGATTGGCAGTTTTTTTTTTGTAAAACAGTCGTATTTTGTGAATAGTTTATTATAATTATCAACTATATTTAAGTTATTATAACCAAGAGTCTTTAGTAATAAAGTTCAGAAAAATATAAAAATAATTTGATAGAGAACTGAAGAGTGACATGATAATTATAGGTACGTAATAATTATAAATGCTATTTCGTAAGAGGCAAAAGTGCAGTGTCTGTCGCTATATTGGGACTTATCCACCTGCATACAAAAAAAATGCATTTACAGTAGGGAATACTAACCAAGTATGAGTTGGATAGGTGCACAGATGATTCTATAAAAATTCAAAAGGATACACAAATACGGAAGCCGTGGTGGCCTAGTGGTTTGACCTATCGCCTCTCAAGCAGAGGGTCGTGGGTTCAAATCCCGGCTCGCACCTCTGAGTTTTTCGAAATTCATGTGCGCAATTTACCACGAGCTTTGCGGTGAAGGAAAACATCGTGAGGAAACCTGCACAAACCTGCGAAGCAATTCAATGGTGCGTGTGAAGTTCCCAATCCGCACTGGGCCCGCGTGGGAACTATGGCCCAAGCCCTCTCATTCCGAGAGGAGGCCTGTGCCCAGCAGTGGGACGTATATAGGCTGAGCTGAGATGATGATGATGATGACACAAATACGACATTGCGTAAAAGAGATTTTTGGATCGTTTACCTGTACTGTGGGATTGTATCTTGGCTTAAATGTTTAAAGAAACAATAAACCAAAGGGTTTTAACAAAAATTTACTAGAAAAACAGGTGAAAGATAGACAACGAAATATTAAGTAAGTAATTATAGGAGTTGGTTATTTTCTTCGAGGTACGGAGCCAAACATATGGCACATATTCTACCAATGAAACGGATACAAAATTCAGATGTATTGTCAAGAAGACATTAATATCTATGGCGTATTATAAAGTTAATGATTATATCATGGACAGGGATGTTTGGAGATAGCTCCGACCCGCATTACCGATCCCTTAAAATAGCGAACCTACTGTGTTAAAAATAAAGTTGTGTTTAAATACTTTTGATGTATAGATATCATTTAATATCGTTGAGTTTCTTGCCGGATTCTTTTCAACAGAGGTTTTTCCGAACCGGTGGTAGATTTTTTTTGACATTCATGAGTGCTTATAGTCTAAACTGAATAAATATATTTTGACTTTGACTTTGACGCTGTGTTTTCACGAAAGATGTGCGAAGAGTGTACTTTCCATTAACCAATAAAAACGCTTCATTTACCTATCCTCGCACAGTACATCTTTGGTGGAAACAGCCGCGCAGCGAGGCGAGGTAGGTAGGTAAATGAGGTGTTTCTATTGGTTCATGAAAACACATTCCTCGCAACACATCCTCGCACATCTCTGGTGGAAACCGAGCCTCAATCTCAATCTTTCTAATTCATCATACAGATGAACCAACCCCTTCCAGCTTCCATAATTAAGTTGGTATCAGTAGACCTGGATTTAGGTATCAACGACAAATACCTATCCTTCAGTCATAACAGAACGCTTGCTCGCTGAAAACCCCGCAATTCCAGCCATAATGGCCGATCCTGAAATTTCACGAACTAATAAACCAACAAAAATGCATTTTTAAACTGAAACTTACCTAATTGCTGGCATCCGGTGCATAGAAACCTATGGCTTTAACACTAAGCAATAAAGGCTATAGTCGCTTCAAAAGTAAGTGCTTTTACTGTCTTATTGAACTTGAAAGAGTCGGCAGACTTGGAAAGGTCGTGAGGCGCTATGGTGTTGTCAGTGGAAAATGGGTTCTGTTTTGTTTGGGATAGGGTTTAAGGTGCTTTTAGGGGTGGGGAGGGTCGTTGCCTCAAGGGGTGGTTCTTCGGATTCTGACGTATAACTCATCCGTAGGTACGGACTGGGTCGATATCGTACCTATTAAGCCGTGTTTGTTTTTCGTACTGATAAATGTAGGTAGGGAGTTGTAGTGAGGTAGGTACTGCGCTGAGGGAACGCTGTGAGGTCGTTTCGACCGCACAAGTCATTCGAATTTCTCATGCAATAATACCTAGTCTAAGTTATCCTTACATTATATATAAACGTGAAAGTTTGTGAAAATGTTTATCCATCTAGATGGAATTTTGAATGGAAACAGTCCCGCGGGTGGACTTAATATTATGATAGTTTTTATCCTGGAAAACTGTAGTTTCGGTGGAATCAAAATCAAATTCAACAAATGATTTTGATTTATAATTTGTATATGTAATAACCGGTTTTGATGAAAATTGCGCTGTTTCCCTCTAGTCCTCATGATGTCAGCCGAAAGACGTCCACTGCTGGATATAGGCCTCCCCCAAGGCTCTCCACTCAGACCGGTCTGGCCTCTAGTCCTACTAAAAAATATTTTTTGGCATTCGAGTTATAATTTTTGAAATATGCTTAGACGAACATACAAATGTCCTACCTACGTTACGCATGCTTATGATTTTTTGCATACACTTTCAGGAGTTAGTATAGACTGATATAAAAAAGCTGTGCAATTTTGACAATATTTCACACATTTTATTTTGGGTCAAATTTGATAATCCATCGGTTAAAACAGAACTCACCGCAAACGGATTCGTAAAACGAAAAAAATTCAAACACCGAACGTGGGATAACCGTTAAAAGTTCAATGGCCCCGAAACCAACATGGCGTCCGGAAGGCTATCCATAACGCGCGTGACAGGAGCGCGCGTTTTTCGCCGCCCGCCGTTTGACAGCTGTCAAACGCGACCTTGACACTGCTTGACAGTCATCGATCATCAGTTCACGGCCGCAGAAGGGTCACTGGTATAATAATACGGATTAGGCTGATTTGAATTGCAGTGAAGTTTGACTTCGGTGCGAACTGTTTTGGACAACATAAACAATGGTTTCTTCTCGCTCACGCTTGCGTAGTATGAGCAAGAGGTCAATAGTAAAGCATCATGTCTTGAGGAATCCATAACAGCATCTCTTTCGTGGAAAAGCTAGAATTTTTCAAGACGCCGGCAAAACGTGTTCTCAGCAGATTTTTAACAACTGGTAGGAAAAGTTTGGCGTTAGTTATAAGTTTTCAGCTTCTGTCAGTGTCAGTCCGTCTGTTTACTAGTTATGTTTTGCTGTCTGTTTTTTCACACGTAACATCGGTCCCTTACGATGCGATTCAGTTTGTTTTGTAGATACTGTTCAGTCAACAGATTTTCACAGACAGTGAGATTTTGATAACATCATTTTTCATTGACTTTTTTACTGACTGTATTCTTTGTCAAATATACCTACTTCGTTGCACTGTCATTTTATCTAAATAGTCGTACCAAATACAATCCGTTACTGGATTGGGTAAAATTCAACTTACTGGATTTCTAGCCCTTTCCAACCTAGTAGAGTATGAAAAGGACTACGATAGCGGACCTTGAGAAACTGACAACGATAAGGTTAAAATTTAATTATGGTTATACCGCACAATCGTTTTAGTTCGGTCTGAAAGGGCTAGACAAGTTGTAGAAATACAAACATTGCGAGTTAAATAAAGGCTTGTAAGAAAATAAACAAAGTTCGTCCAATTAACCTGGCAGAATAAAGATTATCTATCAAGAAAATTTTAAGTTCAACTTTTAAAGTTAAGTCATTTTACATAGCCTAGCTGCAGGATGAAAATTAAGTTCGCAAGTTCCTGATGTTACTATAAATCAGATAGGAAGCAGTTAACTTTAAAAATACTGTTTAAACTTTTGAATCCTTTCTTGTTGTTGCATGTTACGAGAGCGTAAGGAAAAAACGTTGTACTAAGAAATATTATTTTTTACACGAGTACCTATCTACGACAATCCCTAATATTATAAATAAGTTTTTAGTAAAAAAATCATTTTTAACACAAGATTTTTTGCTGACTGTACTTTTTGTTGACTGTACTTGTACTGTCACCCAAACTACATTTGCATACCAAATCAAAATAAATCTGTTTTTTTTTTTAATATTATACCTCGTTGAGTTTCTTGCCGGATTTTTCTCAACGGAGGTTTTTCTGAACCGGTGGTAGCTTTTTTGATATTCATAAGTGCTTGTTATAGTCTAAATTGAATAAAGATATTTTGACTTTGACTTTGACTTTAGAAGGCAATCTTCTGTTCTTTATATTTTACCTATACAATTCCATTTCCATAAAACATTACGAAGTCCCATAAAACTACTCAATGTTTACTCTAGCTTCCCAAACTCCGCCGAAACGAGGCGATGGCGGTGGTGCCCAAGTTTCAAGGCGTGGCCAGTAATGGCGTTCTGATGGTGTGCAGTAATGCGATGGGGATGACCAGGGGTTTTAAACGGCTCGGGGTCGAAAGTTGATACTTTCACTATTACGAAAGAGAAAAAAATAAAGTCTTTTCACCAGAGGGAACCATTTGCAGGTGTTTCTAAATAATTGACTTCTTCTATCGAAAAATTGCTCAAATATGATCCTTACAATAAAATTAGATCTAGTAACGATTCAGCTATAGTTAAATATAAAAAACTTACAATACAATACACAAAATAGACCATTCTAACCCATCTAGACTTTTCTGAAGGTATATGTATAACTCGAGATATTTCCTTTACTTAACTATCTCTACTAATATTATAAATGAGAAGGTGTGAGTGTTTGTGTGTTTTTCCGTCTTTCACGCCCTAACAGAGCGACGGATCGACGTGATTTTTGACATAGAGATAGTTTATGGGCCCAAGAGTGACATAGGCTACTTTTTATCCCCGAATAATGCGCAGCTCGCGCGGCGGACCCGCGGGCAAAAGCTAGTAAATTATATTTCTGAATCAACAAAATAAAATGACTAAATAACTTGAATGGAAGTAAAACAGCGAGCGAATTGTTTCCTTCCTCAAAATTATACGTATCACATTTCAATTTGAAACAAAGTTTATTATAATTCGGTACTTATTATTCAAATTTCATCAACTGTACGAACATTTTAAAAGCATGGGGCGAATAAAAAAATACACCACCGACCGAAATTGTGCCAGTCACGGCCCGACGTGGCGGTACCATTTTCATAAATTTCACAACCCTAACTCGCCGCCGTTTAGTAACAACTTTATCACCGGGTCGTTAAGTTCAAATTTCCTGGTTTAGCATCGCAACATAAGTCACTTTGGTTACAAGCAAGTGATGCTCGAATAAATGCGGAACGTATAGAAAAATGTGATTATTCATGCCGATGTGGTGAAAAAAATTACAAGCCAGTATGACACGGCCTTACGGGGGAGGGGGAGGCCTTAGTTATGGCTGTTTTTTAACGTAAAGGTTAGCTTCGAGTTTGTAGGTCAATGCCCGCTTATTAAAAGGATCAGAGGTTACGTATTTGTTGGAGATTTCGTTGTCGAATTAAGTATCCGTACCTAATTTGCCGAACATCTAGCTGTCAATAAAAGTCGTGAGTTCAAAGTTGCGGCTTCATTTTGACTCGACGATCTACAGTGCCTAGACATACGTATACTTCTTTACAACAATATCTCAAACGACATATTCAAATAACAAAAATTTCAACAAATACTTCAGTTTTAAGACAATGTGACGTCACAAGAGCGACGGTTATATCGCATAGAGATGCTGCCAACATTTATATTAGGAGCATATTCACCTTCTCAGAAGCTCTAAGGTAACGAGCTTTTTCGATAGATTTCGGTAAAAGAACTAGCATAATATCCAAGGATGAACATAATAAATCTCTTGAACCTAATTCGTCGAGAGATTGTAAGAAAGATAGATTACATATATGGTTTGTTTAAAAATTTGCTTCTCTCATAGCAAGTATCTGTACGCCCGATACCCCTAATCTTCAATTACCAGGCTCACATGGCTCGCAAGTAATTAGCGAACGTCTGCCGATGGCGCGCGGCGGGGCGCAAGCATCCGCGCTGTCCGATGCACGCGCGTCAAACTTCGATACATTGCTTGTGATGTTATGATCCCCTGGTACAGCTATTTCATATCAGAGGATATTGTTGAATATACCAGGAGATTTCCTGGATATGCTCACATACATATTCCGCAAATTTAAGCGGACTCCCGTCAAACTCACGTCCTGGTCTTACAAAGATGATAAACGCATCTTTACAAAAGCGTAAAAATGTAATTTTTTTATTTTTGTGTTGTCTCTGTACTGTTTTTGGTGATCAATAAAGAATATTTGTATTGTATTGTATTGTAATGTCATTAGTGTTTTCTAAATAAAATAGTGTAGTTAACTTTATATTTCACTATTGAGGTGATCAACGAGTGTTAATATAAAATATAACAAAACATCAAGCTATCGGCGTTTTTAAATTTGTCCTACGAAGACCGAACAGAGCCAAGCATAGAGTCAAACATTGTTAGTAAACTTTTGATCATTCTAGGTAACGCTCAGGTAGGTAAATAATTGTGAATCAGTTATATTATTCACTTTGATATCGAACAGATATGCTCGGCTAAAAGCTCGAAGCAAATTTACCGTCGTTTTGCTTGAATACTCGCTAGAACGCTCACTAGAATGTTCGCAAAACGCCCCTGTTCATGTTCATTTTACAAGCTTTTATCTGTAATGTATCATTCGCTAAAAATGCTCATTGAAAGAAGTGAATGCTTAAGTTTATGAGTAGTTCAGCACCTTAGTTAGTTTATTTACACTTCTCACATAATTTTAAATTCGGTAGGTAATTTTTTCAGGAGAATTAGTCATCTCGTCACCACAGTAGAGTCAGTAGACATATAACTGCTAGCTAAACTTTGAATTGTTCGAGTAACTGTACTGAACTGTTCGAGAAGCTTCTTCGTAACTGGCCTCACTGAAAATCAGCGTCGCGAAATCATCTTCAGATCTTTTCGCGACACATACTCGTAGCTAAGTGGCGGCCATTTTGGCTGGTAGGAATGGGCACGAATGTGTGTATTAAGTCAGTATTTCTGTATGTGTATCTATTTTATCAGCCAATAAACCATTCTTATTCTTCTTTGAATGATAAAGATTTACCTGTTTTTTTTTTTATTCCAATTCCGGCATAATTTAGAAAAAAACTAGTTATTAACAATATCTTTAAACATATCTACTATTATTTTCATATCATTAGCAGTCTTTCAGTATGTCATTACACTCCGCCAAAGTGTTTGGAGCCCCAGGTAGGGGGGAGAGGGGCGCCCTCTGTAACTAAATTTTGAACTGTCACGTAGATTAATGATGCCAGACCGCGCGATACGTGGCACTAATATGGACACGGCCTCGGAATTTAGTTTTAAGTTTATATGGAACCCGCAACCTCATTCGCGGAGGATTAGTTTATAAACCACTAGCTTTATGCCCGCGACTTCGTCTGCGTGGATCTAAGTTATCGCGCGGTGACGCCCTCTACCGGATTAAAAGGTATCCTATGTTGATTCTTGGGGTTCAAAGTACCTATATACCAAATTTCATCAAAATCGGTTCTGTGGTTTCGACGTGAAAGCGTAACAGACAGACAGAGTTACTTTTGCATTTATGATATTAGTAGGGATCTCGTAGGAACTATAATTTTTTTTTAAAGTATCTCGATTTAATACAATTTCATGATCATGGAATTCCCAAAAATTATATTTTTAGTTACAACGATAAAGATTAACGTTGCGTCGAACACCTATACTTGACACTTGAAATTTGGTTTGGATATGCTTTTTTATTTCTATCATAATAAAATGCAAATACCTACTAAGTAGAGTTACCAAAAACCATGTATCTATTAGCAAAAGAACTCATTTGTAACTATTTTAATCCTATGATTTTCTGTCTGTCTATATAAAATAAATTACTGCTTAGTAAGAGGAAATTGTCTTTAACCGTATGCTTGACGGATCTTTCAATTTTTCTGGGATTAAAGTTCTCTCTCAGGGTGTTTCTCCTACTATCTTAATACCGAATTTAATCACGATCAGTTGAGTATGTTAATCGTGAAATCGTAACAAAGACCCTGTCCCGTTTTTACTTTTAATTAGGATTCCTTAAACACTTTTCTCTTTTCACTGAACAAATATCCTTAGAAAGTTAAAGGCATGTCCACACTAACGCCACCGTCGCTCGAATGTATTTCCGAAATCGATTGCCTCCAAATGTTGAAAATATTCACGGGCCACGTGCACATGTCGCTCACTCGTGTATTTATGCTCCATTTTAAACAGGAGCCGCAGTGGAACCTTGTCTAAGCAAATGACAAAATGTACTTTTATTATTTGGACACACTTTTTCACGAGTGCGCGATGAAAGAGAGCGAATTTTTACATGAAAGTAGTTAAGTTTTCCATCTATTGCATTTCTGAGCTCTAGTTATTATGCATAGGTAACCCCGTTTAAATCATTTAAAAGGTAAAAATTTTTCCCTACTAATCCCTACTATCCCTATTTAATCCCTATTTAATATTATAAATGCGAAAGAAACTCTGTCTGTCTGTCTGTCTGTTACGCTTTCACGTCGAAACCACTGAACCGATTTTGATGAAATTTAGCATATAGGTAGTTTGAACCCCAAGGATCAACATAGGATACCTTTTATTCCGGTAGAGGGCGCCACCGCGCGATAACCTAGATACGCGCAGACGAAGTTGCGGGCATAAGCTAGTAAGGTATAAAATTAAAATCACGAGAGCCTATTCATAATATTAAGCTACTTTTTGCCAGCGTGGTATTGCTAACTGTTTTCAAAATAGGAGAGTCTCGGCTTGACAGCTTTTTTTTACATGTATTTTGAAGAACAACGTCCAAATTAGTATATCTACAAAACGAAACGCACCCCAAAATAAATAATTTATTGCATTCGACGAAAACCGCGACATTGTCCAACGTAGGTATTTTAGAGGCTAAACTCATTAATTATTATTATAGTGACATTTTATTTGGCACCATAAATAAATGGGATATTAACAAAACCGCCGCGGATTTATGGGGCAATCGTCACCGCACGGTAGCCGATACATAGCTATTAGATAAATATTCAAAGTTATAAATAAACCACGACCTACCCAACTTGAATAAAAAGCGTATTATAAATTATGAAAAACATTACACACGAGGCGCAAGTTGTAAACGTCACTACGATCAGCTGATCAAATATATTGCTACTATAAAAAGTGAAAACGCGAACTGCTCTGTGCCTATAGCCACGTCTCGCTCGCACGGGGCGAAATGAAGCGCGTGCGACCGAAACGGCACGAGAGCGGTGCCTCCGCCGCGTAAAATGATATATTTAATGTCAGCTGCGTTTAGGACCTCGTAAGTCTACAAAATAATAGATGGTCACAAATAAATTACTCGGCGAGTGCATTTCTGAACGAAATTCGGCCGGTCGTCGACCTCGGCCGTGGCGCGTAAATCACGATTGATATACGGCCTGCGAAGGTCGCCATCTTGGTTGTTGTTCGAAATTTGAATGTTTGCTCGATTGGCGCGCTTTTGAATGTCAAATAGGTGTTTTGTGCCGGTCAATTTGTTTTTTTATTGCTTTCGGAGGCTTAGGTTTTAACCAGTTACAAAATAAAATGGTGTTTTTAAAACTCAACCTTGACTCTACTTTTTATTTTTGTACAGTTCTTCAATTTAAACCATATAATACAGATATTACTAGACGTTTACCTGACAAATTTAGATGCGTTTATATCCTGAAATCAGTTAAAAGAGTTGCAACTATTGTTTATTAAAGTAAAAACTAAAACAATACTTGCATGTTCAGCAACGGCATTGTTCCGGCTGTCATGGCGTTGGAATCGCTCGATCTGACAGCTGTCATAATTGCATCGTGTCATATCGCGATCACCGTTTAACATTAATTGTAATTACGGGTATTAATTACTTTAACTGTTGCAAATTGTTCATTAGGAATCTTTAATTGTTACGGAGTTTTTGTTTGTAATA
This sequence comes from Choristoneura rosaceana, assembly GCA_037349165.1. Classification (NCBI taxonomy): domain Eukaryota; kingdom Metazoa; phylum Arthropoda; class Insecta; order Lepidoptera; family Tortricidae; genus Choristoneura; species Choristoneura rosaceana. The sequence continues at coordinate 10,232,900 of JAZBNJ010000033.1, read as the reverse complement.
AGAAATGGAACAATGGGGTTATATCTAAAACCTTTTAGTACTAAAACAAAGTAGTAAAGTTTGTTTGTTTGTGTGTAAATTCCTGAATCTACATTTAATTAAAGAACCTGAGGATTTTACATATTTGTAGGTCAAAATAAACGCTTTAACTGGCTGTATACAAAAATACAGTGTTAGTAGAGTCTTAATTCTAAGAAAAATGTACGCTATGTCGGGTCATTTTACATCAGTTGGTTGAGACCCTATTATTATATTTTAACTACGTACTTAGTTGTTGTAGCGGCAATGAAAATACACATCCATACTAATATTATAAATGCGAAAGTGTGTGTGTTTGTCCGTCTTTCACGCTGCAACGGAGCGACGGATCGAAGTGATTTTTGGCATAGAGATAGTTTATAGGCCCGAGAGTGACATAAGCTACTTTTTATCCTGGAAATATCCACAGTTCCCAAGGGAAGAGCGATAACCCAATACCACGCGGGCGGAGCCGCGGGCAAAAGCTAGTTACGTATAAATTTCAGCTGTCTATCTATTACAGTTGCTGAAATACAGCCATGTATCGGATAATGCAGGTGGCAGGACCTCGTGCAAGGTCCGCCCGGATTGCTACCACCATCTTGCTCACTAATCCTGCTGTGAAGCAGCAGTGCTTGCACTGTTGTGTTTCGGCGTGGAGAGTGAGACAGTCGGTGAAATTACTGGCACTTGAGGCATCCCATCTTAGGCCTCTAGGTTGGCAACGCATCTGCAATACCCCTGGTGTTACAGGTGTCTATGGGCGGTGGTGATCTCTTACCATCAGGAGGCCCACATGCTCGTTTGCCATCCAGTCGAATAAAAAAAAAACATACCTACATAGTACGGAACTCGCGCTTGGCTGTTTTTTCAGCACTTTTGGCTAACACATTGTTATAAAATCTAAATGAGTACCTACGAAAAATCATGTCAAAAGCTTGTAATTAATGGACGATGGGCCTTATGCTTTTAACTTTAATGGACAGATTAAAGTTGATTAAACAAGCTTACTTATATAAATACTTTGGGCTAATTGCGCTTTGTTATTATACCGGGTAATATCTATCGGATTTGTAAGCTATTAATCATTTTTAGGGATCCGCGGGCAGTATTTATCACGGCATAATTTTAAATTTAGCATTTTGCTCGTATAAATTAAAATTTTGATTAAAGTTATAATTTGCTATTAAATATCTATGAAATGCGACTGTGTGCGTAACGTCTTTAGTCGCTGTCGGTACCGTCAACATGCACACTTTTGTAGGTATTAGCTTTACTTGTACTTTTACAGATGGGCGATTTTCCCTAAAGATTTTTTTTAAATAACTATGTGTGGTCAACAAATATGTGGTCTACCTCCCTAAAGTTGATAATTGTTTGCATGTCATAAAAACAGTAATGCCAAAAGATGTGTCTGTCAATTTGAAAATTCGACTTTAAAGACATACACATACATTTGATAGGACCTTGTTTAAAAATTGATAGAACACTTATTTGGTTAATGATACCTTTGTGAAGAAAATTTGTTTTTTTGAGCAACATTTAGAAAACAACCTTTTTTTCGACTTCACGTAAGAACTCTCTTTTTACAATTCTTGTAGAGCATGAAACTATGTAAAATTTGTTTACATTTATGTGTTACTACGATATTCGCTTAAACCATTACAACATTACTAAATATGAGTGCAGGTAACCATTGAAAATTTTATTCAAACGAATACCGAAATATAAAAAAAAAAACAGAACCCTTCAATGCATTCAGCCTCTCGAATCAGAATTGTTCATAACGAAACAAAGCTCATTATACCAGTAATTAATAACCGACCGATACCGACGTGAACAAATCAACGACTTGAAAAAACGTTACCTCTCGTTCCCTCATACCACCATGGAGAAAGACGAACGAACTCAATTTCGACCATCCATATTTTATGATAAATAGCGAAGTGTGTTTTCATGTTCGATTGATTGTTAGTTTTTAATTTATTTATTTATCGCACCGGCAAACGGGCATGGAATCCATGGAACGAATTTTTCGTTCGATATTTGAAATTTAAACGAACGTTTCAATTTCGAAATTGGAATGCATATGCATTTAATTTTGGAAGAGTTTTTGAGCTGTGAATTGGTGACTTATGTATTGTTTGAAAATTATGCCTACTTTATTTTGTATTATATTTTTCTGCCTTTTGTTCAATTTATTTAGTAAGTTAACAGAATTTCTGCCAATATTTAAACACCGAAGCAATCGAAGCGCAATAAATAAAAATGTTTTTTCACCCCGTGTCATTTTACACTGCGCCGTGAGTTTAATTACGGCAAAGGTGATTTTCGATTACACGCGCCACTTTCCCTTCCGAAACGTGATAAAACTCGGAACGCGTCACGAAGGAGATTCAACCATAACTTTAAAAAGTTAAAGTGGTATTTGGTTTGTTTTTATGATTGGTGCGTTCGAACGCTAATAAATTAACATGCTTTAATGACCCAATCAAAGTTTATGACGCTTGGCGAATCCCCTGCGGTCTCATGCGCTCCTAGTCTTCGAGTTGACTTATTTTGCGTATAAAATATAAAAAAAAAATGATGCGTTCTTTCCGTAATGATTTTTCGAGTTTTATGGAGATTGAAATTTTTGTTAACTCCGATGTTTATGATGACGAATGATTTAGTGCTGTTCTCCTGTGATTTTAACTCACCCATTGCATCTGTAACAAAAGAAAAAATGTTGTTAGTTCACATTATAGAAAATCATGTTATTTTACTGGCCGACAAATAGTTCAAAAATGTTTTGTGTGTAGTCAAAAAAGTAATTAAACTAAATCTCAGTTAAAAAAATAATTAAAGATTAATTTGGTAAGATAGTTAGCATTCTAATAAAAAAAAAAACGGAAATAAATATTCCCTTGAAGTCGGCATATTTCAGTACATTTGGTATTAAAAATATTGTCATTGGAGTCTCTATGAGTGACAAAATTAGCTTGTAACATTAATTTTCTGAAAACCTCGTCTTTTACAAGTACATCATAATATTTTTCATTCAACTCTAAATTAAGAACAGACTCCATCAGTCAACTGTCAAACGACCCTGTCAATCGTCTGTCAACATATCAGGATCTGTCACGATAAGATAGGGCCCTCTCTGATACCAGCGGATAATTTGTGATAATTTTTAGAACACTTCATTTCAGGTTTTTTTTTGTAGGTACTGCGATAAGTTTTATCTACTCAAAATAAATACAAGCCACGTAGAAGAGCATTATTATTTTAAAGTCAACTACTTCATGGAAATAATTTCTTGACTACTCATCAGGCTTACTATTTGGAGTCTTTTTGTATTTTTTTTTTATTTCAACTCCAAATTTTTGTTTCTTTTACGGTCATCCCGTGAAAGTCTATATATTTCACACGAAAACACAAGCCGAAACATGGATGCACAGAAAAACCAGAAAAATAGACCAGCGCTGTCCAGCGGTGGTGTAGGGAATAGCACGCAGCACGGAATGCTGAGGACCTGGGTTCGATTCCCAGCGCTGGTCTATTTTTCTGGTTTTTCTGTGTCTTTTCCATATTTCGGCTTGTGTTTTCGTGTGAAATATATAATCTTTCATCAGAACTAGGAAACTATACTCACCGGCATAAAATTTTTGACTTCGTAGTGGGCCTTACTCGTGCGTGGGAGAGATGGGTCCTATTCTAAAACCGAGCATACTCGTACTTCTGTTAGTACTGCTGCATCTTTGCCTGTCTCTCTGGTGTAGTCGTGAGGAGAACCCAACGCGGATGTTACTTTCAATAATTAAAAGCGTTTTTACCCGCAGAGCGTGCTCGGCGCTCGATTCTATTTACATTCCATGATGCACCGCCCGGTTGCACCGCAAATAGTTAACGTTAGCCCTACGTGGATGTTTTGACTATTCTTTACTCGCGGCATTCCTCGCGTGTGATTGGATCTGGCAGTAATATTAAATCTCTTGGATTCGGGAAATTTCAGTAAGAAAAAAATACAATAATTGTTTAAGTAAAATGTACGCACTCAAAAACTCTTCTCCAACTGTATTTACTACTACATTTTCGCAAATAAATGTTCTTATTCTTATTCTTATTCAATATTATCTGCATAACGTTGTAAAAGAAATACCCACGCCATTATGTTACTGAATTTACTGGTGGTGGTTGAGAATTTGGGATTTTATGTCGATTCCGTGGGAATTCCGGAATGAAATTAATCTATGTGTTATTATTCATACTCATTAGCGAGAAAATTAGCATATATGTCGGGTTATATCCACATACAAGCGCGAGTCGATATCGATATAAGTAGAGCCAAAAAACGTACAAATATCAATTTTTGTATTGGGATCCCTTTAAACTTCTTTGTTTTAGGTTCACTGTTCTGGCGGCCATTATAACACGCATACGGAAAATTTCCAGTGTCTTCCTATTACCAGCATATTAAAACAGACCTATGACAGACGGACTTATACTAGTTCGCTATAGGGTTACCCTGGCATCTTGTGACCGATCCCTAAAAACTGAAGATAGTGATCAAAATAACGGTCCCAGTGTACCAGGATAACATAACAGCATAGGGATGTGTTAAATCCTCCAAGCATGTTGGAAAGTTAACATTTATCTCGTCCCAGGACATCGCTGTCGCAGACACGTCGCGTGCTTATCTGACGCGCCCGGTTCTCCTCATTATATATTTACATAGAGAAAGGCTGATTCTTGATATACTATAGTCTAGCTGTTATTCTGGATTTGCGATAAAGACTACGTTATGTTACATGTGACTTCGCACTGATGCAACCCTAAGGTAATTTCTTATATCCATCATTATTCCTTGTCACATTAAATTTTCGGCTTGAGTCATCATCCCAGCCTATATACGTCCCACTATTGGGCACAGGCCTCCTCTCAGAATAAGAGGGCTTGGGCCATAGTTCCCACGCGAGCCCAGTGCGGATTGGGAATTTCACATGCACCATTGAATTGCTTCGCAGATTTGTGCAGGTTTCTTCACGATGTTTTCCTTCCCCGCAAAGCTCGTGGTAAATTTCAAAGGTAACTCCGCACATGAATTTCGAAAAAACTCAGAGGTTCGAGCCGGGGTTTGAACCCACGACCCTCTTGAGAGGCGATAGGTCAAATCACTAGGCCACCACGGCTTAAGTACTAAGTCCAAAATATAGGCGGTAATGAGCCAGTCAGTCACGCTATTAAACCAATGAGCCATTCCGTGTCTAGTTTAAGAAAAAAAATGTACTAATAATTTCAAGCTAACGCAAGCAATGTGTGTCGATTAAACAAAATCAAATCACTTATCTTACCCTCATAGCAATTCTTAAACACTCGTTAAACGTGCGTGTAAAGCTAAGCTTGAACACTAAAGGAAAGCTATTTGCAAAGGACATTGAAGATTTAAAAGGATTTAATAGTAAATGTTAGCCGTCAATTATCGGTCCGTTAGGCCGGCCAGCGGCGCACCGGGCCTGTGACGCAGTCGTACTTGGAAATGTACGTATGATTCCACTTACTGCGCGCGCACAGCTCACATGACGCTGGCTTACATTAAAGGGGAGAATCGGTGGAAAATACAGAATATGTATACGTTAGGTGGGCATTTTTACAGTGTTCCTTTTTTTCAATTTTAGAAAAAAAAAAAGTTTTTCTTACTCAGAATCAAGAGAACAATCGATCTCAAAAGTTAAAAAAAGTCCCAAACAAAAACGTCAGTTTTGTGACGTTTTTTTCCATACAATCGGTATGGGTTTCACCACAAAACTAACTCATAAAATTTGTATTAAAATAATTTTTGGGAAAAGGGGTACAACTTTTTTTTTGAAAACGCCCAGGTATACTACATTTATTTTAACATTAGAAACTTAACGGTAAAATTTGTACACTTTTTTAAGTGAAACAACAAAACTATTTAAAATTGTGTCAACTTCTGTATTAAAAACATATTAAATACCGCTAATAAATGAACATGCAGGTATTTTTAATCCATTTGTGTTCAAAACGGAGTATAGTTATGCCTACAGTGCGGGTCATAATTTGATGTATAGAGTCAAGTACAAAAAATGTACTTGAAGCAGTCTAAAATATGTTAACAAGGGTTTATTACTAAGTCACGTTAAAACGGCTAGACCGATTGTGATGAAATTTGTAATTAAAATCTAGACATCTGGAATAACAAGCTACTTTTTATGGCGATATTCTTACGACATCGGGATAAAATCTTTTTAGGGAATTCTCTTAGGAATTTACTAGAATCTTAGAATTTTAATTTCACACAGTCAGTGATTTAACGATTTTTCAACATCTAGCGCAATGGTTCCCAACCAATGGTCCGCAGAAAACAAAATATGGTCCGCAAACGCTTTCAAATTTCGCGGCCCACTGATTAAAGTTTATTTTCGGATTGATTCACTTTATTTTTCTTGTAAGTAGTGATCCCTGCCAACAACAAAGAAATCAAAGTGGTCCCTGGTCAAGAGAAGGTTGGGAACCACTGATCTAGCGTAACAAACTACCCTCGTTCTGGCTTAACTCATAAATGGTTGCGTGCTCTACGAATATATTTTCGCTGAATGTTTTTCTATTTTATTTTAAACTTTAAATTACAAAGTATACATTACGAACAACAAATTTTCATGATGTTATGCTTCACTGCCCTTTCTGATTATTAAAAAGATTGAGCCACTAAGGACTAATTTACGAGAATTTGAACTATTGTATTACTTCGTTTGTATGAGAGTTCTTGTAAAACATGCAATGTCATGTCAACGCACTCTACCATGTTTTTAACGTAATAATTTCGCCAAGTTTACATGAGAATAGCGTTTTAGTTCTCCATAAATAATACTAGAGCAACATAACACGAACTTTTTGCAAATAAGCTTGCATCTTATTTTTTAATATTGCTAGAATTTCGTTAATTTAACTCGGGGTAATTGTAAGAGGGCACGAGATCTAACTCCAAAGTTCTAATACCTATATTTTTTAAATGTCACTTTTTAAGAATTTAGACGCTTAGCAGCGTCTCACACCAATTTATTACCCACTTCGATCAAGATTGTTTGAAGGTATTTAATTTTTACATGGCATTTTTTTTTCTTTTTCTTAGTAGTGTCGCACTGCCAAGCTCGTTTATACTGAGCAGGAACTGGATGAAATCACTCTAAAGCGATAAAGCCACTTGTATCTTGTACCTATTCTTATTCTCTGCGTGCCTGTTAAAGTTATACCGTTTAACCGGTAAACTGTGCTAATAAAAAATCCCTCCCCGCATTGAACCCGCTATCTATACTACTACTCTAATTAGCTGTACTAATTCCTATTATTACTAGTACCTATTACCTACTTGCTACGCTCACATCGCAACCCACGCCACTCGCTTTTTCGACTCATACAACTGTTAAATCAAATAAATGTAACAGTTGTATGAGTCGAAAAAGCGAGTGGCGTGGGTTACGATATGAGTGCAGCGAGTAATACCTAATTATAATAGGAATTACTAATTTATCGTAAGTATTTTCTATTCAAGGTAGTCATGTGAAACAACCCTAACGCCGTTGCGTGCCTCGCCAGCGCGCCGAGTGGGAGTCGGTCTTAATAAGTGGCTTATATACAATAATAGCTGCGCTGGCTTGACGCACTCTTCCACACACCTGACCTGGAGGGTCAAATTCTTGGGGCAGTCTTGGGCCGTAAGACCCGTATTTATAACCTATCAAGCCAGTGTTGCCAGGTTTTCTGTTTTTACAGAAGATCTACAAATGTTTTTGAAAATTTCGGTTGCTTCTGACAATATTCCACCGCTACTCGCTCATAAAATTCGCTCAATAAAGTCGTATGCGGCACAGAGCTCAAAAGTAAAAAATAATATAATAATACGAATTTGTTCTCGGGTCTTGGATGTTTACTATGTATTTAAGTATTTATTTATCTATATTTAAGTATGTTTATCCGTTGCCTAGTGTCCATAGTACAAGCTTTGCTTAGTTTGGGACTAGGTCAATTGGTGTCGAGTGTCCCGTGATATTATTATTATTATTAAAAAAAATATATGTAAATGTTACAAGACCATTTTATTGATGCTCATGAAAGCTTGTTCTATGGGTACTAGGCTACAGATAAACAATCACACACAAACATCACGCCTGTATTCCCAAATGGGGTAGGCAGAGCACATGAAACGTTACCACTTCTGAGCCACTTTTAGCAAATTTAGGTTTTAAGTTTGACAAAAACGGTACAATTAAATAGTGACAGGTTGCTAGCCTGTCGCCTACGGTATACCTTAGGTTTTCCAACCACTTGGCTATTCGGTTGTCTAAAATAAAAACTGAATCTGCAGTAAAAAAAATAAAGCATGTTCAGCATCTACTTTATATTTTTCTAGATCCAACAGGTCGTGGGATCGCGGTGGATGCGAAAAGCACAAGACCGGTCTGAGTGGAGAGCCTTGGGGGGAGACCTATGTCCAGCAGTGGCCGTCTTTCGGCTGACATGATGATGATGATGAGATCGAACAGAAGGCTTTTTTTGTACATAATACAAGTTTCTCACTATTTTGTAAAATAAATTCAAAATTCTGACCTGGCAACTCTGAGTACCATATCTACTCGATATATGTATCATCATCATCAGCCGGAAGACATCTCGCCACTTGCATCCACCGGTTTCCCGCGAACTCTCACGATGTCGTCAGTCCACCTGGTGGGAGGCCTGCCAACGCTTCGTCTTCCGGTTCGTGGTCGCCACTCGAGGACTTTTCTCCCCCAACGGTTACCTGTTCTTCGAGCGATGTAGCCTGCCCATTGCCACTTCAATTTGCATATTTATCCAGCTATGTCAGTGACTTTAGATATATGTATAGTGTATAGTATACGTTTAATTTGAATAATAATATGTCGAAGGTGAGAGAAATGATGATGATGAATCAGTTAAGTGCGAATGTTAAGGGTCAAGTCGTAACGGTAAAATAAAAATGCCATGGACCACAAAATACTGCTGAAGAAGAATTTGTTATTAAACTTTTTTTCGTCGTATGTGGTTTTACGAGGTTTTATTTAACATGCCTTGTTAATTGATATGTTTGGGTCAAATCTTGGAACTCGTCATTTAAACAACTACCAGTGGTCCGATGTTAACTTGAAATTTACTATACATGCAAAATAATAATAATACGTAGGTACGTAATGACAATAGTCAGCAAAAAATCTCGATTTTACTCGAGCTGCAAGAAAGGGTTGATAATGAAGCCGAGAGTGAAATAGGTACATGAACTGAACAAGACTTTTGTAAAGTTCTGCTATTAATTTGTCTGCATAAAAAAAAGTACATAGAAAGTGAATAGCTGTTTCCACTGTTGCTATTTCATATATTTCCTCGCCATCGAAGTGAAAAGCAGAGTGTCAAACTCAAGCATTAAACCCATTTTGCCCTTGACGTGTCTATCCATCCACGCCGTACCGGCTCGGAACTATATGAACGCCTCGGGTAAAAAGGCTCGTTTTATGCTCTTGTTGTACAATCTACTATTTTTGTATAGCTTAAAACCAGCATGTAACAAAGTTTAACGAGCATACTTGAGGTACTTTTGATAAGTATTTAATTAGTTGTAAATAAATTAAATATTAGTTAAAATACCTAGTATGTATTTAATTCACATAGCACATTCATTTTATATCGAAAGTACCGGGCTCGCATGGCTTGGCAAGATTTATCGGCGCGGCGACAGAGCTAATGCAGCGACGCGACTGACTGATACTGCGCGATATGATAGCGCTGACGCGTAAGTGCGATCGCTTGTTCGCCGATACCATGGGATTCGACCTACGCGACATCTATGTACCCCTGGTATCGCCACGGTGAGGTACAAGGCTTGTACATTAGTTTTTCCGTTGGGATTTTCGATTTTGTCCCCTTGGGACAGGGAAGTTTGGTTACTGTCAAGTATGGGGTGAAAGAGTTCGTTTTGATAGTTTTAATAATGATGGAGTTTTACTTCTTTTACATTAGCACAGAATAAGTAATAGTACTATGACATTAGGTGGTATGTACCTAGGTACAGTCACCACACCAGCACCAATAATAGCTGACACAACAAATTGCGCTGTGCATAAATATGAATTCGACTCTATTTCTAGAGCCGATAGGACAGGACGCTCCGCTGTGATAGATAATGCAGGTGACTGTATACATTCCTTGGCACGACTAATAAAGGTTAAAAAAAATGGATGACAGAAAGTAAAAACAATGCTTCTGAATTTCTGGGCCAAAGAAAACTCATTTAACCAAAAGCGATGCATGTATGTCTCCACGCATCACCCAAATCCGAGCGTAACGAAAAAACATCGGTAACCGTGCAAAAACCGTGCCTTATATCATTTCCACCGGCCGGGATCCGAGCAAATCCCCGCATCCGGGGATCCGGATAGGGATCCGGTAATCCCGGTTAATAACGCCCGCGATCCCGGGTGCCGCAGACGTTTGATAATGGAGTATTAGTGCCGCTTATAATTGCTCAGTTATTATTGCTATTGATTATCTCGGGTTCGAGTTTGAACAAGCCACTTGGTAACAGAGACCAATGGTTTTGATTGGAATGATCTTGATTCTAGATGATTTTTTAGGGTTCCGTGAAATATGACAATCTTAATTATAGGAGAATCACTTTGTCGTCAGTTGTTTCCTTTTTCAATGAACACTGGATATTTATATGTATGTACTTAGTCAATTACAAATTTCTACGAAATGTTCGGTGCGCGAGGCCTCCTGTTACTTGGCCGGATTTTTGTAACGTAAAATGTACCAAAACTGTATTTTTTAAACTTCTTTTGCCAAATATGTGTTAATTAAAAACACTTTTTAACCAGTTAGCTTAGGACAAATTTTTCACTCGACCTGAATGTCCGCCTAAGAATGACCGTTTAAAGTTAACAGAAATCAAAAAGTCAGCCGAAATACAGTATACTATGTAAAACCTATAGGCCCTACTACTTAATTTCCTCGCCATCGAAGTAAAAAGCGGAGTGTAAAACTCGAGCATTAAACCAATTTTCCCCTCGAAGTGTCTATCCACTCTCGCCGTACCGGCTCGGATGGCTATATGAACGCCTCGGGTAAAATGGCTCGTTTTATGCTCTTGTTGCACAATCTACTATTAATACAACAAGACACTATATCATTGTGCAATATAATACAAAATGTAAACCAATTCTATTGGTGAGTGCCTGCAGTATTTAATGATTTTATTCCCGAATAGGGGTATTCTGTGGCCCAAAAAACTGCACAGCAAATTGTAATCGCACTCCTCCCCGATGCTCCGAGACCTTGTTTTTCCGCCCGTTTTTCACAAAACAAACTAGGGGAGTGGAAAATAAGAAAATCCCGGAAAATTCGGCAATAGTTCCCTCAGCGGTACCAGGGGCTCATACGAGGGCAGGCGTCGTCGAGGCTAATGATCCCGGCTCCGGCAAATCCCGCCAATATGGAGTGCGGAAAATACCTGGAAAATGGGAATGTTATTTCCCTTGCGTTAACGGAAAATATATTGGGTGTAACGAAGTCGTCAAGCACGCGCTGTTCGCAGGCTGGGTTCTGTCAATGCACAGTAACTAAGACATTCTGCATTATTAGATCAATCGACTGTAGTTAGATGTTTGAGAATGATAATCAAATGTAGGATTATACCAAAGTTGTGAGCAGCGGCATCGGAAAATTTCTCAAGTTGCCATTCGATCTTTGGCACTGTAACTAATTGCTGTAACCCAAAAAAACTACACAGAATCGCGGTTTCTAGTACCGACTTTTAAATCATATTAACGCCTTTTTATCGTCAGTGAGTCTTTTGATGTGGGCCCATCTGGTCGGGATTCGTCGTAAGGGCTGACCACACACGACCGTTTACGATCCTAACAGTTTTACAGCGTCCAAACAAACACGCGGTTCTGAGCAACGCTAAACGCTCGTATCAAAGCTCCGCACGCTTCTGAATTCCTAGTACAGTCACTAGTAACCTGCTTGATTTTTATTTTTAAATCGGTTAATTACTTTTCTTTTTAATTGAAACTGTAGCGTTATTACTAAGAAGCCACAAATTAAAACAAACAAACAAACAGTACAGCTGAAGATTAATCGGAAGCACTGAAGATGCGCAAAATGCAATCACGAGGAACTTAACGAGTTGCCTCAATACAAAGCACAGTGATTTACATTTAAAAACGTAATAAAACGTAAATGGCACAGCATTCCACAACCGAACATGAAAATTTCCTATTTTACCGGACAAAAGGCGCAAATTAACGCCATCATTGTTCGAAGGGCGGCGATTAGTTCGTTCATTATTAAACTTAATTTTATGCGAACCTTGTCTATGGCATAATGAAATGACGTACGGAAATGGTCCAGGAGTTTCTCAATGAGCACACAGTTAATATGGTTTATGATTATTACTCCAGTACTTTGAAATTAAATGCCACTGTATCCTGAGTCCTCACTTAAGTTGACGGTGAAATGGTCTAAATACGTAATGGCAGAGTAGACACTACACTACAAACCAGTAGGGAATTTCTACTTATAATCTTCGATGTTAGTTATCATTTATATGCAATGTTTTCATCGGCATCTTCAAAGGTACGTTCATTGTCATATTCATATTGTAATCGAATTACATTACGCACATAACGCCTTTTACAGCAGCCGTGGATACAGATAGACTGAAGTGTGGTTCGATAAAACCGCTAGTTAAACAAATCTACCTAAATACTCGTAGTTTCAATCTCAAAATCTAGTCCATAGAACGCCATTTCTTCTCCAGATTGATACGTCAAGCGATTGGTTGAAATAAAGAGAACACAAAATGGATTTGTCGAATACAAGCTCGTCTTCATAAAAGGCATGATGAAGTTCCTAATGTGTTAGAAATTTGTGCACTTAAATTATACAGGCTCATGAAATATTGTTGAAGCATGTGTTGTACCACTTGCCCTAGTCTAGACGTTCAACAATATTACTGATGAACTGTTACTCTATAAACTCAGTAGATATCCTCAAAAAAATGCAGTCGTAACTAATTAAAAATAACCGAATTATTTTAGGAAGACCGTTTGTATCCAACGACAAAGGAACGATCGCGTTCTAGGAACCGCTGCGCTCCGTCGTACATCCTTTGATATCGCAGCAATAATAAATAGAACTCCGTTAGATGCTTCCGCCCTGGTACTTTGAAACAATGGTGCTATGGAAAACAAATAAATGTTCATCTAGTAGGAATGTTTCTTGTTCCGGGAAAATCGTTAAAACGAAGCTTAAAATCGATGGAAAAGATTTTACATTCACTGAACTTATAAGAGTTTATAAAATTAATAATTTAAAAGCTAGCGTGAAGCATTTCAGTAACGGCTTGGGCAAAAAATACTTTCATGTCTGTCCAGATATGCAGCTGTCATCTTCTCAACATATGTATTTATCGATCGAGTTTTTGTGGAGTTTTTGCACATTTCCATGTCGCCATTTCAATAAACTTTCGAAATCTAGAGTTTTTATCATCAGGCTATAGCAGTCCTACTGCTGGACTTAGGACTCCTCCTTCCAATGAGCGCCATTGTGCCCTGTCTTCGGCTCAACGCATCCATCTTCTATCTCATTCTTCTATTGCCTTTCGCAGAGCACTCGTAGTTTCACATGTTATTAGTATTAAGCTAGCTAAAGTATAGCTAGCTAGGTAAGGATAGAAACTCACTGTCTAAAGGGCTCCCTGATCGCTACAATCTGGCTAACTTCAAATTTAGGGTGATTGTGTAGTCGTGATAGTTTAAATGATATCTTCGCTTGCCATAAGTGTAAAAAATCCACTGGCTCTATCTGTTTGTTTATCTAGGGAGTTTCTAATTCGTAATTTGGATATGTTGATGGTAATTGGGCCAGTAAACTTTTTTACCCATACTATTCTGTCCGCGAAATTTTTCAAACAATTGCAGATTTTTATAAGTATGTAAATATGTTTTTTCAGTAATTTAATAGATGGTGTACATGAACACATGCCATTCTATGTAAGTTCAACCTATTATACCGTGAAATATGCGCAAGAGACAATTTTGGTTACGCAGGAGACGCCCAAAGTGTTTTTAAAATAGTTGATTGAAGCTTAAAAAATGAAGTACTTTCAAGTCTTTGATGTGTTAATAATGAAGCAGAAAGGCTATCAAGTTTTATCATTCGACCAACTAGTTGTATCCGTACCCCTGTTTACTTTGCACAGGAGTTAATCATGGTAAGCTAACAAACGAACGTTTGCAGAGAAACAGTAGATTAGCTTGATTACTGAGATAAGACTTACGATCTTGACACTTTTTCTCTAACCGCCAAATATAATTAAGCCATAACTGATGTTGACAAAGCTCGAAGATTCGCAATTTTTTGTTTTAAGACAATGTTCATATAAAAACTGTTGGGACAGAAACAGGTTCTTCAGTGGATTGAGAGAGGAATGAAATCAGAGACTACATTGTAATCAAAAAAGTTAAGAGGCCATAAATAAATTTAGGATCTGACGAATAGATTACAATGACTGGAGAGGGTCTAAAAATTATCAAAATCGGTTTGACGTAATCTATGAATGACTATATACTCGTAGTATAGTAATTCTAAGAAGCTAAATACTAGTAATAATATACTTATGTGTTGACAAGATACTTACGTTCAACCTACCTACTCATTAAGAATTCAGTCAGTTTTGTAACATGTATGCAAAATAACACGAAAAACTCATCAGTGTTCGCATCACGTCATTCTATTTGAAGAACTCATCAAAAAAATCCAAGGTGTGACAAGAAGCAGAGCACAAAGCACTAAAAGTAATAATTACGAGATCAAAGACTTGTTTACTCCTCAGTGATATGGCAGCCTGGTAATTCCGTAGACAGCTCGCTCTGGACGTGGCATGAAACATTACAGTTTACAGTCAGATGAATTCGCATTGACTGTCATCGTGCCGTTTGACGACAAACGTCAGGCCAAGGTCATGTTTGCCAAATGAGACATTACTGGATGATGTTAAAGTTTGTAATAGTGACATCAATGACATGAAACAAGTCATTCTGCTCAATGATACTCAGAAAAAAAATATGACGCTTGTAAATTGCTAATAGCTTGGTAATTTCATGTCAGTCGGCGCAAATCTTATACTACATAATTGGAAGATAAAGAAAGAAAGAAAGAAAAAATTACACCGAAGTATGCTAGTGTCACGTGAGTTACGCTTAAAATTCACTGACGGGAATAACAGTAGCGTGTTTGATGCCACCGATTTCTTTTCATTTTCGAAAATGCCACAAAAAACCTAGTAGATGAGTTTATCTGACAACCATTTCCTGAAGCTAAGCAAGAAAAATGCTTAATCTAAATCTTAATGAAACATTCCCTGCTTGATGAATCGGCGCTGGCGGAGGGAGGTGCCGGCAATTACGCTGCACGCGAGCAATGCAAGGGGAAATAAATAGCAAGTGCAAACAAAATTAAAGTGAATGCGGCCACAGTGGTTGCATTGACTTTAACGGTAGCCATTGCTGGAAAAGACGCCATACTGACAAATCATAAAAGTGTACCACTAAAAATTTAAGAGGTTCTTAAATGAAAATCTCAACTACTTTTTTCTAGGGCTCTAGCCATCTTCTTTTATGACTATCTATCAGATTCCTTCCCAATATTATTAGTTATCAAATTGGAGAAGACTGGATCACCTATTTCTAAGATGATGTCCTCTTTTTTAAAAACAAAATAACAAGAAGCTCCTCAAGAATAATATCAAGATGTAGCAAAGCTATAGCAATCAATGATCATTCATACAGTAGCCGATGGTCCTTGATATCAAATCCTAAGTGCTGAACGGTGTTATCTACACAGCAATAGTAACCGGAGGTCATAACCCACGAGGAGGTTAATAAAGACGGTTCGCAACGTACGGGGCTAAAACGCGGGGCGTGCCTCCACGCCCAGCCTGCTTTTACACCGCGCCTGACTTTACTGCGCTCTTTACGACCAACCGACGTCTTTTTGGTGTCTCGAACTGTTTAAAATTAGTTTTGCACATGATTATTACTGTGGGATTGTGTGAATCTGCTCGCTCCGCGAGTATTGGGTTTATTTTGCTAGATTTGCGCGCGTAAGATGAAGGAAGTTGTTCAACAGATGCGTTGTTCTCTTATGGATTTTCTCCTTTGAAGTTTGAATATTTAACTTCCAAAACACAACAAAAGTAACTGCTAGATACTAAAATTAGACGAAACTACATTTTCTGACCAAAACTGTCTGCCAAAGTGAGAGTTGATGGTGATCAGGAATATAATTATGTGAACGGCATAGGGTAAATAAGCCCTCTGAAATCTCTGAGGGCTGCAAAACTGCGAAATCCAAGATAAATTACTGCCAGAGTGGAGTTAATAGAAGAATAATGAAACAATTATCTAACGCGCTTGCGTGTCCGTTCGTAGGTGAGATCCCACGGCACCCCACGCCACCAGGGGTGCATAAGAAAAAAAGACCCCAAACGAAAATAATTTTGATAGACACTTCGCGTGCGATCAGCAATTACGCTATGCCCGCCCGGTAATTCGAATTTAGCACATTATCGGTGCGTTACGATTATTTTCGAATTTCGAATAACAATGGGAAGATCATGTTCGCACCTTTTTTTTGTTTTTAATACATCATTAAAATGTAGTTTTGTTGCCATATGTTAACAAACAAGGGCGTTGTTTAAACAGCGTTGCTGTCAAATTGATTCGAGCGATTGTTACTGGCAGCTTTTATTTGGGAACAGGTGGTGGCTTGTTTAAAAAGGAAACATTTTGGAATTGGAACGAAACAAAACGCTGCAGTCGTTTCATTACGTAAGTTGTTTTACGTCACAGATAGTGTTGTTAAATGGAAAGCAAGTTTTATCAGGTTGGCAACGCTGGAGCTGAGCAAATGCATGCTCTGTGATCTCGACATCCGGTGCTATCTAATCTATGGTCAGTGTTTATGGAGGGCGAATCAACAGAGATTACGCGTCACAGTCTTACATGCTCAATATCTGTGGCAGATAAAATAGCTTAATTTTGACTTAGGTTTATCATCAATGGCTCAGAAAAAAACAATATTTGTAAAAGAATACCTACTTCCAGTTTTACTTGTACGTCAATTTAATTGGCGTTTTTATTGCTGCTTTCTTCTTAAGAATGCACCAGCGGAACGGACCGCGTTAAGAACGAATGTAAACACCAAAGTCAAAAATGGAATGCAACAGACAAGTAACAAAAATCAAAATATTAGAAGAAACAAAAAGACTAGTGATGTGACACAAACGACACCTCCGTAAACCGAACTCGACTCGAAGAGACATTGAGTGGTTGCATATTTATACAATCTGGAGTATTGTCACAGATTATTGCAGCCATGTTTACCCGGCCCATTCAGAGTGGAGTGTTTTAAACAAACACCATTGAGACAGAACAGGGGACCTCTTGTGCACCCATGCTGCCTTAGTAAATAACACCGTTGGTTATTTATTTAGAAAAATGTAATCTCGACTTTCGAGTGTTTTATCTCGGTATCCGGCAAGATCTGTTCTCGAGAACACTTAAATGTAACCAAAATTAAATAATCGTTTGTTGGTATTTCTCACGGTTTGGTTTAGGAATAGTTGTAGAGTTTAGTCCAGTTATGTTAGAATCATTTTTGTCACGTACAGTTTGATAGATAAATCACGTACCAGAGACACCAGAGTGGAACCTTTGCGCTGCAAATACCATGTTGATATTTCACACATCTGTTAAAGAAATGATAGGGAAATTTATTGTGAAAAGGTTTTACTCTGGTAGCATTCAATTTGAAAGCACTAAGTGTTGAGCAATGATCCAGCTTGTATAAAAATAACTTCGAGTGTGACCACAGCGAAAAAAATGCTAAATTAGTGCGGCGATTTCTGCACTCCGATTGGTCGGTTCAACGTCAAGTAGGACACTAGAGTTGGGCGAGCAAGTATTATGATCGATATCGATAAATGTTTAATCATTAAGTGACATAATGAATAAAAACAATTTTTAAATAAAAAATAACCTAAATGTGCAATAATAATTGTATTAAGTCAGTTAGTTGTGCGCAAAGAAAAATAACGAGAGCTTGCGAGTGAAGCTGGGAAATTTGCCCTCGAACTACAAGACATTCTTCATTCTAAGCAGCCATTTTTCAAATAAAAAAAAAGTATAAATGACCTGTTGAAAAATTAATGACTGTAGCAAATGAATACTGGCAAGTAGTAAGTATCGGTGACGGTGAACGGTGCTAGCTCCAAATATTTCACACGGTCCCTTTCAAAATCCATTACGAAATCCAAATTCTAACAAGCGATGTTTAAAAAGAACTTTCGTAAATATCATTTGTTACTAAAACAAACCGTTCTTTTGAATCGCAACGTCAAAGCATTTTTACGTGAACCCGACTGTTATAATTAAATACAAATGTCTTCATGTCGACTCTATTATGATAGTGCGTTTCGTCGTCTAAACTAGTGTCTCGAACAGCGTCATTAATTTGACAGTTGACAACAACGTCATTCATTAGGAGTATCGCGTCATAACTCAACGAGGAGAGCAAAGTTGTCACTTCGGGCGTTGTAAACTGTGCCTCGAATAATCTCATACAAACTTTATGGGAGCGCTCCGGGACCAACTGTAGACGTAACTTGGTTTCTATTTCCGATATATTTAAAGTTTTTCTCCTGCCAAAACTCGTGTCCCACGAATATTAATTAATTTTAACAGTCACAGAGAAAGTCAGTGGATGAATGGGAAGTTAAATGAGATGACTCTGTGATACAAGTACGGTTCATTCATCAGGGAAAGGAAATGAGGCTTTGTGTGGGTCAGGCTGTTGGGGAGAAAGAGTTGTTGACTTCATTCCCAAGCTAAGTCTGGAGTCCAGAGGCCATACTGTCTAATGCCTGCTCTGCATTTTTGTTTGACATTGGCACATCTGAGGGATGCTGCTATACTTTAGAGTGAGAGGATAGTGCTCAGCAGCGGCGTTAAGAAAATTTTTTTGTTAGGCAACTCTTACTCTGAGAGGAGGCTGGTGCCCAGCAGTGGGACGTATATAGGCTGGGATGATGATGATACCATAGTTAGGGGCCATACTGGGTCACAGGGGTCATCACTGACGTTACATAAGACCGTCAAAAAATCGGAAATTGAAATGTCAAAAATAGATTTCAAGCGAACACACTTCCATAAAAGAGACGTGTGTGTAGAGTCAAAGAAGTTGACCAATCGGAACGGTTTCCTGGTGTTGCAGGTGTCTATGGGCGGTGGTGATCTCTTACCATCAGGAGACCCACTTGCTTGTTTGCCATCCAGTCGAATAAAAAAAAAGTTTCTTCGTCCACGTCTTGCGTCGTGCTCTCGTAACACAATGCGACGTAAATTCTAACTTATTCGTTAGTTTGATTCTAGATATCCTGACAAAAGGAAACCCTATCTTATTTTATGAAGGGTTTTATGTAGGCTTTGCCTAGTGTGGGACCAACGGCAATGCATTTTTTGTAATGCGATACTTTTTCAATAAACTATTTTTTTTTTATTATTTTTTTTTTTTTTTTGAATGGCGACCGGATGGCCAAGTGGTTAGAGAACCTGGCTACGAAGCTGCCCGGGTTCGATTGCCGGCTGGGGCAGATATTTGTATGAATAATACGAATGTTTGTTCTCAGGTCTTGGATGTGTAATATTTATGTAAGTATGTTTATCCGTTGCCTAGTATCCATAGTGTGTCAAGTGGTTTCAAGTGTCCCATGATATTTATTTATTTACTATTATTTATTTATAAAAAAAAAACACAAGTAATTAAAACATAAATGCATCTCCTTTCAGATTGTCAAATAACTCAATGAAAAAAAGCAATCTTTATACAAATATACAATCACACAATGAAACGTACAAATAAATCGCTATTGTCGAACACATTGATTGAAACATCAACGGCACAATGAATAAAACGCGAGCATAATACGTTTAATCAACGCGCAAAAGCACAATTACGCCCGAGCCGATTCTTCCGTAAAATTCAATGTCAAAAATCAGCATAGAACAAAAGTCACTCGCAACGCCGCGTCACGGAATCAACGACACAAATCAAATTTCCCGTCGCATGTATCATAAATAATACAAGAGCCTATTAATAAGTTACAATTTGCTAAACTGAACGCATTAGTATTCCATGTTCAAAATATTCAAATAGTGAAGCGCCGGTCGAATGCCGAATGACAGGCGATTCGATTAAACGGCGTGTCGGCCGCGTATCGTTTTCGGCACCGAATTATCGATTGTTTGCTTGTAACATTGTACTTAATTTTTACGCGCGTATTGCGTCTTTCGGGACGCGGCGTGCATTTTAAACGATTTATAGTACTCATGCCTCTTTTCTGTGAATCGATTAGTAGTACCGCCTATAAATTTTGGCGCATTGTTTTAAGTTTTGCTGCGTCATGCGAGGTTCCATTACGAATACGAATGTAAATTTGGATGTTCGCAAAGTGTTATCAACTTAAAGTTACTATGATTCGTACCCAGACAGCATAAATCGCAGGGGCTTTTTTGCATAATCTGCCCTAGAGGCGTCCCTCGAAAACCTAACAAAGTAACAGTGGCCTCAAGTGTTCGCAAGTGGTCTCTCATTCGATTACCGACTAGTGGGGGACTCGATTCTAAATAACTCGGTTTTCTCGAGTGTCGTTATTCGATTTGAGCGAGATTACAATGCGTAAGTGTTGTCGAGTGGGTGCTTTGTTGTTGCGTTTTTGAGGTTAAGAGTGTTGTGATCGTTTGAGACCAATTTTTTAAGAGGCATTGTTGCCAGCTCTCAAATTTGAGAAAACGTTACTATAGGGCTCACTTAAGTGATATTGGCATTTGTTGCAACGATACCAAAGACAGAGACAGCAACGTTTGTGTGAGATTAGAAAAAAAGAAAGAAAGAAAGAAAGAAAACATTTATTACGTGCATTTATGCCCTTCTACACATAAGTCAACATAGGAAAAGGAAAATTGCTAATATATTATTACTACCTATTAAGTATGTACTAAAAATATAATATATTAAGCTTCTTTAATGTCAAATAAAACAAAATATACAGGATTATTAACAGATAGATAAAATATATTTTAGACAAACAACAGCTTGTATTGCTAAGTAATAAAAAACGTGAAGTTATAGCTGTTGATTACCTACCTATCTATAGACTTTCTTTATTTTTTATTTACTTTTAAAAAGGCACCCGTGCAAATCCAAGGCTTGTCGCTAATCATATATATATAAAATATAACGTAAAACGCTAAAACCAAGGTTCCTAAAAATAGCTGAGCACCTACTAACAATTCTGTTTCAATTCTGTACTTACTATCTAAGATGTATGTAAATAGTTTTTATTTACTTGGCATTTATTTAGTACCTAACTGGCATATTGGCTCTCAAAAATGGCACAACAAACCTTCAAAAAGCCCGCAAGAATATCAAACACGGGATCCCGCGCTCCCAGCCCTTCCGTACACCTCTGACGCATTTACGGCCCTCAAGATGATACGCAAAGGGCCCGTGTGTATAAAATCTGTACGGCGCGTTAAATAAGGCCCGAACGGCCGTAAAACATCTCCTTACTTTGTTTAGGGCCAGCCCTAACGGCTGTTGTCGATGTCAATGCGACGGGAAGATTCTTTTATGGGTTATGAAGGCGAATCTTTTTGATGGTTGAGTGGCAGTTGGTGGCATTTGTTGCGCTGTAAAACCATTGTTTTGATAAATTTGGTGTCATCATCAAAGCCCAATATACTAACGAGTACCTATGTTCCATTGCTGGGAACTGGTCTCTCATATTTAGAGGACTTGGGCAACACTTTTCTTGGTACGGCTTGAGAACTTCGTATTTACAAGCTTTGCAACGTAAGTTATACCAACGAAAAGCTCGAAGTAAATTTCAAGTGTAATTTCCAACAGGAATTCCTAAAAAATCGAACGTCTCGTGGCTATACTTTCCTCTGCAAGAAGGGCTTCAGATCAAACCATTAGGCTGCTGTAGGAACACTCATGTACAAAATAAAAGCCGTTGTAGTCTAGTGTTTTGACCCGTGGTTTCTAGCGGAAGCCTAGCCTGTATATGCCAGCGAAGCAATTCAAAGATGTTAGTGAATTTCCCAATCATTACTGGGCTGGCGTGAGAGTTACAATCAGGCCATCTCAATTTGAGAGGAGGGCTGTGCCAAGAAGCGATAACTGTATAGGCTGGAGAAAACGATGATCTTTGTTCCTTCAAGAGTTATATTTTAACACCTAACGAAAATATCTACAGAATTATTAGGGAAAATAGTCATAGAAAGTTGTATTTGCCAAACAAATTGGTGAGGTATACCTAACACTATCGCATAAGGGGTCGGTAGTGTTGGTATCCCCTTCATGGGAAAAAAATCATTTTTAGTTTTTATGATTTACACTTATTGTTTATTTATTTTTATTTCATAAAAACTAACGGATTTTTTCCACTATGCCACAAAATAGCCAAACTTTATTATTATAGATCATAATATCTGCTATTTCAACTGTTATATCCTGCTAAACATTGCTCATATCAGAGTAGAGCAATTGCCATCACGGTAAGTGGATTTTTTTTCAAACAAATTATATGACATTGCCACTCTATTTTTAACTCTGCTATGGAGGGAATAAATTAGAAAAGTTGCCAACGATCTAACCCCCATAAACTAATCCTAAATAACAAATGATAAGTGCTCGTTTACAGGCACTGGCACATGCTGTGTCACACACTTATTTGACAAATTCATTCCGCGTCAGTTACAATTAACGTCCATTATCACCGCGTTCGATGGCGAAACCTTTAAGTGGTTCATACTCAAACTCATTCAAGACCATAATTTCCGCACAACATTTGATGACAATCAAACCCGACAATAAACCACGTCTTTATTTAATCATCACAATAGAATCGTCACAGTCTACGGCTGACAAATTCGCACGCCCTCGACATCGTCTTAAACGCGCACTTAAGCCCTACCCTTCCGTTTTCACCCTCGGACGCCTTCATTCTTTTATATCGCAACTTTATTAACGAATAAAGGTCTTGTGATGGCCTCTTAAGAATTAGGATGCGTCCCGTGGCCACGTTAGGCCCAGCCGAGCTGAACAAATGGAGTGCCGGGACTCGGGACTCCCGGACGAGCCGAATAGACGCCCATCCCTACGCGCCAATAACCGAATCATTATCGCCTCTCTCCTAATTTGAATTTTGACTCGAAACATTTTAAAATTTAGAACGCTTTTGGCTTTTTTTATCGATGGCCAGTGATTCTTGGAAGAGGTTTGACATCGCTCAAACATGTGCGCATCTCCGAATAAATGTAGATGGAACAACATGATCCTTTGTTTTATGTTATTGTTACGGCGTCAGAATGGAACGGGAGAACTTTCTATTACCGATGTATTACCCCGACGACACCGGGTAATGGGGAGCGCGCCGATCTCGGCACTCGTATCGACGCTGTAAAACCAATCGGATTTACATGTCTACCGTCGCCGTACTAAAACGAAATCATGAATGAACTGTATAGGAAACCCAAAACATTATCCTTATGCTCCCATTTTACGACCTTTACCCCCATCGGCATCGAAAGGGTCACAGTACGGGCGCACCAAAGCATGCCCGTCCCGCTCCCGCCCGCCGAGCGCTCGTAAAACCGGAGAGAGATAATCACGAAGATGAGTCGAAAATTATTTTTTTTATTATCACCATCGGCGGTGCTCTTTTATTTCCTTTTTACGGTCCGAGTACCTCATAAAAAGACAATAAACTTACTATTTACAGACCATCAGGAAATTGTTAGCTGAAGAGGTCCCTTTACGACACATGTTCGCGCGAGTGCGAGACGGAGCGATGCGGTTTACGACGCGGCGTAAAATGGACGAATGATGATACATTTTTATCTTCGTCTATAAGTTGTGGCGGGATCAGCCGCGAACTGCACGGCCGGGTTAAACGGTCGCCAGAGCGGGACTTCATTCCACTAAGTGACTACCCATCTCTGCTCCCGAATCACTTCCGCAAAGTGACGGGAAACACGAAATTGCAGCCACATGAGACTTGAAACATCTACGAATGAAGCGACGGCCAAGCTGCCAAGAATGCAGCAGTACAAACAAGCGCCCGGTAGCCTCACTCCATCCAGGAATTTAGTGAAGAGTCTCTATTTAATAATAGTTATTAAACGGCTGTCCGTAGTTAATGCGCGGTTTAAGTGCTCTTTTTATGATTTACCACTGATTCTCGCTCGATATTACTAGTCATAAATTATATGGATTACCGGCTAAATTGTTTTATGATATGTGTTCGGTGCTGAAAGAAGTTCGGCGTTCGATAGAGGCAACGTCGCCGCGAACCGGCGCTCATTATGTAAAGTGAGCGATTTACTCATTCGTGTTAGTTGGCAATATAGCGACGTTTACATCGGGCTTTGCAATATCTCGCGGCGGCGGGGGAACGAGGATTTCAATATTGTGAATTCCGAGGATGCTCTCCTAGTGCGTGTAATGAATTTCGGGATTGTCTTGTGGTTTTTCGGTTCAGCCCCTCGCTAGGGAGCGGCCGCGCTCCATTGGTGCCCGTACCGACGCTACCTAAATAAAAACACTAAGTTATTTGTTATTTGAAGCGGTTTGAGGAATTCCTTTTTAGGGAATTCTTTTCGTGAGGGAAAGACATAGAGGCGAAGCGCCCGGCGCGGCATGGCACGGCCCGCTATGGAAATCAGGGCGGTATTATTTAGGTCCGGCCATTCGTATGATAAAACAGAACGACTGATATTTGCCCGCAGACAATTTCTATGGAGATTTCGGTCTTGTTTTGGGGGTTAAATCTGTGCTGGAATGATATATGGACGGGGCAGCGGGTTTTCCTTGCGAAAATATTGTTGAGGAAATATGGCAGCCCCCCGTGCGTGCGACGGGATCGAACATAAACAGCGGCATTTGATAGCTTGAAGCTGCAGTAAATTTAGGTGTTTATGCGATTTAATTACCAGGGCAGCATGACTGGGTAGTAGATAAGTAGCTACGCCAGATCACCAACCAACCACAGACATAAATAAATAATACCAAAATTACGAAATAATTATTCCATATACTTTACTACTTCTCACGTATCGTGATTAGGGTAAGTTAGAGCAGATCAAACTGCTGTTGCTGTTTTCATACATATTTTCTTATATTTCTCCGAGCCACCGGTGTTCTAAAGTCAAAAATTCAAATTCATACCGAGTTTTTTTTTCTGTTGCTTAGGTGGCTTGAGTTGGCTGCCAGTGCTCGCAGCCTGAGGCGGAGACCGTTCTAATTAAAATCGCCTCGTTTTCTGTGGTCCATTTTCATACTTTAAAACGCTTTTTGCCTCTGTTTGCCCGCTGTGGGTTGTAACTAATTTACATGTTAATGAGAAGTTGTAATTTTACCATCGATTACTGTTGATGGCCATTGTAAAGGACAAAGTGGTTAGCCCTAGAGACATTAGCGCTGATCGTAAATAGTGATACCTCGATTATAAATTAATCACCAAATCGTAAAGCGTCGTGCTATCAAAGCGGTTGAGATGTAGATTATTTAAATAGCAATCAAGTGCAAGCAAAATAACTATCACAATCAAGGAATTAAGTTATTTTGAAAACCGTCTACGTTAGCAAGAAAGGTACTCAAAATTACATTGATATTGATACACATTGTAGTGGCTGTTGCGAGACTACGAAAACTGGTTGTAATTATGGATGGAAATCGTGAAAATGTGATAAACAATGTACGAGATACGAGAGTAATTCCAGCTTATTTCATGCTGGGTAATATTAATGCATCAATTTGATGGTCTCATACAAGCTAGGGGTAACCAAAGTAGATATCTAAATGACTGTCATGTATGAAGTTACGATGTTTCCAAAGACAAACAAACAACCATAAAGTCGACCTAACTTCACTGTGGTGTTGAACCCATTACCTACCTATAATTATTTACGTAAATACCAAAAAGCCTCTTTAATAATTTTATTGGTACAGATAAACTAGCCGTATGCTGACTTATCACAAGATCTCTCTATCTTGCCTATGGAATTAAACATGTATTAACATACATTATTACAATGCGTGCCAGGGCAGCAGAAGCGCGGTGGCATAGCAAAGCGAGGCGTAGGCCTTTGTCTCGGCCATTACGTATGCAAATGACCACCTGTGCCTTCATGTGAGCCTGGTACACAATCCTCGGATGGAAATGGAAAACCATTTTTTTCCCTTTGTTCTTAGTGGCTACTGGTTTTAAATTATTTTAAGAGACATTTCTATTCATTATTGAAATACTTGCTGTTGACCATTTTGTAATCATAATGTTGTAAATTCGTCTTTTGGGAAAGCATTTCGAAACCACCGAAAGGTAATCCGTCTTGGCAGCGAGACACTTGCATGCTTTAAATAAATTAGGTACCCCAAATATTACTAACTATTGCATCTCGAAAATCTACATAATAATTTGAGCTTTAACGATTTCCTTATTTCATATACCTATTCGGAGATGTTATCGTTTACATAGATCTACTATTTAAAATCTGAGGCAAAGAAATCGCACAAAAATTTTGACACTTTTCAAAGTCAAGAGTTGAAAACGTGTGTCATTTTAAAAACCTACCCCTGTTTCGAAAATACAAACTGAAACATAGATGCACAGTAAAACCAAAAAAAGAGACCAACGCTAGAAATCGAACCCAGGTCCTGAGCATTCCGTGCTGTGTGCTATACCTCTACACCACCACTGGACAGGAGTACAGACACAAATTTCTCCTATGCATATATCTCAGCTTGTTTTTCTTATTTAGTCACTTAAGCAGCTTGGAAAATTTGGAGATGAAATAAAAAAATACATAGACTCCAAAAACCAATCTACCCCGGTTTTGTAAAATAGAAACTTCCTTTACGACGTTAAAATAAGCTTCAATGACATCTATACTTCTTCTCTCTACTTCTTCACAGGGTCGTCAACATAACATAAAACGCAATATGTTTGAAATCCTAAATGGTCATTTAGCATACGCAAAATGATAACTTTTCCGAACCTTTCCCATACGAAACATCAAATACTTTCCGACGTTCGACAATCTATTGTACAATCTTCATGCGCTGCACAATTTTTACGCACTACTAAGTACGACTAAGTGGAGCTATATCCACAGCTCATAAATTTGAGCAGCGATCGAGACCACCATTAGGGTGAAAAAACATATCGCATTGCTGCGCTTGCGGCGGCCAGCCGGAATGATTGCGCTTTCTTCTAACTATCTCGTTAAGATGAAAATGTAATTGATTTATCAACTAGCAGACTTCCCGCGGGAACTTTACGCTAAGTCCATATCCCAATGTTGATTAGGAATAGGGATGTTGACACCACCAATCAACTGACGTACTTTTTATGAGTGGTCAAAACACAATTCACCCGTAGAGTTTCAATGGCAATAGCGACTTATGACGTCATAAGTCGCTATTTGTTTGCCAACTCAATCAACTATTTATTTGTTTTAAAGCAACAAAAAATCTAAAATTAATCTGGTTCTCAGGGCTAAAATAAAGCATTTTTTTACTGGAGTCGTGCCTTCGAATTATTTTTAATGGCGTCAACCAACATCCCCTATTCAGGTGGAATTCCCAAAACGTACGTTTTTTTAAGTATCCCGAAGTGTCCTGCTAGGAAAATGGCCGCAATGGAAGTCCCGCCATCAATGCTACCTTTAAAAAACACCCGCGCTAATTTCATGTCTCTAAACCTAGCGGGAAAGATTGCGGAACTGTATTTCGATCCCGTAGGAATATAAGGATCAAAAGCAGCCTTTATGCTGTTCCAAAGGTCCAGCTAAGCATACAAAGTTTCATATAAATCCGTCCAGCTCTTTCATGTTGCAAGACCGACAAACACACGCACACACACACACACACACAACTTTCGCATTTTTTAAATTAATAGGTTTTTTGTTTGAAATGTCGTATTTTGAGGGCGTTTAGGTTAAAGTTTCGGATGAAGGACACAGTTAAAATAAAATATGCAACTGTCAAAAACTTCAGACATCTGTCTGAAACTTTGACAACTCAACTTAACCTGTGGCATAGAGTAGGTACGTAGTAGTCACGAAACAGACGTGACACTTGCTTGACAGCCGGTATTCACCTACTAATTCACCGTCGTCGGTATAAATCGAAATCGAAGTTAACTCGCCGTAATAAATTTGACAGCAAGTCGTCTTTTCAAACAAACAATATTATATGGATTTATATTATACCTTGAAAAGTTCCTAAGCGATAGTTCTACTGAGTATAGGGGCGGTCAGAAGGGGGGGTCACAGGGGACATGCCCCCCCCCCCAAAATCGTGCATGACAAAATGAAAAATATAAAAAAAAATCCCCTAGCCCCGATGTTTTATTATTAGTGAACCCCTCTAAAATTTATTTTGAAAATCGGTCCACAATTGACTGAGTAATCGGTGAATAAACATAAAGAAATACTAACAGTGGAACCTAGAACCTCCTTTTTTGAAGTCGGTTAAAAATCACTTAATCATAGACAGGTACTGTCCGTACCTACTATACCTAAATTGTTTTTTGCCAAAACACTTCTAGAGTAAATTTTTAGCGTTCCGCGGGTAGTTTCACGCGCCAACGGCGCCCGAGGCGGACTTAAGCCCCCAAAGCCGCTTACTTTAAAAGCTCACTCGCGGAGCTCCGGCTTGCGAGACAAAATATCGTAGAAGGCACGTTTAATACGTTCGTGTAAAGTAATTTACCACTTTATGCACAAATATTTTTTTATAAAATCAGATTTTACATTGTCTTTGGTTCGGGTTTCGATTTAATGTTCGGAATATCACGATGTGCCTGAGAAACAATACGGCAGATCGATTAGAGCAACGCATTCGTCGATACTCCTAGCTTTATACCGGGCATATCGTGATATGCTGAAAAAAAGAAAAAAATTAGGTACGACGAGCGAAGCGAGGAGTGGTTAGTATGAATTGTGAACACTACGCACGAGCCGAGCGAGCGAAGCGAGCGTGCCGCGGCAGCGGCCGGCGAAGTGCCAGAAACGATATGGCGGCGTTTCATGATATGCCTAGGAATTTCATGATCTGCTTAAACGTCACTAGGCAAATCATCAAACGGAGAATTTTGAACGATATGGCGGATGTAACTTAGTCAATTCATGAAATGGCGCCATTTCACGATATGCCTAGGAATTCCGTGATCTGGCGGATTTTACGATCGGTCGCCGACGTAATGTAGTTACTAAAGCGTAGTATCAAAGAATAAGTAATAATTTAGTATATTTCTTACGTCTCACGTTAGCGGCTGTAATGTAGAGTTTAATTAAACGCATTTTTAGATAATTATCGTGGCAGTTGCGCGCGGGCCGCAGCTCCATTGTACCGTTTATCTGATCCAACTCATTTAGCTATTGCCCGTGAGGGTAATGGATTTTTGTATAACATATATCTAAATACTTACTATTACTGTTTCTACTTTACTTATTTCACTTACTTTGTATACTTTGCTAGAATTTCTCAGACGGAATTAAATTACCGTAAAGGATAATTCTTTCTTTTTTTTATTTTGGAAAAATACGGTTTTCCCTACTCAGAACGTAGAATGCAATTGATACCGATAGTTTAAAATAAAGTCCCCAAAAAATATTACAGTTTTGTGACATTAATTTCATACACTAAGTATGTAATTACGAATTGGTTGTATGTATATGTGTAAAGATGCAATTAGGTGTATGTAAGTATGCTAAAGGATGAGTGCCGAGGAATACAAAGACCGCGAATATTGTAGAGGTGCTATATTCAAGCTGGTCAATCGTATACTGAACTTATTATAAATTATTTTTTTAGCCTTAAAATATCAATTTATAATTTAATTATTAGCATATTATGCAAGAATAATTCTTCAAATTCAAAACTCTTTACCAAATGAATATGATCATCCATTACTTTTTCAACCCCCAAGAAAGACAGTAAAAAGATATAGATAGTAAGATATTGAAATATAGTAAAAAAAAAAACGTTTAACAATCGCATATTTACTACTAAATAATGGTAAATATTCTTTAAAGCCATGCCCAAGCAGCGTATCATTAAACCGCAACGCGCAGCTTAATCGATACATTAACCGATTATAATCGAACAATCTAGACCACCAACGGTTGAAATTTGAATTTCGAATGCATTAAAAAACAATTGAAAACGCTTTTCTTTCATATAAAGGAAAAAAAGTGTGAAAGTATTGTGTAGGGGCGTCGAAAACTAGACGTGGGGTCTCTAGTACAAATGAAGTTTCATAGGAACTATTTTCAGATTACCTATTAAAAAAAAAAGTTAATATTACATGCTCGAGAATTATTAGATGATAGAAAAATACAAAAAAATTATAACTCTCTGCTCTTTATCTAGACCACCAACGGTTGGAGTTTCAATTTCATATGCGTTTAAAAAAGGAACGCTAATCACAATGGCGGCTTGATTTGCAAACAGAGAGATGTGACGATTGTATGTTGATTGTATGGAGAACTAATCTGTGCTATGACATTTGTATGTACGGCCGGCCTACACGGCGTATGTACTTCAATAGACCCTTAAACGTGATATAAAGCTTGAATTAGAACAGCATATTTCCATTTAGTAACACCACTTTTGATTTGAACTTACGAGGCAAATACATTAAGTCTGAATCTCAAACTTTAACAAAGCCGATGAAGTCCTTTTAACAAGATGTTTGGTAGCTTTTTTTTTCTGGAGTTCTTAAAATGTTCCTTTTTCGTCTAAATGTAACCAGCCAGAACTTAGAATTACTTTCTGAACAAACCAAATTAAACTCAGAATGTTACCGGCGGATGGCTTAAAAAATTATATCCCTAACGCTTCCAAATTCAAATATTCATAACACTGTTACCTCACCCGCGAAGGCATGCTTAATTCAAAATAATGTTTTTTTCACTCCGAAAACAGAAGACGTGTTCTATATTTGAAAGCGTCGCGGGGGCGCGTTCCCCTCGCGCGCCAAAAAATATAAATATCGATTGGAAGTTCCCGCCGCGAGCTGCCAGTGATAAATCACCTTCGGGAAATTAAAACTGTCTTTAAAACAATACTTTCTTTGCATCAGAGTGGCGCCCCTGCTTCTCCCCGTCCTGCTCCCACTAGCCTTACGGTATATATCTGTCCTTTTCGCGTTAAAGGAAACAGACTGGGGGCCGAAATAGCGACATTAGATTGACGATAACGCTTTGTTTAGATATTTGCAGACGATTTCGTGTGTATTTTAATTACCACAGAGTTTTATTAATTTTAAATTCTAGCTGTCTTTATGGTAGAGTCATTACCCAAATACATTAAGTACATAACGTGACTCTTCATAGTCGGTAATTTGTTCGAAAACCTTCTACAGAGGCTTTATAATATGTATTTTTTTAGCAAAGTTTAGTTCCTTAAATAGTTTTAGGTGATTTATTATTATGCCCCGAAATCAACAACTTCAAAAAAAACTGGCCGAATTTGAAAAGAAAATTTTATGAATTGGTATTCGATGGATTAAATAGGTAACTGTAAAACTGTCAATTTTTCCATAGTTAATACTTTTTATTTCGCGGCGTTAATTTTTTGGATACACAAATTCCTTGGATATTAAGCAATCACACTGTAACTGTGTTGATTACGAATCAATCATTATACTTGCTTAATTACTTGCTACATAAAATTACTTTTACAATTATATCATTAGATAGACTATAAACCCAACCTGTTATAACAATGTGTTCTTGATTACTTAATAATAACCCCACTGGCGTAAACTCGCAATCAATCCTTACATAAACAAGAACACAAAAAATCGAATAAACAATATCGATTAAATTCGCATCGCGTTTAAATCCATTTCGAACACATTAGCGTTACTCGAACGTATCTAATTTCTTTTTTTTTAAACAAAAACTTAATTACTCTGTGGCTATCTGAAAAAGGCGGGAGATAAGAAAAGCTATTCGAGTCGCCGTTATCACCGTCTGATACTTTCACCCTTCGATTTTTTCTTTTCTTCAGAACCCCCTAGAATACCTATCAGTAATTTTAAGATAACTAATGCCCCCAGTCATTAAGGGGACGGAAAAGTAAGAAAACCTGTTCGAGTAAAATTGTAAGGGCGTCTGAGGAGCTGTCATTTTGAAAAATGCGGAACACGAGCATCTTTTTTTCTAATTTAAAAAAGTAAGTAGTGTTGTTGCCACAGAAAAATATTTTTAAATTAAAAAAGGTTTCGGTTAAAAGCGCATAAAATTTTATTTGAAAAAATGTCGTAAGGTGTTTGATTTACGTTTCTAATAGTTATTGTTTCCTGTTGGACACTTTTTACGATTTTACGATATCACCATTGTGCGGCCCAAAGATGGACCCAAATTATTAAGCAACAATTAAAAACTTTATGACCGGATCATTAAAAATATCAACATAAAAGAAAATGTTTCGGCCTTTATCAAAATAGGTTAAGCTATGGTACTAAAATGTCCACAATTTTATGACACAAAAAAGCAACTAAAATTTTAAATTACAAAAAATCACAATGGTGTTTTTCTATCTCATAATCATACGGCTGTAAAATACAATTTGACGTTTACGACGAATTCAAAAAGATCGACTTAATAAATCTGACAAAATCCCAAATTTATGTATTTGGTGTTTAAAAAGGTTTCATAAAGCCATAAAGCGGGCCGAGTATAATTCGGGAAAATTCATTTTAATTAACTTTAACGTGGGGGAAAATTAAAAATGGATTAATATTATCTCTTTTACGCTTGTTGCTTCCTTAAGTTTCCTTCTCTCTCTACATAGCGCTATTATTTCTCGCAACACCTTTTTTTCATGGTGGCAACACTGGCAACACTTCACGGAGCATGAAGCAAGCTGGCACTGCAGACAGTTGTATTTTAGCGTGTGATTAAGTTACTTTACTTTGTAATCCTCTGCCTTTTAATTTATTGAGTTATATACCTCACATTTATAAATGAATAATCACTATTCATTAAACAGATGAATCGTAATATTATGTTCGGTTAGTAGTAGAATAAAATAAATAACTCCGTACGTAGATATAGGAAAAATATTAACAACTTACATTTAATTTACTTTTTAATCAGAATGTATTTTCTATCTAATTTTCACTATATTTACAATGGATGAGTATGGATTCACAACCGAATTCAGAGCCTCCTCGTTTTTTTTAAGTCGGTTAAAAATAACCTTTTGATAATAAAGTAATAGTATAACATGCAAGGTGAAATGTACCACTAATTCACATTCTTTAATATCGAGATATTGGCGACATCATCTTTTGTAGAGTTGTTTAAAAAAAGCATGAGCATGCTCACATTTCAGTGTATCAATTCCATTTTGAAAACAGCTCAATCGATACAAACTATGATTATGATTTCACAATATCTTGATTGTGAAGAAGTTTCTACTCAGCTATTGTTCAAACTCGATCAATACTGGCACATAATAACCAAACTTAAAAAGAGAGACATTTAAGAAAAAGTGTTGCCGGCCTCCAAAATATTGTGGAGTTGCCAGGTGAATGTTAAAAAGTGGTGTTGATTAAATAAAATGTCTCGAGGGGGGCAGGACGTGCCGCGACTCGGATACCAGGGACCCATAAATAAAACGTGGTACGTTCTTAGATTTGTTTAAGAAACGTGGATAATTAAACTTATAGGTGCACACAATCTGTAAAAAAAATTACAAACTAGTCTTGAAATGGGAGGTGCTCGTTCAAGTGCTTAAAATTTTATCGTGTTCCCAAAATTACCTATTTTTGGATACATTAGGGACTTATCATAATACGGGCTACCGGTTACATAAGGCAAAAGTAATTCGGTCTATCAACAGATAACTATCTAGCCGACGAAAAAACTGACAATTTTTTGCCACAAACTGAATTAAATAATTGCAATTAATTTCGCATAAACATTTTAGGTATTTTTTATCAGTTTAAGGTCTTTTCGATCTCTGTATGTAAATAATTAAATCCTAATTACGTACCTATTAAGACTAAATAACTAGGTATAATTAGTATCTGATGGAGTCTGAACTATCGCCACAGAATAACCAATAGTACTACCGTACAGAAGGGACTCTCTCGAACAAAAGTCAAGTTTAGGTATAAATCGTTGTCTACTCTTACGACATGCACGCGAAATTGTAACTTATAATGTTACACGAGCGTTCATATTCCGTTGGGCACCGTTGACACGAAACAGGTTTGGCGCCGACAGCGCAGGGTTCCCACTCTCCGATGAATAAAGATAACATCTTATCTATTATCTTTAATAAATAAGTAAATACACTTTAAAAGCTAAAGCTACAAAACAACAATATTTTATCAGCAACAGCAAACATTTTTAACAGACTTCAAAAAAGGAGGAGGTTCTATGTTTTTGGAAAAGTTGCATTATTTTAAAAAATATATATTCTTCCAGTTATCCGTCCACCGGGCCACCGTTTTGTCGTTCTCGCTCGAAGTAATCCCTCAAACGAATTAAGTTCAAACTCCCGACTCTAGGAGTTCAAAACAGTCTGTTTTGGACCGTTTCAGCATTTTGCCAAAAAATAACAACAAACTTAGCGAGAAACAGTAACAAAAGTCAACAACAATAATAATAGAAATGAACAATGACAAATACAATGCAAAGAAAATGCAACGGAAACTCGACTCGTGTACACGGCAGACGCACTCGTACCTACTGACAATGATACTGACAAGTACTGGCCACAAGAGGCACAAGATGGTTGCGGCCGCTTCCCAAATAGCCGCATTTACAAAATCTTGCAAGTTTTGTTTAAAAATCTAAAATATCTTAGTTCATTGTTATCGAATAATGAACCGCTGCAATGGGGGCTATCGCGAATGAATTTTCCGCTAGAGGCGCTAGTGTAGCGTGAGGTCAACGAAATGTCAAATCTCATAGTTTTTGGGTGAGCTACGCGGGTTTATTTATAATTAGAATAATTTTGTGAATATTTTGCATTACCTGAAATTAATTATGGCAATTATGCGATAAGGGGCAATGAACGGTTGTAATTTGAGACAGTTTTGTCTTTCGAAAACTTTTGCCCTCCCTTTTTTCCGAACAAAACGGGATTATGCAATACTGTGGTTGCTCAATATGTTTATGGTACTGTTTTACGATGTCTTAAATATGATTTTAATCTAAACTTTGTTTTCACGGCCGTTATAACAGACTTTTAAAAACCTCACGCAACAGTGGCGCCATCTAGTGAGAGAAAAAACGATAGCCCTCATTGCCAATTTATTTATTTATTTATTCCAAGAAAATGAAAAATCCGATAACATTGCGTCATTTAAAAAATAAATATTTTTCTATCGTATTCGATGGAGGCTATTTAACAGACACTGATATTGCTATATATTCTTAAAAATAACAGTTTTAGGTTTTTTTGATTATTTGGTTTCAAAACAGAAATTATTTTTAAAAAACATTTTGCGAACATAGTATGCATAATTCGGAAAATTTTCAAATGTCACAGAACTCATCATAGGTGAAAAATACAATAAGCGGCAACCCTTTGCCGCGAACCCCACGGTGAGGTCGCCGGCTGAACGTACCTAAACTGCGGAGTGTCCAACCCCTGCTATCGCTATATTTTGAAGTAGAGTCGAGTTCATAAAGCGTTGGGAGCAAAAATTTGATCAAAAATATCTGAACACGCTTCTACGCCGGCCGTTAACAATAGAGTCGTGTTCAGATATTTTTGATATTTTTTTTTCACACAAGATTATGAACTCGACCATACTCTATTCATGTAGATTAATAAATAACTATAGCTGTAGAAACTTTTTACACAAAACTTCACCAATATCCATAAAAACACAACTTACCCTCACTGGGTTCTTCCTTAAAACTGTATTTCGTGCTTACCTGCAAAAAAAAGGAATGCGTCAGTAAAAATGTACCAGGACAACAGAAACTAGGAGGCGGTCACCAGAAACGAGCCTATATATTTTTCGTCTACAAAGAAGCAAGCAAATTTGAAAAGCGAATGTTTTCTTTCTAATAAATGGGTATGGCCGTAAGTCAGAGGTAGGGAGGAGAAAACCTTTTTAATAAGATTAAGTGCCATCGTTTTTGAAAGTTAGAAAGAGAAGCGAGGATCAAGTTAGGTTTTCCGTGTATAATTTTGCGACAAAACTTAATTTAATACGATTTTATTTCCCATGACAAGTCGCTAAACATAAATGAAACATGTTAAATGAATGAAGAAGTATTATTGTTGTATATTGTCAAAATAAAATTAGCTCTTTGGTTGCTATTCCGAAAAAAGGTGTTTTAAAAACTTTCACGCTTTGCAAACAGGTGCTGTGTGTTACAACTACACAGAAATTGACACTATAGTTTTATTGAATTACAGTTCTGTATGGAAAGGTGAGTCAGTAACCAATCCTACCTATTGGTTACTGACTCTACTACTTAAATAAATGGAATGCTGCCAGCCTTTTAGGCACCATGCCATGGAGGTCTTTTTCAGATTTAATTTAGTAGATATTAAGTTTATTATAGTTAAGGTTATTTCTTCTTAATGTGTGTATTCTTAGTCTCGATTAATTGTAAAATTAAATTACAAAGTCATTAAGATTCAATGCAATTCAAGGGTGGATTTGAAAAAAGGTAGACCAAATGAACCATACAAAACAAATTAACTAGAAAAAGTTATACAAATAACGAAAATTTTATGTTCTCTATCGCAAAGCAGCATTTTTCACAAATTTCAACTACCGCTGCCAAATATCAAAGTTATGAATCCACCCACATAATTTTAGACTTTTTTTACATAAAACTGACCGTCATTGATCTCAAGCGCCTGAGTTAAGTGCTGATGAGGCCAAATGTATCTCACTGGGTCAGTAACAGCCTAATATATACAGCTAGAAAAACGCCAGCATATTGTTCTAGTGAGCTGGCTGATATCTCTGGCGGGCAGTAATGAAAGGGCAATAGTGAAACTGTCGATATACGAATCGCTCTCCCGATTGTATGTGTGGTAGTTTATGTATGGAAGTGATAGGATTGTAGTAGTTTTTGGTAGAAAAGTTTTTGTTGTTGAATGTAGATCAAGTGTTTACGTATAAAAACGGCCAAGAACGAGTCGGATACTGAGAGTTCCTGATAAAAAAAATTGCAAAGCAAAGTGGTGTTTTAGTTTTATTTGGAAATAGAAGTTGGTGATTTTAGAATTGTTCCTTTTACCACTGGAGAACTTACTTACATTATAACTTGTGGCAACTTTGTTGGTCAATGTTATATGTCCTTGTTTATAATGTAAGTTTTATTGTACCGTTTTTGTGCCCAAATGCATAAATAAATAAATAAATTATAACCCTAAGCCATAGGAAATTAGGAAGTATCTTATAAGTTTAGATTGTGGACACTAATGGTATTTGGGCAAATATTCAGCGTTTTTGCAGCGTTTTTTCTTCATTGGCGTCTTCGTAAGCGTTATTAAAAGGGGTGATAGGCCCAGTGTTATTTTTTATGAAAAAATAAAACACCACCGATACTGAATTTAGCGTGATTAAAATTCTTGTGACTTGTCTTTTCCTATATAAACGCGGGACGCTAATGACGTTTGACCGCGCGGTCAAAACGCTCGAATTTGACCATTTATGCATTTGCAGTCGAGCGCCGCACTATAATGCAACTTGCATTTTTTCCTTACTGGTCTAAACTTAAAGGGTGAGTTTTCTTTATTACCCTATAAATAAAAAGTAAAATATACATACATGAAAAAATGGCTCCCCTTCCTATACCTTCCCATTTTTCTGTCGCTACTTCTCTAACTAATAAGGGACGAATTTGGACAAATGTCCGCATACCGGGGCCAGACCGCTATTTACTAATATTAAGGTTATATCTCACGAAAACAGGAGTTAGGGTGGAGACACACCTGTGTAGCTGGTCTCAGTACTGAGTTATTAGTATGGCAATATATAGAAAGAAAGAAAGAAAGAAAATACATTTATTTAACGCCATAAAAATAAAATAAAAATAAAAAAAATAACATAGAACAAATATCAGAATTAAATGACGCTAAACAGGTCCCCACTCAGCATAATGCCACGGCAAGCCGTGGCGCTGATTTTCAGTGAGGACCTTATGTTATATCTATGTAGCTAGTGTCAGTTCTGAAATAATATGGAGACACACCTACGTAGCTGGTGTCAGTACTGAATTAAGATGGCGACACACCTGCGTAGCTGGTCTCAAGTCAGTACTGAGTCAGTATGCCAACACACACATGTTAAGCCCTCTTGTTCAGATAGGAGGCCTGCGCCCAGCAGTGGGACGTATATAGGCTGGGATGAAATTAAAACATATATCATACTCGTCAAACCGAACAACATTAGTTCAGCGACTTTTAAAAATAATGGAGTCTTTAGATTTTCCTTTTTCATACAAATTCAACACTGAACACCACTGACGTCGCCTGTCACGCTACAAACATCAAACATAATTGCTTCTTCGAATTAACTTTAAAGTGTAATGAAAATTAAAAAACTAATTATTTTTAAAAGTAGCTTATTTTTATTCGACTGGAAGGCAAACGAGCATCGAATTCGAGCATTTGAGGTATCGAATCTTAAGCCTCTAGGTTAGCAACGCATCTTCAATACCCCTGGTGTTGCAGATGTTTATGGGCGGTGGTGATCTCTTACCACCAGGAGACCCACTTGCTCGTTTGCCTTCCAGTGGAATAAAAAAAAAATTGCTCCTTTGATGCCATTAGATCAGCGGTAGTGCATCCAAAAAAATTTCCCCACGATGCAACACTACACTCAATATTTATTATCTAATAACAATACCTAATTTTACGCATCCACATGACACTGATGCAGACAGACAGACACGCATTAATATTTATAATGTGTCACTCACAATTACTGCGCACTCAAGTGCGGGGTGGGGTGGCCAGGGGTAGAATCGACCTCCAATTTATCCACTAGTGTCTACCTGCGACTTTGTTTATTCTAATATCTGGGCATGAAGCCGTGGTGGCCTAGTGGTTCGACCTATCGCCTCTTAAGCAGAGGGTCGTGGGTTCAAACCCCGGCTCGCACCTCTGATTCGAAATTCATGTGCGGAATTACATTTGAAATTTACTAAGAGCTTTGCGGTGAAGGAAAAATATCGTGAAGAAACCTGCGAAGCAATTCAATGGTGCGTGTGAAGTTCCCAATCCGCACTGGGCCCACGTGGAAACTACGGCCCTAGCCCTGTTGTCATGAGAGGAAGCCTGTGCCCAACAGTGGGACGTATATAAGCTGGGATCGGTTGAACTTCTTGGTTGAAATCATTTCACCCGTTTAAGATATACGGTGCCACAGACAGACACAGATACACATAGCGGTCAAACCTATAACACCCCTCTTTTTGCATCAGGAAAAAACTAAGCAACATTATGCAAGTTCTACTTATTATTATTTTTTCGTTCACTACAAATACTAGCAAAGGTCAAGTTACATACAGCCAAAAAAAAAATGGCCGAAAAACATAAAAAGGCAACACCAGCATCCCTCATTCGCACCCGCTGCAGATTGACATCTGTCATTCCGAGGGTTGCCAGTAGGGGTCCGATTTGACCCCATATTTTTTCGCCGGTATAAATTTTTAATCAAAATATTTTCAGGGGGTACCGCGCTGTTAATTTCTTTATTGTACAAGTTAACTCGAGATGGGTGCGCTAATGAATAAATTGGAAAATGGTGTTTTGGATTATAATTGTAATAAGTTGATAATGGGGATTTGGTTTGTTTTGGACTTGTTTCGTTATTTGTAGACCGTTTATGTGGATGTAACTGTTGTGGTTTATTTATTTTTAGTTTGTTACATTCACTATCCATTGATTATTGTTAACTGACGCTTAAATGTTATGCTGTCTCTATTTGTTTTGTTCATTAGAAATTTTTAGCGTCTTTTATCTAGGGTAATTAATAATAATAATAATAATACGGATAACCCGTAAATTTAGTTAATACTAGCTTAGAGCTGAGAAACAAAAATCCGTCGAAAATAATAATAATAATAATTAAATAATAATATCATGGGACACTTGACACCAATTGATCTAGTCCCAAACTAAGCAAAGCTTGTACTATGGGTACTAGGCAACAGATAAACATACTTATATAGATAAATAAATACTTAAATACATATTAAACATCCAAGACCCGAGAACAAACATTCGTATTATTCATACAAATATCTGCCTCGGCCGGGATTCGAACCCGGGACCTCAAGCTTCGTAGTCAGGTTCTCTAACCACTTAGCCATCCGGTCGTCAAAATTGTTTATTGGCTCCAAACAGTATCTCACTTTTTACAATAATAGTTTGTCTTACAAACTAACAATCGTAGTGAAATTATTTGTATGTTATTTTAATTTATTTATTTAAATTAAA
This sequence comes from Choristoneura rosaceana, assembly GCA_037349165.1. Lineage (NCBI taxonomy): Eukaryota > Metazoa > Arthropoda > Insecta > Lepidoptera > Tortricidae > Choristoneura > Choristoneura rosaceana. The sequence continues at coordinate 10,192,241 of JAZBNJ010000033.1, read as the reverse complement.
GATCATTAAATATGAATCAGTTTCATTATGTATCATTATTATTCTAAATAAGAAATTAAGAAAAAATACATTTTCGCAATTAGCCCTGCAGACTTGTTAGTGACGCTATTGGTTTGGCAACTGTTCTTTGACATTTTACAAAAAGTTTTTTTCTTTTTTTGTTTTTTTTTTTATTTTTTTTTTGATTTTTTTTGTTTTTTTTATTTGTTTTTTTTTTTGTTTTTTTTTTTTAATTCTTTGTTTTTTATTTTTTTTTTTTGTTTTTTTTTTTTTTTTTTTTTGACATTGTGGTTTTACTAATATATTATGTGTCTTTTGTTACACGAAATAAACGATTTGAATTTGAATTTGAATTTGCGTCATCTCTTACAACTTTACCACTCTCTACCACGAGACCAATTTGGTTTTACTTGATGTCAGACGTCTATGAGAAGTATGATTCTGTCCCAAATCGGCAATTATTGGGTCCATACTTAACAATATTACAAAAGAAGTAACGTCACTGTTTAAAACAATAACATCTTTAAATTAGCATATTCCAAAAGCAAATGCACTAAGCGTGACGCGACCAGTCATCCAATAACAAAGAAATACAAATAAACGATAATTAAAAAAAGAGGAAAACCTCAAACTTAATGGTGACAAAATGGCGAGCAATTAATACTGGCCGGAAAAAAAACGCTTTTTTAAACCGTGAAATTAATGCACATACATAATGTTACGTTGAAAAGATATAGTTCAAAACAAATGCTGATCGGGCAAATTGGTCGCGGTTGTCGGTGGTCATAGATTTTTCCAAGATTTGGTTTTATTTGAATATGTATGACTCTTTGTATGGTCTGAGAAGTGAGTTCATTCATACTTGTTATAATGCTGTTTATTACATGTGAAAGGCTTCCGAAAGAGGCCGGATGTTACTAGCCTTTGCCCAATTTGGGACAAGGTATTAAAAACTATTGTTAAAAAAAAATGCGTCATAGATTAATAGTCATCACGGTTTTAATTTAAATTAAAAAGTATTTCACAAATACAAAAGTACTTAACAGTTATTTTCTGACAAAAAAAAGTGAGGCTTACTTTTTGTTTTTTAGAGTCGACAGAAATAATAATCAAAAACAAAACGCAACTGTTCTAAATTCGGAATCTAATTTCAAAATTCCTTCAGACGCGCGAAACAACTCAAGAGCGGAATCTAATTTTCCGCGTAGGCAAGCCGAATTCCACGCCCATACTTCAGTTGCATTGCTAAGCTGCACTACGAATAAGCTTGCTACTAGGTACTAGGAGTGCAGTATGTGAGAAGAGTTAGAATTTAAATGTGGACAACATGGGAATTGGATCGTCGGGCGGGAAGGCACCGCGTTCATTCTTATTACATGCAGTCCTTGCCCTCACAACTGGAACTCTCACACATCACAATAATAAAGACAAGGTAGACTCAGAAAATTTAATGAAATCAGTTGTCAGTCCTCTAGTTACTCTTTCATTTACACAACATGGTGGCTGCTGTATAAATTCAATATTTTGCTCGTTTATAGTTATTCTTTGCGAGTATTCTCTTCGTGTTATTTACTAAAACAAATACATATTTTCAAAATGTAACGCGATAGAAAACCTCAATGGCAGTACTCTAAGCACCGCCGTTTTTCTACACGTGAGTGGCTTTGGGATTATTTTCTGTAAAATAAACTACAAGTAATTGTATTTCTACAGTGTAATGATTTATAGAAAAAATCCTCAAATTCTCACAATATGAGTTTAGTTAAAGCTTTAGTGGTAAGATATAGCAAGGGACTAAACGATTTAGAAAGAAATTTTAAAAGACTATCTAATACGAGTACCTACACCTAACCGACACCTATGACACTTTTGTTTAGAAACTAAAATAAAATTTCATCGTAATTTAAAATGATAAAATGTTCATTGACGATATTATTTTTCATTGATATACACGCAAATTCGGTATTTTTACTAAAAGTTTTATCCGATGCATTGGAATTCAGTAGGAAAGTTGCGTCGACAAAGTTTACATGTTAATTTAGAAACACAAAGTGGCCATTAAGACCACCACAAAACGCATTACAAATATGTAAATCACAATTTTAACTAGACCAAACTATTTCATTGTAATTTCAAAGACGTTCCCAATGATTTATTGCCTGTAGTTTCGGCCCTTTGGAGCATGCACACACATGCTGGCTACTTAAATAAATATTTCACAGTTTAAAAATGCTAATATGGACCACTTTACCTGGGACTCTCATAGTTAGGAGTTTAAAGAAAGTTAATACTGTATTAGTAAGAACACTTGTACTAGGAGGGCATGAGTGTAATGGTGGTGTTTTTAAGAATGTAAAGCATAAAGAAATACAGTAGCCGGGGCGTAATGAGAGAGATGCCTGGCGCGTGTTTGTGCGTTCGTATATTGATGAGTTTGGACAAAAAACGGGAGCCACGGGTCAGAGGGGTCACATAGCTACTGCCATGAAAAGTCCCAGGCATCTTAAAAATTGATACAACAGTAAAAATACAGTAAACATTGAGTTGAGTCGTACAAAGACGACCTGTAACCTCAGTAGGCTATTGTCTAAAGCGCGTGGCGCGCAATCGCATTTGAGACTACTTTTCGTCAAACGGCATAAGATAATGTTGTAGTTGTAGTCATTGAATTGATTAAGATTGTGAACAAGGTACACTAAAAAAATCATCGACACTGGAACAAAATTTTAAAAAAATTCTGATAACTTTTAATACTTTAAAATAGTATCATCATCATCAGCCGGACGTCCGTCGTCCATTGCTGAACCAAAGACTCCTCCTTCGAAGACTACAATGAACTCGCCACTGGCATCCACCGGTTGCTCGCAAGTCTCACGATGCTGTCCACCTAGTGGGAGTCGCGGCCAAAAGTAATTAGCCAAAAATCAATACCAACTTACATCGTATTAGGTTTCGAGGTGGATCCTCGACCGCAGCGTCCGCCGCTGCGCATGCGCGCTCAACTATCGGGTTACGGTTTAAAACAGGTTGTTTACAAAAATTGTGTAAGTATAGAAAAAAGGGAGACGGTACCACAGTATAAACTTAAATCCTGGCTAAAGGAAAAATGTTTTTATAGTGTTAAGGAATTTATGACATAGTAATTAATGTAAAGCTGAGATGAACAAATTGTATCTAGTTAATGTAATTTAGAATAAAAAATTTTGCATGCCTACTAATGGTGAATTGTGCTGCTCTGTATTTATATTTTTTGTACTATCATCTTCGTGTACCATAGTTCTGGCAAATAAATAAATACTATACTACTACTATTCTATTATATAAAGCAGTAAAGTAGCTAAAGCAGTATGGAAGCTACGAAGCTACCGCGAAGTACCGCGAGATATTTTTACTAATTCTGTTAATTTTATTAAATTGTATTTTACCTGTTGTCCTAGCAACAGAGCATGTGAAACCAAATAATATTTAAGACCTATTTTGTGCACCATGTTTTTATGTAAAATAAAGTATTTGATTGATTGATTGACCCCCTTACAGCCGTTCCCAATATTCAATCTATCTTTTGTTTTGTCTTACTGACGTTAGAATCATCTATCTATCTTTAATTTGGCCGTCCCAATAAACTTACTGTCGGTAGGCAATCCAATCTCTGCTTGCTATCTACCGATGAGAGGGCGGATAGCTATCTTCGGATAGCAACTTGTATGAAAATGACAGTTCATGCGTCCCAATAATAACAAAGGGACTATCTGTCAGTGACATTGGTAAACCCCAGTAACCTAAAGCACGATCCTACGATTTCTGAGGATAGGGAAAGATATCAAGTGTTTAAAACCAGTTTATTTATTTAAATACATCAATTACCTACGATTATTTGTAAAAAAAATGTCTGACTCAAGTACGAGTTCAAGTAGTTCAAGTGATTTGGCGCTTTTGGAACAATTGAGCGATTGGGAATCTGACTCTGATAATGCTCAAGAGAATACCCGGTCAAATGAAGAACGTGTGAATTATTTGATAAAATATGAAGACAATGAGTTTGAGTATAGATTTAGATTAAATAAGACTGCAGTCAACGAATTACTTACAGAAATATACCCATTTCTAAAAGTAACCTCAAAACGGTAAGTTTAATACATTAGTAAGTATAATATAATGTACCTAGTCCGCAAACTTCATATTTCGTTAATACTTACATTCAAACATAACTATATATTGTTTTCAGATGTAAGTATGCAAATTTATCTCTAATTAATAACCTTTCAGGAACCATGGAATTTCGCCACTACATCAGCTACTACTAACATTACGATTTTACGCGTTAGGCACCATGTTGGTCTCTGTAGCTGACTATGTAGGAGTCTCAAAGTCTTCTGCGGGGCGCATAGTTAGGGATGTATCGCAAGCAATTGCCCGTTTATACACCAAGTATGTGTACGTCCATAACAACACACAGGAAGACTTCTACAAAATTGCCAGATTCCCTCGAGTATTAGGAGCAATTGATGGCACACATATTCTAATCCAATCACCAAGTAAGTAGTGCCTGTGTAATGTGTATTGGTTGCTGCTGTCTGTCAAAGCATACATGATTATGTAAGTATTCAATTCATTGCTAATATAAAAAATATTTTCAACAGATTCAAACATTGGTGAAGAATTTAGAAACAGAAAATCTGTTTTTTCCATCAATGTGCAAGGAGTTTGTGATGCCAATCTAAAGTTCATGAATGTTGTAGCCCGATGGCCAGGGTCAACCCATGATGCCACAATATTTAACAATTCTGAGTTAAGAGGTGATTATCATTTTCTAGCTATTTTTGCACCCCTTACAGTATGCATAAAAAGTTGATAATTTTATTATTATTATTTTTAGCTCAATGTGAAAGCGGTGTTTATGGTAATCGATGGCTGCTTGGTGATAGCGCTTATCCCTGCAAATCATACATTTTAACTCCGCTGCTACAAACTCACTCTATAAATGAGGTTAACTATAACAGAGCACACATCAAAACCAGAAATACTATAGAACGGTAAGATATCAAATATTGTTTATAATTAGTTAAAACTCTTAATAGTGTGGTATATCAGCATCATAAATAAGTGATCCTCTATGTACCTTTACCTTGTCGCTTTCAGTTGTTACACAATTTTGTATGGCTTTTCAAAGATGAAATTAAAGTGACAAGGTACAGTCAGCTGCAGAGAAAAGGTACCCCCCTGTAATTACAGGGGTACCCTTTCTCTGCAGCTGACTGTACATAAATGATCACTTATTTATGACTGACTGTATTATTAATAACTAATGGGACAAGATTAAATCACTTTTCAATTTATTTTAGGTGTTTCGGGGTTTGGAAAAGGCGATTCCCAGTCCTCTCTTTGAAAATAAGGCTCTCTATGGAGTCCACCCAATATGTTGTCATAGCAACATCTGTACTACATAATATCTGCAGGGAAAGGAATTTGATGGATGTGGAACCTGAAGTTGATGTGCCCGATTATGATACAGATTTTAATTTCAACAATTTTATGGGTGATCAATCGGATCAAATTAATGAACGCCAGTTGTTAATTAATAATTATTTTCTGTAATAAATTCTCTAATGTGTGTACTATTTTTTTAACTTCTCGTTTTTTAGAGATCAGTAAATTGGCAAGTGCATATATTATGTAGACCCAATGGCTATGCAATAAAAAAGTACTGTCAGCAAAAACCTTTTAATTAAAATAAATAGATAGCTTATGTCCAAATTAAAACAAAACTTAAATCAAAACACCTACTGAATACAAAACGAAATTAAAAACTTAACTATTATAGCTAATCTATTATAGCTAACAGATAAATAGCTACCTGAAGCCTAAACTATGCTTCAATATGAAATGACAAATTCACCTAAGTATGCATACACGGCTCAGGTGGGTATTTATCCAGGTATAGTGAGTAAGCGAAAGGGCTATACTATATTTGGCAATAACCTTATCAGCATTTTGCTCCACTTATGCCTGCTAATAAGACCTGCTTGCTGCTGCTTTTTTTATTGAATATTTATTTACAGAACAAAGAAAGTAAAAACTAAGCTAAATCTAAAAACCAAAATTAAAAATATAATTAAACTAAGTAAACTTTTAAACTGAAGATTACACTATATTTTACCATGTCAAAATATAGTTAAGCAAATAACAAAAGGACCGATAATAATAATTTGAAATAAAAACAATTCAGATAATAAAAAAATTAAGATAAAATTACACAAAACATTTTGAACTACCTATATCTATCTACACACACTCTACATTGAGCCGCAATTTCTTTTTTCCAGTTGCTCAAGCTCCATTTCTAACTTTCTTATTTTTAATTTATGTACTTCTTCGTCCCGTTTCCTCTTTGACTCATAGTATTCAGCAATTGCTTTGTTTCTCTCTTTTATGGACAGTTTTAATTCGTCTGCTGCGGCCTGACGCTTCTGTTTCCCTAAAAAAAAAAATATTTATTAGCCAGTGTGTGTGGAATCACTTTGATAGAAGTTACTTTTTAAAGTAGGTAGTCCTTACAAGTCACAGCGACGGCAAAGACGCAACACCACCTCTCTTACATTTTTGGGTCAACTGACTTTTTGATGTAGTTAGACGTAAAATAAAATTTAAATTCATTTCTCCCAAAAATGTAAGATAGGCGAACTGCCTTCACCGTTGCACAGTCACCCTGTAAAAATGAACACCCAAGCACCCTGCACCATAACGCAGAAACATTTTACCACTACCTGCAACTCCCTTAGGGCAGGATACACAATCAGAACAAAGGTGTAGAAACTTGGAAACTGATGGACAGTTAAACCATTTGAATCATGTCAATCAATCTGCACAAAATTTATATTCAGAGTAAATTAAACTTTATATTGACTTTCCTTGTCACTAACCTGTGATGTTTGTATGACATTAATATAAAAAAGTTGCAACTTGCTCAACTGGACAAATTAGATATAAAGTTAAGAAAATAAATGTGCACCTTTGCTTGCCACCGAAGAAAAAAAGAATTTTGACTTTGGCGTATGTGGGGATGATAAATTGGGAATTAGAACTACTGGTTCATTTGGTTCTGGTTGCAAAGTGACAGGCAACTCAAGCACAGGCTCATCTATCACTACCATGCCAGTAGCCTCTACGTCCTTCACCACAGCATCACCACCAAACTCTACAGTATATCCGTCACAGGTCGGACCTAATATACTGGCAACCTTGTCCAAAGCTTCATCTGGTGGAAAATATTCTGGTTTCCCACCGCCAGTCTGAAAATTTACAGGCAAGGAATTAAATTATATTCATGGGACATAACATAAATAACACAATTATCCTGTTTATTGAAGTTCATATTTTCTTATTTAATTCAATTTTCATTTACTTTTTTTGTACTCAAACAAAAGTATTCATTTTTTACACCTGTGGTAGCTAAATTAGTTAAATCACTAATAAATTAGGTACAGAAGCATACCTTGATGTTGTTCATTCTTATTCTTGTACTTCTTTTTCGGGCAGCCTTTTTTAAATTTTCCCATTTCAACCGAAGTTGCTCTGGTCTTCTTGGGCTACTGGCAACTATGGAGTTGAAACAATCCGTGATTTTTACCCAAGTCGCATCCTTCAGCTGGTTATTGCTGGCATTGGTCGCTTTGCTGAATATGACAGGATTTGCGTGCACCAAATTAACCAGCTGCATCACTTCTTCTTTGGTCATTGCCATGCTTTTAGGCTGCAAAAATAAAGAGAAAATGTTAAAGTGGCCAGTTTAGCAGAGGGAAACAAATTGAAATCGATACAATCGTGTTTATTAGGTAACTACAGATCGACAATACTTGATAAAACATAGATTGTAACACTTACTGCACTCATTTTTATATAGTCACTATTCACATACAATTCACAATGAAATAAACACAGCTTGGTGTGGCGAGGCGTCTGTAGATTTTATTGGAGCGAAATCGAATTCAACAACGGCTAAAAATCTGTCATGTGTTTGACATGACATGTAAAACGTTCCGTTACAAATGCTTGTCAGTGGCCCTAATTCAACTTTTTTATCATCTTGACTTAAATAAAATCGTATTTATGATAAATATTAGCTGTATCTATGTGCTCTTTTAATTTAAGATTTAATTTGTATTAATATATTGCAATGTGCAGCAGTAATTTGTGGTGATTAATACATGGCCCTCTCTGTGATTCTGCGTTAAATGAAACGCAAAGGAGGGTGCGGATAGGCGGCCTATCCATAGTTAACTGTAGATAGATAACACTTGTCGGAGTTATTGGGACGGCGTCAAAAGATAGATAGATAGTTACTCATTGTCGAGGATAGCTATCTATCCATAATCATAGATTGAATATTGGGAACGGCTGTTAGAGGTCGTGTAGAGCGCGCGTCTGTGGGAGTGTGTTCGTTTTGATCGATTCTTTCGTAGCTTCCATACTGCGTTAGCTTATATATATACAGTGACGGTACAAGGTAATTAGTAAGTTGAGAGAAGTGCTCCTTTTGAAAAGTCTAAATCGTCTGCGGATTTTTCATCCTTTGGCTCTAAGAGTGTTTTCAGATTATTCAATCCGATATCGGTATCGGACGCCGATACGATATCCAGGCAAGTAAAATGTTTGAAATATGATCCAATATCGGACCGAATAATCTGAAAGACTGGTACGTATTTCATACATTTTACTTGCCCCGATATTGATATACCGACGTCCGATACCGATATTCGGATAATCTGAAAACGCTCGTTGTAACGTTGTAAAAATTACATGAAAGTTCCCGTTCTGTCACTAATTTGATCCTCCCTATTAACAGTTGAATTAAAATTGTATTAAAAATAATAATTTATTGATGCAACAATATCTACAATTTGGAATTGCTTACAATCTTATCTTATAATAAGTTAAATATAGCAAAAAGGCAAATATATCGTTAAAACAACCGACGGTTTCAAAAAATGTTTAGAATTCGACAAAAGTAAAAGCACCAGTGAACGAAAGAACTCAGCTAGAATTTTTCAGCTTTCCTTAAATTTTTTTGCGAAAATCTCAGTGCGGTGCAACTCGCGCTTGGCTATTCTAATAACTACACAATCCTGCACTCCCAACAAGCTCCCAACATAGTTTTCAAAGTGCACCAAAGTATATCTAAACCTACCTGCATGACAAAAGGAGCACCATAAAATCAACAATGACTCCATAACGTCCGTATAGTTGTAATTGTCAATTGGTTCTCTCGCGCAGCTGTCCCGTATGACGAATCACTCTGTCATTTTGACAGCTTTTTGTCAATTGTAATTCACACCCTTCAGATGGATGCGTGGCATAATATTGTCTGACTGGCATACGAGGATTACATGAATATTGTAATTGTTAATAATTTATTGAGTCCTTTTTTGGTTTGTGTGGATTTGCCTGTATGTTGGTAAAAAGTTAAAATATGTATTATGCATGTCAATTGAAACCTACTCGTACGTAAGGCAGTTGTCTCATCATCGACGATCAACGGTAACGAGCAGTAAGTAGAGCTATAAATTAAAAACATAGCGGGCAGCAAGAAGCGGCCGAAAATTCTAAAAAAAAGTGCTATCTAAAAAAAAAACAATATCGATTTCAATAATAAAAACAAAAAACACACCATATTCTTCTAATGGATTTATTTTTATTCTGTCAAATAATTATATGTAAGCATTTTACTAAAAGGTGCCATTTAGATTCTCTTTCCCACAAAAGTATTTATTGATAATTTTTCACTTACAATCATAGAACCAAAATATAAAAGAGCACCGCGTCTCTAATACATTTCAACACAAATAAAAGAAATAATCCAAGCAATACAAAACTAAATTACACGTGAAATACCAAATATGTAAAGGGTTCCATTTTGTTACACCTTTAAGAATTTAAACCCATTCAAAACTCAAACTTAAAACTTATGACGAATCGGGCCATTTTGAGTTGGGGCGTTGGATATATAAATAAAAAACCGGTCAATTGCAAGCAGTATTCGTACACCGAGGGTTCCTTTTTTTTTCAGTTGAAATTTTCCACTTAAATACTACACGTAATACTGATGTATTTATCTCAATAATTCCAAAGTTTTCAGATAACCCTACGATCAGTTTGTATTTTAATTTGTCTAATTCGAAATCTTATTAAAATGAAGTTTTTTTAAAAGGAAAGACTGAAAAAAGAAAACGAGTTCAGCTTAAAAAATGACAGCAAGGTTGCGACTGTTAAAGTTTATGTTGTGCAACAGAGTTCTAGATGACTTGTACCTTTTTAGTTTTTATCCAAAAATTAAATAAGGTTAACTGGAAGTGAACTTTAAGGGTTAAGTTCGCCTTTGTACACCTCCTTCTCTTGTAAATTGTAAATTTCATATGTTTTATGTACAATAAAGAGTCACAATACAATACAAAATAAGCCAGTCGGGTTGTATGTTTTTTTTATGGTCCTGTGAAAATTGCAGCTAAAATTCTCCGCTGACTGTGACCCTGCTTTGATAAACCTATGGCTACTGTGACCCTATCTACATATAAACAAACCTCTTAGATACCAAATAGGTACATTAGTCTGTTCATATTTATTAATTTCTCAGATATTGGTTGTCTGGAAGATATCGCTTTTTAGCGATAAAACCGCCTATTGTCTACCTGATTTTTTTATTTTTGTAATGACTGTACTGTTTTTGGTGATCAATAAAGAATATTTTGTATTGTATTATAGGTACGTGTCCGGTATTCGTAGATCTGTGAGTGTGTGGGTTCTTTTTACTGTTTCGCTACGGGACCCTAAAAAGTATTAGACGCGCCACAATAGCATAATGCAGCTTGATTGTATTGAAACTACCCTTTTTTCGGTGATAATTGTCAGGATAACACTGGGCCAGTTTGCGCTGTTTGTCCCAGGATTATTGGGAATTTGAGGGGTCCGCGTTTAAGTGTAGCAATAGAAATCATTGTGGATATTGAAAGAGCGAGACACCGTGCTTTTTAACTTTCGATGGAAAAAGACGGGTTATGACTTTGACGCCAATGTTTGCTGTGTGCATTTTTCCGGGATAAAAAGTAGTCTATGTCACTCTCTGGCTCATAAACTATCTCTATAGCAAAAATCACGTCGATCCGTCGCTCCATCGCGTCGTATCCTTTTTTTTTTCGACTGGTTGGCAAACAAGCAAGTGGGTCTCCTGATGGTAAGAGATCACCACCGCCCATAGACACCTGCAACACCAGGGGGATTGCAGATGCGTTGCCAACCTAGAGGCCTGAGATCAGATACCTCAAGTGCCAGTAATTCACCGGCTGTCTTACTCTCCACGCCGAAACACAACAGTTCAAGCACTGCTGCTTCACGGCAGGATTAGCGAGCAAGATGGTGGTAGCAATCCGGGCGGACCTTGCACAAGGTCCTACCACCTGCGATACATAATTATAGTATTGATTATGGATGAATGTATGTCTTTTCCGTTGTCTAGCTCTAACACCCATAGTACAAAGTTTAGCTTAGCTTGGTACTAGGTCAATTAGAATCAAGTATACCGTGACAGGTATGTATTAATTTACTCTGTCAAAAGTGTGACGATTTAGAAGACCTACACTGAACTTAACGATACTCGCGCCCGCAGCCTCCAGTGATAGAGTTACCCAACCGTCCTCCAGAGGCGATCCTCATCAATATTTCAGTCACAAAATTGAAAATTACCCCAGCACTAACATAACTCAAATCCATCGATACCAATAAAACATTAACTGGCTATTTCCCGCCATTTTTCACCGGCCGCTCGGCTTTCACATCACGTCTTCTTGCACTCAGTACTAAATGTAATCATAAAATTTGTTGTTAATAATTCAAGGGAGCAGGACGGCGGTATGCGCTAGAGGGGGAGGGATTATTAAATTCTGTGAATGCTCACTTTGTATCTAATATCCGAATGTGTTTAATATTAGATTAGGCTGGGGCTGGGGCTCTTGGGCGTGGTTTTCGTGATGGAAGCCCGTTCCGGAATTTTCCTTGAGTTATGATTGGGTTTCATTTGGAAATGGAAAACCGGAACTCACCTGGTCGCGCCGATTGGTTCGAGCCGTGTTTTTGAGGGACAGTATTTTGTTGTAATTTCGTTAAATACATAGTACATAACTAGTTTGTTAAAAAAATATAACAGCAGTTTTTTGGTTTATTATAATTTTAATTGTAATTCATTTTAATTTTATTTTTCTGTAATTTTGACTATTGTTGGTATTATTATTCTATTATTTTTAATTTTAGAACTCTAACATCCTATTTTTGATAAAAAGTAATTCAAATGCAATTAATTAAGTTACTGACATTATCATTATAAGACTGTAACTAACATGAAGTGTATGGGACTAGAGCCTGAAATAAACGTTAAATTATTATTATTTGCTTTAAGTAAAACTGATAAAATAAAACTAATCATTCGCTATTTTCTTTCTGATTCGTCGATAATGAAAAAAAATTAATCATTGACAAATATTTTTTTTGTAATTTTGTCAAAAGTTATTCTTGTTATTAGTTTTTTTTTCACATCTCTGTTTACCACTCCGTTCGGGGTTTATTCCTCTAAGCATGATATACTTATTGATTCAACCGAAGAACGCTTCACCAAAGTAAAGTGATGCAAATGCGAAGTTTCCTCAGCAGTTCCCATAGCCAGTGCCAACCTTATACCACCGTATTCCACTCTTGCGCAACACTGACAGATTTAATGTGGACTACATAGGGAGCCTGGGTTAAACCGATCTAGGTACAGGATGTGTGGTTCCAAGAGACAGTCTTTCTAGGTAGGAATAAATAACTAACAACTAATGTAAGTACAGTCACCAGCACAACAAGCCTGCATAAATATGATAGGACTCTACTTTTAGGGCCGGAGAGACGTGTCAGATATTTTTCTGCGCTCCGATTTGGCAGATATTAATGCTGGTAACTGTACCAATCCAATGTGTGAGTAAATTTTAACCTAAATAGAAGTTCGTGCAGGTTTCCTCACGATGTTTTCCTTCTGACTAAAGTAAAACCAAAGACCGAAAGACTAGGTATATGTCATAAATATTTAAATACTTACTATATACATAGGCGTAGACCTAAAGCGGGTCTTGGCCTCAAAAACCAGACTAAACCATGCTATAGGCGTTTGGGTCAGCTCTTGCCAGCCTTTGACCCTGAGATCCGAAAGTTATCTAGTTCCTCCAGCGGTACCAATGATTGGGTTGGATAATTGTTGAAAGTCAGAATGTCATAACTCTTCTTTCACCGAATCTAAGAATTACTCAGAATTGGCATATGGTTTGTATGGTATATTTCCAGATGGTAGGACCTAGTGCAAGGTCTGCTCGGATGCTACCACCATCTTGCTCGCTAATCCTGCCGTGAAGCAGCAGTGGTTGCACTGTTGTGTTTTAGCGTTGAGAGTAAGACAGCCGGTGAAATTACTGGCACTTGAAGTATGCCATCTTAGGCCTCTAGGTTAGCAACGCATCTGCAATACCCTGGTGTTGCTGATGTTTATGGGTGGTGACGATCTCTTACCATCAGGAGACCCACTTGCTCGTTTGCCATCCAGTCGAATAAAAAAACCTAAACTAAGCTAGAGTCTTCTATGAGATGGCAATCTAAAAATTGCAGAAAAAATTACAGTATCAATGGCAAAATAATTATGATAAACAATAATTCTAACAAACACACATTATGACTTGCGAAAATTATGCGAACTTTGACGCGCCCCAATAATCTACCTCGACAAAGAAGAGCGACCCAAAAATCTTCTTTTACAAAAACTTATTTACCTATCGTAACCAGTGCCCCAGGACCCTTGATCATCTCCGTGGCCCAGACGACTAGTTCTTATAATTCTCAGCACGCCGGCGCGTGAGCACCGCGGACGGTAATGGGGCTCGACGCGAGGCGGTAATTCCATTTGCCCCCCCCCCCCCCCCCCCCCTCCTTAACGCAATAATCGTCATATTTTGTGCGAATTACGCCTCGGGTTACGGATTAGTCGGCTTTTTGGACGTCCTTAGTGAGTTTCGGTATCGAGAACGGGTTTCAAAAAAGTTTTTGGTGATGCAATCGTATCACGCACATCGAGATGAAATTTTGTATGTAGATAGGACTATGTACTTCGGAATGGGACACGTGGAAGTACGCAGAAGAACGAGGGTCACTGCCATAGTCCAGCGAATAAACTCGTTGAAGTGGCAATGACCATATAGCACAAAGAACAGCAAGGGTACCTACTACGAAATTCGAAGTTCGTGTCATTTGGTCCCTCTAACGCTTCTTCTTCTTTAGGTGCCATAATATCCTACCGGTGGTCGGCTATCATTAGTGCTATCCTTATGTTAGACACAGCAGCTCGGAACAGGGACATTATACTAGGCGAAAGAGACGGTACTGTGCGAACTTCGATTTTCAAACTTCAAAGGAGGCGCTCAGGTGGCCGTTGGGGCCAAAAAATTCTTGAATGGAGACTGCGGATTGGCAAGCACAGCCTGGGTGCACCAACGAAATGGATGGATAACATGGTTAAAGCCGCGGGTTCACGGCTTCCAACCAAAGCGACTGGAGGCCTAGAGGATGCCTTCTAACAGTGGCCAATGATGATGATGACGGGAACAGAGGGTCCATCCTATTTATTCTAAAACCAGACACGGCGCGTGCGTACATTAGCGTAGAGCGTACAGAACGTTTGATCACCAGGCCATAAAATAAGTGTATGTCCTATGTCTGTCAATTTGACAATAAAAAAGCACATGGGAAATATCCAGCGAATCTGCACGTGTTATTAATTAAAATCCGAAATTCATATCCGTCGCCTCCCAATTGACGCCTACGTATCTATAATTGCCGAATGTACTAATTGAAAAACGCAATTACACCAGAGTTAATTATTAATTCGTAAATAATCCCCCCCCTCCAGGGCCCCGGGGGAGGGGCGTGATTGAATTACGGGGGAATTTTGAATTTTGCATAATTCAACCGGTTAGCCCTTTGCCAGCGAGTTTTGGCGGTCTAAATTGTTATATAATTTTATGTGGGGTTGTGAATTTTGATGCGTTAAGGGTTGTTTTCAGTCGGAGTGTTTATTGTCTAAATATAGTTAAGTGATTAAATTAAAAAATGGAAGGGTTTTTGGCGCGCATCAAAAAGAAAAAGGGAATACTATGAAATGAAAACTTATTATTTACTTGCTTAAAATTGGCAAGGAACTTTAGTACATGAGTCTGACTCGTATTTAGCCAGTTTTTTTATCAGAACATTGAGCTCGACAATTACAAACAATTAAATTAAGTGTAATTAAACTTCAGCTGCATTAAAAAAAAAACTAAAATAAAATATTAAAGAAGTCTCCTTAGGCAAGGCTCCAAAGATGACAAAGACAGTCTGTGCGTAGACCCCTGTATTCTAAACATTTGTTTTTCAGCCGCTTCAAATGCTACACAGGTTCTATCAAGATGGGAAAGAGCCAGCGTGTCAGTAGGTACAAGTTGCATCACACACAAGTACTCGACCCATCTTCCATGGAATCAATATTAAACTAGAGAAATAGACTAAAGAATTGGCCCTAGTTAGCAACCAAACTGCTCATGTTCTAAAGTAATTCCCGCATGAAAACTGCAGCTCACAAAGCCTCTGAAGGACGTAGGAAAAAGCAGTATTTTTTTAATCCCCGATCACAGTAACACGGAGCAAAATCCAATTTTCCCGTCATCCCACACAACGCCGGACAAACCGAACAATTACACAAAAGCGCGACGAAACCATAATTTCCAATGGGAAAACGCGCAAAAAAGCTCTCCCGTCACCTGTCACACTGCGACAGCCTTTGTACCAGTTTTTAGGACTAATTCCAACGTCCCACACAAATTAAACTTATTCATATGTATGCGATTATGAGATTGCCGATACGTGCATTGAGACCGCCTCATTTCAATACCTATTGTGCTGCAAGCCGAACTCTAAACGTCCTAACTTACAACGCACCAGCGTCTCCTATTGACGTTTCCGTTTTGAGTTCGGCGCCTCGACGACTGATGTACCTGACAACTGGTTGAAACCATTTCTCAAATACCTTAGTGGAAGGTGCGATAGCGACGTGGCGACGTGCCGCGTCAGTTGTGATGCGTCTTGAAGAGGCGTTGACGCGACACGTCGGATCTAGATCGCGGCGACAAGTTAATTGTTGACGTAAATATTACTGACGATAAGGTAAAGAAGACAGGGTTTTTTCGTGGTTTTCTTGACGCCTCTAGTTGCTGTGCTGTGACAGATGGTTGCATGAGAGATCTTTCGGTATCTGAGTATGGGTCATCTTTCGAAATGCTAAGGAATTCGACGCTCGTCTTTCAGAACTACCAGGCTATCAGAATAAGGAAGAAGTTTACCTTAATTTGAAAACAATAAGCCTTGGTGAATTTTTCATCTAAACGTTGTATAGGTAAAGACACTTCGTAGGTATTTATGGGTTTCTTCATCCTACCTACTTGAATAGGATCTATCAAGATCATTCACAGCTACCAAGCTATCAGAATAACGAAGGAGCTCACCTGGATCTGTCGCGTCGAGGGTCTGCGGGGGCTGACTGAGGGGGCCGGGGGTGCCGCCGGAGCCGGGCGACCGCACGTCGTCGTTCACCGCGCCGCCGTACGACAGCGACGACGAGGGCGGTCTCTGTTGACAACAAACCGTTATGGTCACAGTTGAGCCACTCCACGAAAAACTACTTCGAGTCAAAAGAAACCATTACGTTCGGCAGATCCGTTTTTGGTCAGATTCGGTTTGATTCCGATTCGTTATCGTCAATTTACTATATTAACCATAGCTTATCGTCAGATCATTTTAAGAGATGCGTAACTATGTAATAATCAGTCAGGATACCCGATCACACTAGATATTGAGTATTCTTACATGTGTCCATCGTCTCGAGCGTGACCCATCTGCAAGTTTATGTCACGACGGATGGACACACGTAAACTCTGAATGTCAGTGACTAGAAAGATCATCGTGTATCCTGACTATAAGACTCGTTTACTGTCAGATTTCTTTTTCGTCAAATTTTTTATTCGTTTTGCCGCTTTTCCATCTTGTAGCTTACAATGAATTTGACGAAAAACAGATCTTGCAATAAATCGAAAATATTTCATCTAGTAAACAAATGATCTGAGGATTAACGAACCGTTAATTCAGAAACTGACGATTAGCGAATCGGTCCCAAATAGTATCTGATTAAAAAATTATCTGACGAATATCGTGATATCTCTTAGAAACACGAAATAGTTTGTTCCCTTCGAGCTGATGGCTCGTGATAAGGGTAATTGGTAAAAAAATGGGATGTAACACGCAGCGATTCCCCAGCTCTTTAATTAATTTAAAATGTTGGAAATAATTTCACACCCGAGCTCCCGGCACACCCCGGCCTTGTAGAGTAGTAATTTACTTAATTACTGGTTATTCTTTCTGTTGTAAGCGTTACGTACTTAGCAATAATTTCTTACTATAATAAATAACACGTAACGCGAGTCTTACCATCTTAGTTCTTCTGTTGTCCTGGTCCGTTGCTCATCTTAAAAGTTACAATCGTTTTCCGGAAGAATTCCCCTAGGAAGGTCAAGGTAAAAGGAAAACAATTTTCTCGTTCGTTACTGGCACTCCATTCTAATTAATAATAAATAACGTTTAGATTATGTCCTCAAAATTTTCTGTGCAATGTTTTACTGAATCCAACCGAATCGTAATAACGTAATCGTAGGGTATTACCACATCAAATCGCTCGCTTGGTGTCGTGAAAACTATCGATTAAAGTTGGTCAATCCATGTAACAATCGATGGAGTCAACTGATGTGGTAGCACCTTTTCTCCACATAAACATTAAATGATGATGTTCTACACGCCATCCGTCCCGTCGACTGCAGCGAACCATTCTAAGAACAATTAGGTCTTTAAAAAAATATGGCTTTGTCCACTGGAGGACAATTTTGCCAGTGTCTAGTAGTGTTTACCGGTGTCGATAGATGTGGGGAGACCCTTCTTCTTTCGAACTATTTTGTCCGATCCGTGACGTAAGTAAGCAGAGTTATAGGTAGAGTCATTCACGATGACGCGTGCCGTGGTTCTTATTAAAATGTCATTAATATCTAATTTTGACAAAATCACGCGTCTTCGTGGATGGCACTATAGGCAAACCGCTTAACTGAGTCCTCGCCTGCGCGGTACAGGGGCGCGGGGGTAGGACGAGAAAGGGGAGTGAAGGCGGTGCGGGCGGCGAGCGTGAATAACGAGATACACAAGTGGCGAAACGTGCACTAGACAGTTCTAAAGATATGTGACGTCATGTTGGTTAACGAATGGTTTTTTTCTGATTGCGGCAGAAGGAGGGTTTTGAGTTATAGTTAAAACTAATTTTCTTGACCGAATCGAGTAAGGTACTGGTAGGAAGTTCCGGACAAGATAAAGAATTTGGACTATACGACACAATACTACAATAATATGTACCTATGTCTATTTTTTGAAAGTCGTTTTTTTCATTCAACTTAAAATTGCGGTTTTTTTTTTCTAAAGTATTCGTATACGTTAAAAACCATTTGTTTGCACTGACTATTAATTTTATGTCCGAAGATATATCGACTCATCTTATCTCGTGTGTACCTCTCACAAAGCGTCCGTAGCCATTAGCACTTGCGATCGCTAGCCGTGGCGCGACCGGTATGAGCTGTGCGCTAAGAAGCGCCTGCCGCTCGCACCTCTTTCACTCCCCCTTTCTCGTCCTACCCCCGCGCCCCTGTACCGCGCAGGCGAGGACTCAGTTAAGCGGTTTATCTATAGGTATAGGTCGGTTTATCGTGTGAACCGATGAGCGAGTCCAAACTTTGTGCTACATGTGCGATTATAAGGCGCACAGGACAGCTGTTCTGAAGAGTCATAAGTATACAGTCGAACTAACTGAATCATGTACCAGGTGGAACCTAATTTGAATATGATTTCCTAGTATGGGATGTCCACATTAGTAGCACAAAGGTTCACCCTTAGTTCAGGATTCAGTTTGTTGGACTGTACGTCTATAGGTACTACAAGATATTAAGTATTGATATTTTTTATTAGCTATTGATTGTTTGTTCAAAAACCGTCGACTGTTTCGGACAACGGCACATCACTAAAATTGACGTACATCCCTGGTGCGTAGAGTGGAAACTGACAGACTGGATCTCCCGTTCTAGGAACTCTGCAGTGGGATTATATCATCCAAATGATGAACTCGTACTAAAATATCAATCGAACAGCACATCAATACAATTCTTACACGTTTTAATAAAGTTTAACCCTAAACTGCATACGGCATTAAGCACGGGCGGTGAAGCGTGACGCGGCAGCTGCCGGTAATGAAGCGCGACTGTTATGAAATTCCACGGCAACATTGTTTCCGTGGTCTAGACAAACTGTCTATAATTCAGTCATAGACAAAATCAGGACACGCAGGAACAGATATTGACAGTCTGTCAGATAGATTAGATAAAGTAAGACAAAATGTAGAGCTGGTTTGATTCTGCGCACGTGAAAAAATAGTAGATTGTACAACGAGAGCATAAAACGAGCCATTTTACCCGAGACGTTCGTATAGCCACTCGAGCCGGCACGGCGAGGGTGGATAGACACGTCGAGGGGGAAATGGGTTTAATGTTCGAGTTTTACACTGCTTTTCACTCAGATTTCGAAGAAATGGAATAGCAACAGTGAAAACAATTGTTCACTTTCTATGTACTTTTTATTTTTCATTATATAATTATATTCTGAGCCTATATATAAGACCTACTGGCATAAGGCCTACTGGCAAGATACATTGGTACGAGCGATTATTGGCCACCTATTGTCACTTCATCTTGCATATACTTGGGAGCCAGTCTTGGTGATTTTTCGGTACTTCAATAAATAAACAGACCTCTTGCTACACTGCTGTGTGCTGCCAAATTTTAATTCTCTAGCTCCAGTAGTTAAGCCTATGCGATGTCTGTCTGCCAGTCAATCAGTCAGTTGTGTCTCGTTACATATGCATAGAATAGAGATATGTTTTTTAGAATGAGAAACGGATGTACAGTATCTACAAAACGCTGCTTTTGTAAAGTAAACATAATATCCGCAACAAACTTTGTCATACAGTAGAACGATTAATTTTCATTAGAAAATTTCCACGTCAAAAAAAAAAATTACGAATACTACGATTTGATTACTGATTTGATCGATCATTAAAATCAATTTTTTTGATCTCGTAACGTTTCGGAAGCGGTCGTGCGCGCGCGCACGCCAGCCCGCCGTTATTGCACCCGCCTTATGGTCCTTGTCAAATGGCAATTCGAATACGGAACACTCGTTAGTGCCTGGCGCACATAATCATCGAATAAGGCCGCGTTCACACTATCCGATCGGATAAAAAAGCCGAAGTGGCCTAGTGGTCTGACCTATGGCCTCTCAAGCAGAAGATCGTGGGTTCAAACCCGGGCTCGAGTTTTCCGAAATTCATATGAAGGAAAACATAGTGAGTGAACAAGCGGAAAATTCCTAATCAGCACTGGGTCCATGTAAGAACTACGGCTAAAGCCATCTCATTCTGAGAGGAGACCTGTGCCCAGCAGTGGGACGTATATAGGCTGGAATAATGATGATGATTTTGTCTTATATCAATTAAACAAAAATTAACGAAGGTATATTATAGCCAGTTACAGTTCTGCGTGACGTCACACCGTGCAAAGCGTCGCACGGGCCTCCACTCCAAAATTTTGACGGGTTTCATCTTTGTAATTTTTTTTGACTGACAAATAGAATAATATTCTTTGTACTTAGTAAAGTATACCCTGAATTTACTCGTATCGTACCTCATTTCAGATCTAGTTTACCTTCTCATTTTTGTTTAAAGTTGGTTTCTTCTACCATTTTCCATCATTTCATCTGCGTGTTTTCTATCTCACTCAGCGTGCGTGCTAGGCGTATTTCGCTTCACATTACCATACTGTTTGATTGATACGTTTGTCTGAAGTAATTGCCGAAAAAACGCCTAATTGCTGTTCATGTAACGGCAAATAGATTATGGTTAACGATCGTTAGGTGTCTTATTATTTGGGCTAATTCGACGCTATGTTGATGATTGAATAGAATGTAGATCAGTGTATTCAACTTTTGTACTAAAGCCGACAGACGCGGTTCACTTGGTGCTAAAATTAAGAACCTACAGCATCATGAACTGTGGGTGCGTTGTCAGCTTTAAAAGAAACGGTTAAGTCTTTTTTTTTTCATTCAAAGACACCCACGTTGGAAAAACGAATAAGTACGAATAAATGACGCATAGAACACAGTTTAAAATTTAAAATTCGTAGGGTAAGAATACAGTTATAAAACGCGCAGTAGAGGAGCGCGCCATCTATTAGAAATAGAAGCGACTAATAAAAAAACCTTTATCTCTGCCCATTCTAGATATAATAAGTACCCCCTTAAAACAGTATTCCACTGAAAATAGGTTTCGAAGTGTTCAAAGAAATAATGCAACGTTTTGCCTAAAATTCGACAGAAAACGGAGGCCGGTATGCATTACGCATTAAAATCACTTGGCCCACTTAGATATTCTGGTAGGTAGATATTTATCTACTAGGAACGCAGAACCGAGCTGACATTTGCTTGTTAGCACGCGATGTTAAATTTCAAAGGCAAATGCCTGAATGCTCAAGTCCAGGACGTAGCGGTTCATTTTTCATTTTATGTCCATTGATGTTTTACTGTACAGACGATCTTGAGTGACTTTAACTGAAGCCGCAACAGGACGGTTTCAAAACAATAAATTCGATTGGAATTGTTAAGAACTTGAAACAGACGTCCGCTTTCAATTCTACCAATAAGCCAACGCTGTTAGATCTATATCCCTAATTTGAATATCGAACACATGCTTCCAAGGATTTCTTAAAAATAATTCAGTGAACTTATGTCAAAACGATAAGGTTCAAAATCAACGAATAATTTTTAAAAACTGAAAGCGCGTTATTCAAATTACGAAGCTAGTTTTTTTTAATAGGTTCTTTTTGTGGCAGGAAGCGTGGCCGCTAATGCGTTCCGTTCACACCATGTGTGTGGATCAGAAATGACTTACTCTTTGCAAGTTCGTCATTATGGCGGGACATTGTTATAATTTTGTTTATTCATGCAAAGGGAGTAATTTTGTATCGTTAGCGAATATCTGTCGGAACTTGGAACATTTGGTTAATGATTGGTAGAAACACCTATGTTAGGTGTTATTACCAATAGTAATTTACGTTAAGGAGGTGTTTTCACAGCAATATTCTTAATTTTGTGACCTTTTAGTGGCGCTGTCGTCACAACTAAGTTACAAACAATAATGAAGGCATTTAACTTTTTTTTCCAAACAATAATATCCCCTTACAATCTTCATTGTGGCAACATTGTAGTTGGTTCGTTTCCTGGAACGTCGTCTGTGTCAGATTTGGGTGAAAGTTTTTGCTTCGAACATGTGCTGATCAAGTGTTGATCCCCAGAAGCTTATAGACTCCTGGTACATTTTTGAATAACATATGGGGCTCCATTTGTCGTGCCAACGTAGTGAGTGACACTTGAAAATACTTCTGAAGATTTATTTCTGATAGGGTTAAAACTTCATAATTATCTACTTAGACAAGATTTTGTTGAATCTGATAAGCAATGCTTAAGTAACGTGTCTCTCAGATTTAGAAGAAACATAATATAAAATTTTCAAACTTCTCTAATCTTAGACCAATTCCGCAAGAAATCGGATATTTCTGAGGTGCGCACAATAAACATAACTCGATATTAAATTTAACTTGTCAAACATTCTCGAACGCCAACTGGCTAACAAAAGTAACAAATAACAGCTAAACTAAAAGGCGTTGTCAAAAAAACTAAGAACTAACAAACGACAAACAAGATAGCCGGTGCCCGGGGGGGAACTGGACTTTTCCATTACCATTAATTTGGCCGAATGAGACTTTACTGCGTCATCTTGGAAGAGGTCATACGTCTTCATGTTGCCTTGGTACTTTATTTGTTTTTCTCTTGTCAAAATGGGAGAGGATTATTTTGGATAGCAAGGGTTCATTTTTATTAAAAGGGAAAATATGTGCAAGATTTGTCTGATTTGATAATAATATTACAGGTTTTTTCTTCACTATAAAAAGATCGGGTACATTTCACTAACCATATCGTCACCTATATAGATGACATAGTTCCTTAGATCTAGTTTAGTTACCCCTACTGATCCATGTAAATGGACGACCCGATATTTGCTAACGTAACAAAGAAATAACAGATATTCCCCTATTCCCAGCATTATAGTTTTCGCTATTCGCAATCAGTGTCATCTTCCAGTAAGTGATCCCGAGGCCGCGTTCCCACGGTGCGCACGCGCCGGCTTGGGAAATCATTGTTTGCGGGGGCATAGCAATCACTGGGTGTGATTTTGATTGATCCTTCAATGACGACGTTTTTGTCGACGATGCCAGTGTTAAACATTAGATTTTAACACGATACGTCAAAAAAGGAATGAATGTCAAATTTAATTTTCAAGTGATGAAGGGTGAAGTTATTGCAGAAGCTATTGGCGTTGTCTGTATTATTGTTGCCACGGCAAGTAAACACATTAAAGAGAAATCAAATAAATGTCTCATTGCCGGCCAGAAACATTAATGATGGAATTAAGTTCCAGACGTGCAGACTGAAAAAAACAAGCAAGGTAGTAAAAAAAACCTTTTTTCATAATAATTTTTAACCACCAATTGAACCTATCGCATTGTTGAGTACATTACAAGTAAACAGTATCAGGAAATTTTAATACTTCATCGCTGTAACTATTTTGGAAAAATTTCTTCCAATCTAGAAAAATACCCAAAAAGTAATCCCTATTTCTACGATCCGGTTTCCAGGCAAAATCCTCCGGTCTGAAAATCTTTCACTTGTTAACGTATTTATTTTTACTTTTAATTCAAAATTCGTCCACCTGGTGGTAACCTGAGCACGCGTCGCTGTTGGAACAATCACAGCCCCTGCCACATTGTCCTTTTTCGAATTGTTTTCAAACCATGCGCGTGCGGTTGATGTTCATTGTTTCGCCCTCTTCCACCCCTTTAGGTCTTATTATGATTAAGATTGTTTTGTATTGATTATGGACATTGGATATAAGATTAAAATCTTTATCAAATTATTTTGAACGAGCTGCAATTTTGACTTGTGGACTGAGTGTGAATAGGCATCTTTATATTCTGTCCAGAATTTTTATTTTGGTTTGATTATGATGAGGTATAGCCATAAGATAATAATCTTGATCTGTCTCTTCGGTTTTTTTTTTGCTTTTTACTACTTATGACATTATTTACATGTTTCTAAAAAACAGAACCTTTAGATTATTTGGAGACACGTCTTCAAAACATAGTTTGTTTGATACTGGGTACAATGCAAAATCCGGCAGAGTGTTTTTTTTTTGGGTACGGTATGAAAAAATTAATAAACATTAAAACGCCCTGAAGAAAAAAGGAAAATGTTAAGCGTCAATTGCGCTTCGCTTTATTTGAGTAAAGTAACTTCTTCATCATCATCATCATCATCATCAGCCGGAAGACGTCCACTGCTGGACAAAGGCCTCCCCCTTAGAACGCCATAATGAACGACAACTCGCCACTTGAATCCACCGGTTTCCCGCAACTCTCACGATATCGTCAGTCCACCTGGTGGGAGGCCTGCCAACGCTTCGTCTTCCTAAGTAATTTCTTATTTAAAGTCATTTCAAACTGTATTTAAGAAAAACGTTAACAGAAGTTTAAATCATACGATACTAGTTGTTTCACTTCTGACTAACCGTTAATTATTTTGTTTCAAGTTTACACATGCTATGCCAGGTATACTATCACAACTAATCGCTATGCTTACTGTGCCATTAATAACTGCTTGTAAGTAAGTTAATTGTACTAGTCAGGTAAAGTGGTGATATCTTGTGCATTTATTACTTCCCATGGGTAGAAAATGGATGTTTATCGATGCATCTGTCTAACGAATGTCTTTATCCATGGTTTCTTACGGAACTTTCTTTCACACAAACAATGCTATGAGCTCTGCATCGACTGCTTTTTACAATTATTTGCGTGTTGCTGTTGTTTTGACGTCAATGGCATTACTTATAAGATTATATAGTGTCTAGTTGCAATTCTATGCCATGTTTTTGTGACTATTTTTTGAAAGATTGATTTTACATGCTACTTAATAGTTCATCTAAAAGAATACACGGAAGAACACAGTCATGTTTCTTTTACTGAAAATATCAAACTGACATCGCACTGCCTGACGAGGAATATCGGTACGTACGATATTTACTGTAAATATTACCACAGCATAGTCTACGGTTATATGTAGTATTTTTTTACAGAAAAAAAATAGGACAAACATAAAGTAGAGGTAGCATAATAAGTGCGTTATGAATACAGGTAATTAAAGAAATTTCAGGTCGTGTTTCTCTTATGGTGTATAAAAAAATATCAACTAAGGGGGTAACATACCGATCACTTGCTTTTTATATTCATAGACCACCGTTGATTCTTGCCGGTCCTAACAATTAACTGTAAAACAATTAAAAATAATACGCCATCAATAATCCCGGCGGCTTCCGCCATCAAGGTCAAGTTTTATTATCATTACTACCACCATAATGCCCCGTAGATTTATGGCTTCGTGATGACAATCACAAGTTACCCTGGCGCCAGGGTCATCGCCCGTCATGGGAAACGCACCTCGCATTTGATATCTTGAAAAAAAAACTCATACATAACACCTAGGAATCCTATCGTTAAAACCATAGGGCCCACATTGCAATGGGGTACGCTTATCTTTTTTCGCGTATCAAGTTCTCGAGTGTTTGTGATGATTTCTACCTGCCCTAATTCACACTACGATAATTCTAGATTTCGGGGATACTTATCTACTATTGCGACGGATGTTTCACATGTTGAGTAACAAAGTTCAGTTTTAGATTAGACCAGGATCACAGAAAATAGAAATGAGCCTGCTTGTGATGCAACCTCGCGTCTCGTTACCTAGTCACACCTTGGAGTAAGTCCTGCGAGAAAATTAATATCGTCTCATTTAATATGCAAATAGTCCGGTCCGGTCCCTTATCTGGGTTGTCCGGTCCCTTATCTGGGTTGTCCGGTTCGCTCAATCAAAGTGTCCTTTAAGCGGGCTATCTCTGTGCAATCTCACCTCCTTGCCTCTCATGCCGCCTTGGTACTTCAATTTATTACTGCCTGGTATCATTAACGTAATCTTTATTTTATCTATTTCTATTGAATAGGTTTTTGAACCTCGTTATGTTTGCTCAATGAATAGAAAATTTATACTTGTTGTAACTATGCTGGCAAGTTTTAATTACGTAGTTCAAGAAATAGAAATTTATTCAGCACATTTGCAGTTTAACATATCAGAAAAACGAAACAAAGAATCGACAAATAAAAGTTAATGAAATAATGAAAGTGTTGTAACAAAAAGTTAACCAAAACCTACACCGCGGCGAACAAAAAGAAAATTGGGTCAAAGTTTCAATAGCTAATCAAGAGTAATTGTGTTGTAGTACAATGTAGGGAGGGTCACAGTGATTCGATCTCCATTGTTTGGGCCGCAACCGGAGACGGCACGCTCCGAACAGACCCTTAGGGAAAGCTGGGGAAATGTCAAAAGAATGTTTGCTTATGAATTATTTTGTTGGTTAATGATCAAAATGCGGCTATTCTACCAGAACTAAACGGTTTTGAATGTGGGAAAATCTCGAAAGCTATCCCGGAGTGGTCGAATTTAATAGTCGTAATATCTAATGCTTCGTAAAAGTCAATACGCATCCTACGTCTATAAATTCAAATAACGATTTATAGCAGCTACTTACAAATTTGTATCGTCTACAAATAATTTTAAAAAGAGCAATCGAACACACGTAGGGAATAGAGAGAGGCCGACAATGCCTCCCTGCGGGACGCCGGGCAATAAAACATATCGTGCACCTACCACTTCACTGGCGCGCTTGATTTTAGTTAACTCCTTGCGTCGTTGATTGCTTGGTACCATCGATTTAGTCGTCGCAGGTTATTGGAAACTCATTTCGTAATTTAATTGAGTTTCATG
The DNA here is from genome assembly GCA_037349165.1 of Choristoneura rosaceana. Lineage (NCBI taxonomy): Eukaryota > Metazoa > Arthropoda > Insecta > Lepidoptera > Tortricidae > Choristoneura > Choristoneura rosaceana. The sequence goes on along the minus strand of JAZBNJ010000033.1, from coordinate 10,165,025 downwards.
ATTAATAACAGACGTCTAGCTCATTGAAATTCTTATTAACACTAGCCGGTGCGGTTAAAAATAGTAACAGCAACTATTCTAAGATTTCTTAGAAGCGTATTGATTTAAATAGTTATTTGAGCGTTGTAAGTTGTAGGACGGTTCAGACGCGGAGCAGACTGGAGTATCGGCAGTCGGGGCACGCTGTCGCCCGAGTATTAATATTAACTATGTAAATACAGCGAGCCACACGTCATTAGCTATTCAACGTAACGGAACGAGTGGCATAAATAATGCAAGTGCCGTCTCCTGGTCAAGCAGCTTCGATTACTTGGCTTCCTGCTCTTCCGCCGGATTCACTAATTGTTACTTTAATTCGTTTATTGTCGTGTTATTTAAATGGGAGCGTTTCTAGATTTGGGAGTAAGGCCGTCATTAGCTGGGGCTGGGAGTGTCTGTTCGGTGATTCGGACGTTTTTATGGGGCCGGGGCGTGGGCGGAGCGATTTGCCTAATTGTAGGCACATATTCGACGCTCGGATTCCTTCTTTATTTGTGGAAACACTGCGGATTACTTTTATCACTTCTATGGCTCTTTTGCCTATTAAAACGGCGATGTTTTAACGACATCCCGTTTTATCTTCAAGTTTATTAGCCAATCTAAATAGCTACCTTCAGAATGTCATCATTGATACGAATTAGTAACACTCTTGTTGCTGGTTTATATATCGCATAACGGAAGACGAAATGCTGATGGACGGGAAGTCATTAGTTGTGGGTAATACAAGACTTGGGGTAGCCCAGTAGTACACGTCTCTTAGCTGATGAGATCATGATGATAATGACGCTTAGAATAGGCGTACTGTATACGCAAAAAGAAGTGGTAGAAAAGTGGAAGTGGGTAGGTAATAAGATGTTCGTCAATTACGTTGTCTTTATTAACAACGCATTAACTACTACAAGAGATTAGTAGGTACACGATCAAAATATTCTCTAGGGTTAACAGGAGCCCTTAAAACTTCATCAAAACACGACAGTTTGAAATAAACACGTAAAATCAAACAAAAAGCGAGCGGAAATCGACTCGGAATCGCACTCGGAACAAAACGTCTATATTGAAAAGTGTTTCGTCAATGGGCTTTTGAAATTACAAAGCTGGGGTTTAATTAAGCGGAGCTTTAAGCTTAATTGTGTGCAGTTAAGCTCCGGAACACGTGTCCAGGGTATACTCTTTGCTTTGTAGCTGGATTAAGTGTTTGACGGTTGCGGTCGTATTTGCATTTTATTAAGTTTTTGACTGACTCTGAACGTTGACCCTTCACTGTGAACTCACTGGCTTGTGTTGATAATAATTAAAGCGTTTTGAATTTTAAGTTGGCTTAAAAGATTTCCATTTTAAATTTTGAACTTTCAATTTCAACAAGTAGAAGTTCTTGTACCTAAAAGAGCTAAATGTGTGTCGTATCCTTTTTTGTCAGCTTCTCACTTTTTACATGTCACTGACGAGGCAAATGTTTTAAATTTTTACGCCTCACTGCCTACCAATCTACTATAAGTGTTTAAAGTAATATAGTTGCATTGCATCTAATAAATTTGGGTAGAGTATCGTTTGCACGTTAAAATAACAATAAAATGATCAAGTCAAAGATTTCGACGAATGTAAGTACTTATTTTGACACCTGATTTCTCGATTTTATGATTATCATCACTAAATACTTGATCAATAAAGTCATTGGAGTTTTATCAACGTCTGACCACGAACCCGAAAACAAATTCAACCGACCTCTTCCCCTTACACACAAGTAGGTATTTACCCATAGTTATTAGACCGCAAGCAATTACCACACAAAAACAAACAGAAGAAGCCGGGGGCGCACACAATGCCGGGGGCCTCCAGATTACGAGTGTAGCTGTCAGCGTGAGGGGAACAATTAGACGCAGAATTAGCGTTTTGACGCGCGGCAGACGCGTGCGCGGAGAAAAATAGCGTAAATAACTTTGAAAAGGAACTTGACGAGTCCCTTGAGGAAGAGGTATTTGTTAAACATACTGAGAATCATCAAGCAAATGCAGTAAAATCATTGTATTATTTCAAACTTCTTGAAATAAATGGCAAATTGTCGATACACCAGACGCTTAGTACAGCAAAATGTAGGTATTTAATGGTTGTGCAACTAAAACATAAACTCTAATGTTTATGGAGAAGAAGGTATACGTAAACTATATACAATACTGTAGTGTAGGTAACAAACGTGTGACAGATATGTGTGTGAGAGTATTCGAAATCATATGTGAGTTTTTACTATTACACTATTGATTCTAGTTAAATAACCACGAATGGTATTTTGAGAAATATCACTAAATATTATCGAGATACCTGTACAAATTAAAATCAGAATTATAAAAAAAAAAATAGATGTTATAATAAAAGCTAAACATTCTAGTGCTCGACATCCTAATTAAATTAGCCTATGGATGACATACCGTTATTTTTAATGACATAAAATAAAAAAGCCGATTATTCAATGGCACTGAGACAGCACTCACGTGATTACCTTACAAGTATATCATTATTTTGAAAAGTATCAACTCGAAATACTTTGGTTATTAGTAGATGATGTAATGCAAACTAGATAATTATGATCAAGTAGACATTTCAGTGGGCCTCGAAAGGCTAAAGAAGTTGCTATAAGTGATAAATTTTCAGATGATTGAACAATTCCTTGTCATGCAATTTCAAGATCTTCAGGACCTGTATTGTCAGTGTAAAATAAACATCTTTCACTAGCTTCATTTAAGTTGGAAGCTCTAGGTTTATTTAGCTTGTCGTATCCATTTCCGATTTCTCAGCTCACGTCCATGTTTGCTTGTAACCCGACACCTCGATAGATTTCCCTTTGTCCCGCCCCCGCTCCGCGTTCACCGCGACGGTTCGCTTCAGGCACAATACCCATTCATGGCTGCTTTTTGTTTGAAGAACATATGGACTTGAGGGTAGATTGGAGGAAATTAAAACGCTTGGTTTTTAAAACACTACCCCTTAGCTGGGGTTCAGCTGCCGCTTGTTCTAATGGAGTACGAAAGACTACAAATTTGGAAGTTTTTTTTGTTTATGTTTTTTAGCAATTATTGCCTTGAAAATAAAAACCAATGATAAACGAACGACACGAATGCAAAAAAACTCTTAAGTGTATCGTTCCAATGTCTGATAAGAGAAATGAATCTTTGAGAAAAAGTTTAAGACACACATCTATGGACGGCAAATACTGCCTCTACTGCTGTGAATGCACCAATTATTATACTGTGGATTAATATTTTCATCAAGTTTAATAAAACAAATTGGATAGTGAGGATTAAATGCCATTATTTATTATGGTTTAGATAACTTTGAAACCGTAGATGAAGAAACACTTGCCAAAGAACCTGCACCAACAAACCTCATTTGCTAAGATAGGCAATCTGCCAAATAAGTCTGTCAAACTCCTTATCGACCAGCAGATGTAACGAACTGCTTATTGGACCCATAACACACCAGATGAAAAACAAAAGCAAAAACAAAAGTGTCCTCAAATTCAAAACTTCAGTCCCAACGCCTAAAAGGCAAGTGTACTTACATAATAAAAAGGAAACTTCCGAAGATATTAAGAGAAAACTTAACAAAAGGGATGATTGAAACAAACCCTAGCGAAGTTTGGGAACACGTCCCTCCCAAAGTGTATTAAACCGCCTAAACTTTGGTAAAAAGTGAAAGGAGACAAAGTGAAATAATATAAATATTTTTAGTAATAAAAAGTTGATATTGGCGGGTTCCGCCGCAGTACACGCGACAAGCGGGGAGCGGGTATTAGTACCATCTCCAGGCGTCCACCAACTCGTTCTATTTGTCGTCGGTACATACATGTTGTAATTTCATTTAAACGATTACTTCACAGTTAATTTTAGACATGAAAGTAAAATAATGACATTCAAAAATGGATTCCTTATGAGGCAGTGACAATTGTCGTGCAAGTACGAGTATACTGCCAATCAATCCAATTTACCGAAAAATAGATAAGCCATATTTCCTATACGATATAGACGCATATAGACCAGCCGATATTATTGTTTTTATTCGACTGGATGGCAAACGAGCAAGTGGGTCTCCTGATGGTGATAGATCACCACCGCCCACAGACACCTGCAACACCAGGGGGATTGCAGATGCGTTGCCAACCTAGAGGCCTAAGATGGGATATCTCAAGAGCCAGTAATTTCGCCGGCTGTCTTACTCTCCACGCTGAAACACAACAATTCAATCACTGCTGCTTCACGGCAGGATTAGCGAGCAACATGGTGGTAGCAATCCGGGCGGACCTTGCACAAGGTCCTACCACCTGCATATATTGCATATTATGGATACTCCTACCTCCTGCACCTTAGACCGTTCCCAGATGCTGGAAGTTAGACAGAGGGGAGCCCCACGAGACGAGGTGGAAAATTTTAGGATGCATCGCGATAACGCCGCGATCGTAACCGCCGAATTGAAATGTTTATTGTGCTCTTCTTGCGGAGTTGGGACATTGTCAATTATATCAGGGAAAGTTGAAGCTGCTTCGAAGCAGCCTGTCTGGGATGTTACGAGTGCTTTAGCATTATTTACGTCATAATGTAGAAGAATAGGTAGAGTTACGTTATTGATTATTGATGATGCAGACATATTTTTATTCATAGAAATAAAAGACGAAGAGCATCATTTCATCATCAGCCGCAGGTGGTTTTGCAGGTGGTAGGACCTTGTGCAAGGTCGGCCAGGATTGCTACCACCATCTTGCTCGCTAATCCTGCCGTGAAGCAGCAGTGCTTGCACTGTTGTATTTCGGCGCGGAGAGTAAGACAGCCGGTGAAATTACTGGCACTTGAAGTATTCCAACTTAGGCCTCTAGGTTGGCAACGCATCTGCAATACCCCTGGTGTTGCAGATGTTCATGGGCGGTGGTGATCTCTACCACCAGGAGACCCACTCGCTCGTTTGCCTTCCAGTCGAATAAAAAAAAAAAGCCGGAATATGTCCATTGTTGAACAAAAGGTACCCTATTATGAACGACAGCTCTCCACTTGCATCAACCAGTTGCCGGCAACTCTTACGATGTCTTCAGCCTACTTAGTGGGACGCCTGCCAACACTTCGTCTTCCGATTCATGGTTGCCACCCGAGGTTTGAGATTCGAAGACGCTCCCTCAATGAAAATCTGAGTATCGTCTAAAAAGATCAGTTTAAGCTAAATAATAGTCTATGAAACGCAAATTCAGTTAATACCTTTACAAATACTTTTAAAATGCGTATTTTGGTTAAACTCAACTGTTATCGGTCACTCGAGTTTCGACTAGATGGTATCAGGCGGTATCTCAGTCGATATCAAATTCCTGTGTTACGTGAAGATTGTGAGACTTATCAAATTTAGCTTGCTTGAGGATTCCAGAATTTATGGCCGCGACAGATTTGGGAATATCTTGCGATTCCGCGAAATCAAAAGTCTTTGTATTAGTCAAGGGAGATATTGGTGTACACCTGACAAGTCCTACTGCCATTAAATATTTGTGCATGCTTTTTTGTGTCAGATATTGGCCCTGGTGACTGTACTGATATTTTTTACTGCATTAAGACCTGTATATTATCGGGTATATATATATATAGTTAGTCACGCGTAAACTAGTAACATGAAAGTCAAAATAAACGAAGCCTTTCTTTTCTTTTTAGTGATGGGAGAATATAATATTATGGGGCTATATAATATTATAGAACTCAACACTGAATTATTTTTCAGAACGCAAAAAAAAACTTTAATAGCCGCATGTGGTTTACAATCGAGTCCCTATAAACCCTATTTGATTGAGCTGAAGATTCTGTCCTTATTTTTTTATTCTTCTTACGAACCTAACAGATTTCCATTTTAATTTATAGAATCTGTCGAATAAACTGCATAGCACTTTTAACAATCCGTGTTATTCAAAGGCCTCCTGTCTGCGCACATAATTGTTAGTTCTTATTCAAATGTTCACACCGATTCCAACTTAACTCCAAACGCTACCCCAGCAGAACCAGTTTAAAATAACACTGACAAGGCAATAAATCTTAGCAAATGACGTCAGTAATGCCGGAGACGAACGGTATTAACGAGATATCACTGCTGAGCTAACATTGGTCGCCACTAATAATAACTACCCTAAGAACTCACCCTTTAAGAGTTCCCGACTAATAGAAACCGGAGAGACAGACAGACAATCCATCACTGGTCCCCCTCCAATGTATTATTTATGGGCGCGTACGGGACCCACTGCTAATCTTTCAATATTTTCAGAATTCCAGGGGACATGGTATCTCGAGACATTTGCGAAACAAAACACAACCGAAAGGAACCCTCCAACTGATAGTACAGAGTCCAAAATAGTACAATCCTAAGACGATGATAATATTTGTGCTGCAGAAGGGAATGCAAGAGATCAAATCAGCAATGCAGTAAGAGAGGACCGTAGCATTAGTGTTTAGAGGCCATTCTCGACTAATTAGATGTTGTTGATGGCGTGGTTTGGTTAAAATAATTGTAGGATTTGTTTGTTTTGGTAAGGAATGGTCGTAATGGCTCTGGAATGGAATTGATGGTGCTTCCTTAATGAATATCGGTTATGAGAGTCACCGGAGTACCGGCTAATGGGCGGTATTGTGGAAAGGGAAGGCAATAATTATAATGCAATGTAAGGAGCTCTAGAATTCATAACAGATCCGTATCTATGGATGATTTGGTTACTTCTAATATTATTAATGTGCATTGCCTGCACAACTTTGGAAAAACATGGACTAAATTAAAAATTCAAGCTTTACACCTACATAAACCAGGCGTAATAATACAATGCTAATAGATTTAGTTTTATCTCTTTTTAAAGTTATTAATACATATTATTGTTAAATGTTTATATACTTAATGCAATGTTAATAATAATAAAAAGCCAAAGTCGTAGCTGCAACGAAAACTGTCCGCCGTCTATTTCTATAAATACATCACTTAAGAGAAAAAAAACTAGTGATTCGACGGAGGGTACCCAGAATAGATCCCTGAGGGACTCTGTAACTCGAACCACTCTGTTTTACACTCTGAGTGAAGTAAACTCAAGGTTTTAATAAAGTCTTTATTTAGAGTGACAGAAGGGCTAGTTTGGCATTTAGGGAAGTTGAAAATCGACATGGGGTATGAATTAGAGACGTGTTACTTCTGTGGTTTTCGGTTTACTTGATTTGTGAGAGGATAAAGGTGATATGGCTAGTTTAGATTTTAGGAGGATACAGGGAGATCATTTATATTTAGTTTTTTTGAAATTTGGAGCTTTACAGTCGGTCTGGCATTTATTTTCAATTATGAACATAAAACTACCGTGAGACTCACTCATATCTAAGGCGTGAGTTATCCGGGATACGTTAAAAAGGCAAGGTAGAGGTGGTCTTATCGCTTAAAAGCGACCTCTTTCAAACCACCATTTAAATATAAAGCCTTTTTCATTTTTTTTACCATTTAACCAGTTCACGTGGTTCAAATGCAAAACAAAAGCTTTCTATTACTAACAGTCTCTAAGTTAAGCCGCGGACTGACAGACGCATAGAGATGACCATACTACCCATATAAGAGTCCCTTGTAAGTATAGGGATAACAATTGTCACAAGGCTCAAGCAAATTGATCCTAACATGATTAAGTTCTTCATCTATTTTCTAACTGCATCGTAATTCCTACTTTCACATAGCATTAAATGTCAAATACTTACTAAAAAGATACTTATCAAGAGATAGTAACTTTCATTATTAGATTTGTATTTTAGAATATTTTTCTCTCTCTTTCATTTATTCCAACTAAAATAGTAACGTAAACAGTAATCTTATCTCATAGTATCATCTTCCACACAACCGACCGCTAACTACCAATCGCAGTTCTCATCAACGAAACCAATTTCACAAACCGTCACTCCGTCACAAGCTTCTCATTTCAAAACTGATCGTGCTTAATTTTAAAACGGGCAACACCGCACTCATTGGCTTAGGCGTAACGACGGGCGTAAATCGATGTGCGTAAATCAAGCGAGCGTAATTTAAGCAAGCACCCGCGGCCATTGTCTTCCCGAACAGATGAGCACCAGAACGAATCATCGATTTATTAACGATTCCGCGTTGTCGAATCGATTATTGCATTCGATTTCTTGCACTATTGATTAGTTGATTCAAGTATTAGATGAGGAATGTCGAAGTTTTAAAATGATTTGTTACGCGCTTACGCTTTTAGATTCATCGTTACCTATTTCATTATCTATTGCTGTATCAATATGAATGAAATCTTTCAAATGACCTTCGTTGTTAGGCGTTAGCTCTATTGGCTATTGCCACTATATACTACTCAAAAGAGGCCTTGATAGAATACAATACAACTCAAAATCGGAGTGAACGAGTTTTTAGACACAAAGGTGATCTTGGGCATCTTGACCTAGAATGCACGCGGGAGCTGCCAAATCATCGGTGACGGTGTCATCGTCGCACTTGCCAGAGACAAAATTTCGCAATTATAAATCTAATTCTAGTCCCTCGTCTCTTATTGTAGCGTAGCATGTAGCTTTCGCTAAAAGGTTCCAATCGTCGCAACCGAATTTAGATCAAAAACGAAGAATCCACCGCTCTCAATTATCTGGTTAACTGCTAGCATCAATAGTGCGTCTAATTCAGGCATTATCCAATACAAACGTTCGAAATTCAAACCCGCATGCTCAAATTAATGCCTGTCCGTTTAAGAAAACAATTGACACAATCGCACGTTCGGGATAGTTCGTTCAACCCGTTCGTGAATCATCGTGCGCGCTCGGGTTGGCATCGGGCCTAATCGTCGGGTGTCGAGCTCGCATATATCTCCGCGGCCGTCATCGGGGTTCATTCCTGGGCTGGTTGGAAGCGCTCGCTGACTGACGGGGTGGTGGCAGGGTTTGTCGCAGCGACAAATTGACGGCTCGTCAGCGGAACCGATCACCTGTGCCGAGACGCCCATTTGTTGCTGGCGCCCCGGTAGCCAGTTGCCATATAAACACAAGCGACGGCACTACTCTAACTTTGCCAAATAATAAATGCGCTAAGTTCCTCGCTTCAATCATTGAATTAACAATAAAGTGCCTTGAATAAAACTCAATTTCCAAGGCAACCAGGAGTTATTTCAGAATAGACGAAGTACCAGGAGACAATAAGCAGGCAAGAGGCGAAGTCAGCTAACGAGTGTAACTTGACGCTGTAACCGATCCGTTCATTAGGCAGCCTCCTCGGCTATTCAGGGCGCCTAGTGTCTACAAAGATATTTATTTACACGACTGCGTAATTTAGGAAATTTTATGAAAATAATTTTCTCTTTACCCGTTTTTGACTGTTTCTTCATAAGCAACAGTTTAACTTAATTATTAACAGCGAATGATTATATTATTAGCCGTGTATACAATCTATAGTTAACACTAACCGGACAGTTAACAAAAAGTTGTTAAGTGCCGTCCAAACACGTCTGCACCTCACGCTTGGAAGAAGCCATAAAATGTCACCCAACTCGCTTGATGCTTCCGATCTCTAAAAACTGGCCATCAGCATTCTCTTCATCGAGTCCTTTTTAGATCTCACGAACTGCACGATCCCATTTTATTCCAAAAGTAAATACAAGATTTTTCTAGAAACTTTTTCCGTGAAAGGATTGGGCGAGGAACTAGAGTCATCAATTACTCAAATAGAAAGCGCAATCCTGGAAAAACTGCATTTCAGTCGTTCGAAACCGATTAAGAGCGCCTCGTTTATCTGTCACCTTTTAGAAAAAGCGGATTTATCAATGCGGGAATGGAGCCCTAACAACTAATTAGCGGCCGTAATAATTAAAGCCGAGTTAATATTATTCGAGCGGCCGCCGCAAAAAGCTATCTGGCGTTCGAATTTCGCTCGTCGTATTTTCAAAATCGTCGCGCGGTCATCTTTAAGCTCGGATTCTTTGTTGCCAAACAGCCAGAAACGTCATATCGACTCCAACTGTCGAATCGAACGGAGACCCTAATGATTCCCATTTAAGTTAAAACTCGAATGACACTGAACGCGAGCTTGTGTGTATCGCAGCAGTAATGCGTATTGCAGATACGTGTGATGGTGTACCGGCGCAGGCGCAGCGCACGAGTGAATTATTCCCGAGATAGTTCCGGAGATACGGCGGCTGTGTGTTCAAAACAAAACGAAACGAAACAAGCAAATTGAGCTTTCGACTGGATTTGAATCTCGGCCTTAGCTTCACTTGTTTAAATTATTGCGGATCAAATTACTCCTTTTGCTGTTATTGTTTTGTCATGCGCTTGAATATCGCATATTGTTATCAACATACGAAGACACAATGACAAGCAGTGTAAAAATAATATTTATTAGGTATTTCTAAATATACTTTGTAGTTTAACATGAACAAACTGTATCTTTATGTATTCCAGTCCAAGAACTTCACATTTACCATATGAGACATAACCTTTTGCATTATTTACTCAAAGAGAACAAAATAATTGCATGTTTTTACGTTTTTCAATAGTAAATGCAGCATTAACATCGTTGCCAATACGATCATTCATTGCTTATCGAGCGGCCGGGCGTTCTGCAAAAACTGCTGGAATCTCGCGGATAAATTTATTTCTTTATCCAGCTGCCTAGATGTTAAGTTAAGACTCATTGTTGCTTTAACTCCTTTATAAATTTAAACGAAGTGATATAGAACTTGGCAGTTTTGTTTATTTTCTCTCTACAATGTTTCCACGTTAAAAATACTGGCACCAGTTTCGGTACAGCCATTAGATTCAGATAAAGAAAACAACGTTCCAAGTTCAAATGAACGATTGAAACTTTTACAGAGAAAGTATTCGATTGTGTCAACTCGAAATCAAAAGTGGTAACACTGGTCCCGCGCTCCGAATTTGAAATTGTAATAACTCTGAACGCTATAATATTTGAAATTTATAAATGGAACCCGTTCGCGGACGCCACTTATACTTTTTAATTTTACGATTATCTCGATTGACCTTCAATACAATGCCCGAATGAATACATCGGGACTTTTTTAGCGTCGCTGTCGTTTCGATATTTTTTTGTATTGTCGCAAAATCGAAAATTTTTACTTGTATAATTTCGAAACGTAACGGGGTATTCAGGAATATATTTCGTGTTAGCCAAGCGTCGACAAAAACTAAAGATACTTTAAAGTTTATTCAAGTTAGTGTGCTAAGTGAGCACACGTGCGGCGGTCCCGGGTTCGTTTCTTGGGTAAATTTAGAACTTGGGGGGAACGAGGGGGAATTAGTAACGAAGCACCTTTTTATAGAAGCGGAGTCGGAGTTGCGTGACATCAGTATCTCGTAAACACACTCCGGCTCGAGTAAATGATATATGTAGTGTCCTCTTACACGGCGTCAGGTTTACTGAACTTTCGGACCAAATTCAAATTTGAGTTTAGAACATCCGCGTTCGGCCGCACTCGTGCATCGGCAGACAGCAATTGTTTTTTAAGAATCAGCGAAAATTAGAGCCATGGGAACCGCCAATCATGGCGCGCGCTCGGAATTAAAATGGCGGATTTTTACATGATTCCTCAGTAAAACGGCGAGAGACGTAGCTAGCCGGTTGGGAGGCGTCGGCGGAATACAAATATATTATAAGTGCACAGTATTTGCATTTTGAATTACGCGGGCTTTGGCGCCGCGTGTGAAGCCAGCCGTGATCCGCCAGTGTTGCCAGGAGCAAAAAGGCCGCAGCTCGGGACGGAGGCTCCCACGGGGATACCTGCGCAGGCGCATGCGAGCCGAATTTTTGGACCTTTTTGATTTCTGGGCTCATGCCAGGGTTTTTCTCGAGTCTTCCCTTATTGCAACCATAACTTTCAGAATGTCGCGTCTGTAACTTACGAGTATCATTAAAATTTAAAGTCTCAATTATCGTCATAATGGTGCCATAGATCCTATTGCGAAAAGTCTATGAACCAATTTCTCAATCAAGAAACAAATTTGGATGTAGAAATCTGTCAAGAAATCATCTGGATGTTTCAGATCCTTTATGAAACTTTTGGATCAGAAATTGACAGAAAACTAAAAAATACTGTATCAGACCTTATTTTCGAGATTTTTCCACATCTTTTGTTCACTCTTCTAAAGGAGCGAAACTGCGTGCTTAAGCTAATACTGCATAAAACATTTACTATTATACCTACTTCATGATGAAAGTAACATAAAAGTAATCTGCCTGTATTTTCCTCAAGAAACCGCAACATAAACTTATCTCTTGTCTCACACCAACATACGACTTCTAACTCGTCACCTTTCGGCTCACACCATGTTACATTCAAATAAACGTATCCCATACATAATGTATTTAGAATAATCGCTGCGTCCGTATCAGGCCCTGTACTACGAAGAGCAAAATTCAAACTTCGCATCTTGCCGTCCCGCTGACACTAATATTATTTAATACGAGAGTGAGAGGGACGGTACTATACGAACTTCGATTTTCGAAACTCGTAGTAGCCCCCCAGCGCCTGCGCAGAGTGCGGCGCGACGATCGCAATCTCCAACAATCCTGCGATCTCGTGTACGTTCACGATAACTATTTCATGGCAATTAAACTTCTCACAATTCCGCATTTAACGTTACTTTAGATGAAATCGTTTAAAATAATTAGAGTACGAGTATAATACTTATGGTCAATTATATTACGATATTGATGGCCTCGTCGTCTAAAAGGATACGGTTTTTGCTATCCCTCAGAAACTATGGAATTTTCCATGCATCAACCCAGATTGGAAACTACTTACGAGCCAAATTTCATTCGGATCTGTAGCTTTGAGTATTAGATATTAGCTTACTTTAGTTGAACTTGACTTGAGAGCTTTAGTAGAAGAGTAAGAAAAAAGGGTAACTAATAATTACTCTACCAAATGTCTGCCAAATTTCGAGTCTCTAGCTCCAGTGGTTTAGACTGCGTTATTTACTTGTCAGTCAATCAGCCATGTACACCGTTTATAGGTAGATTACAAGAGCATTCTTTGATTCAACGTTTAACGTTACTTTAAATATAATTATGTACAAAAGCATTTCTCTAAAATGTATTAATATGTTTTTGTTTCGAAAGCTTTTGCTAGTTCATTTGTGGAAATAACAAGTTTACTTCCTAATTAACATTATACTAAGTAGCTCCGCATACTTTCAAAAGCATTGCACTACGAAGGTACCTATTAATTTACAGATTGTAGCCGACAAGATTCCAGTTCGAAAACATCCATTTGATTAACATTTTTTTTTCAAAACGAAGGAATACCACAGGGGACTGTCATAGCTGGATATCACTTTAATTTAATCCTGATATTTCAAGACATGTTGGCGTTAATTTTCGCAGAAAACACACGCTGTGATGTCACACGTTATAAAACTGAAGAAAGGCACGTCGTCCGAGCCGCCTGCTGGTTTCTCAGTATCGCACTCTTCCTAGACAACAGTTTTTACTTTGATGAGACCACCGATATTTAAGAACGGGACAACCTTCCAGCAAACGAGTTTAAATCGTCGTTAGTACGAGACAAGCATTATTATCAAAGCGGCAACTTAAAAATTAACATTTCCAAACAGTAAGTCCGTGATCGACGTCTCTATATTTAAAGGCGTAAGGTGTAAACTTTTTGTCCTCAAGTTTCGTGCATGCATCAATAAATTTGTCAATAACGTATATTGGATTGACATATCGTGAACTCAATCTAAGTGTTTCCAAGTTTTTCGAACTACTTATTCATTCTGGTATGGGAATCGGATTATGTTCTGTTTCTTTGGTATTTAATTGTATCGCTTTTTGCTTAATTGGAGACGTGAAGCATGTAGTGGCACCTCGTTAGGGTTCAGTGCCGTAGAAGGCAAAATAACGAACTCGTTGAAAACTCTTCAATCTTAATCCCTGATTTCAAGAAACCTAGATTATCTCAAAAATAATAGCTCAGTTTCTCAGAAAGTTGTATGTTAAAACATGAAATGCTATTGGAACGCATCTTGTCTCATATTAACGCATTACAAATAAAGTGATAGAAGTCTGTCAGACAGGGTCTGTAAATTCCACTCGTTCACATCTCTCAAGAATCCTATACCTACTGACAAGATTATGTTCTAAACATGCTTTCATAATTATTCCACTGACTAATGTAATATTCTTAACACTAACACCAAAGCTCTTATTTATAGTATCCTTCACATAAACCTATACATAATTCGCCATCCTCTCGATCACACTTTTTCACCGGAATGAAAGGTGTAAATAAATCTCCAATTAGGACGGTTCAAAGCACGCAGGCGCGTGTCGCCATCTGTCAAGTGTCTGCGCAGGAGTGCTAATTAATTGGGTGACGTGTTGGTTAGCCGGAGATAGTTCTAGGATGTGATGGTGATGAATCCAAGCGGCTGGTTTCTAATCTGTTTGGCCTTTGCATGGCTTTTGAAGACTTCGATTAAGTGATGCGTGTATTTGAAAGCTCTTCTTTTTCCAAATCTTGAACCGACTCATGATCTTTGCCAGAAGTAAATATCTATACTAATTTCAGGAGTTTCAATGAGACTTGCAAAGTATTTTAAAATAACTGTTTCGAGAGCATTTAGAATAAATCGCCGTATCAAGATAATGTAATGTAAAAAGTCTATGCTTTTCTGATTTTTCTGTATTCTAGTTTTGGTATAATTTGTCAAGTTTAGAAATGAATGTTTGTAATGCAAAATAAACACATTTTATAGAATATCGACCGCCTATATATCCACAAAAATTACAAGGGAGACAATTCAAAATAATAGTTAAGTTTCTATTGCGATAGCGCGACAGTATGCAGTAGATTTTTCAGGTATAATATAAACAAAATCAGATCGAGACGATAGTTCAATTCAATGATAGTCCTTTTTGATGTGGATGTTGCACCCGTCTTAGTTTTCAGCGGTATTTGTATAACACTATATAAGGTAAATGTCGGATTGCTCAAGACTCTAATGCAGGTGGTAGGACCTTGTGCAAGGTCCGCCCGGATTGCTACCACCATCTTGCTCGCTAATCCTGCCGTGAAGCAGCAGTGCTCGCACTGTTGTGTTTCGGCGTGGAGAGTAAGACAGCCGGTGAAGTTACTAGCACTTGAGGTATCCCATCTTAGGCCTCTAGGTTGGCAACGCCACCAACCAGGGGTATTGCAGATGTTTATGGGCGGTGGTGATCTCTTACCATCAGGAGACCCACTTGCTCGTTTGCCATCCAGTCAAATAAAAATAAAAAAAGTTTCTAAGTTCGCATACTGTTCGCTAGTCATACCATAATTTTTGTCAGTATCGTCGTTTGTCATAATTTTTTTTCCATTGAAACCTTCATCATCAGCCCACAGCAGTCCACTGCTGGACATAGGCTTCTTCCATGGCACGCCAGAACACTCTGTCTTCAGCCCCTCGCATCCATCTGCTGCCAGCAACCCTCTTAAGGTCGTCCGTCCATCGTGCCTCAGGACGCCCTACACTACGTTTTCCCGTTCGTGGCCTCCATTCGAAGACTCATCTACTCCACCGTTCATCGGTCCTGCGACAGACGTGGCCAGCCCAACGCCACATCAGCAAACTAATTCTTTGAGCAACGTCGGTGACTTTCGTTCTTTGTTTTGTCACTGAAACCTTAGTTTTCTGAAATTTGAAATGGTCGTTCTATAGAAAACTATAGGTTAGGTTAGTTTTATAACAATTCTGAACAATTATTGGATTCAGAGAAAAAAGAGTTATGACAAACGATCGTTCTGACAAACATTCCATTCGGACTTCCAATAAGTATGCGAGTCAATATGGACCCGCCCGATAGATGACACTTTTCTGTCACCTCTATTGCTAATGACATAAAATCAAAGATGCTAGCTATTAGGACAGTGACGAGCACTCGTACGTCTACCTTATAAGAGCTTTCTTAAACTTCATCACCATCACAATAGCCATCTATCAGCGGTTTCAATTACATTAGTATCCCTGTTTACTATATTCATAGAATATTTCTCCAAGCACTAAAACTATCTAGATAAATAGAGTCTTCATCGTTAGTGGACAGGTCTTGACAAACTGCGAGTGGCTGTGACAAGCGTGTGCAAAAGAGACAGATATCTAACCACTCAGCAAGAGCAAGCGGGACGCACGACGCCGAGGGTATAAAAACCCAAGCCGTTGATTTCATAATTTATTTGTTACACATTTGTCGTTGCGTGAAGATCGAGAAAGATACATGGGCTTTTTGTAGACGAATGTGGTGTACGCATCATATGTGATTTGAGTTATAATTTATGGCGTTCAAACTGCGGATGTCGCACACGACGTCATAAACATCCATTCATTCATAAACCTCATTACGGGTAATGGATAAGTGACCACATTGAGTGTCACGGCGTTAAATATAGCCGCAGCACACGTTTTTAAATTGAGCGGATATAAATCGTTGATGGTACGAGGTGCGATCTCACTGACAATACGGTTTAAATTGACTATTTCATTTGCTAAGCAGATGCCTACGCTGAAGCCACATGGTTGTAGAACTATTTACCTATGAACTTAGGGCGAGCGAAGACCTTCCCTATTTTTAATTTCATGCTTGTGAACCACTGTCGTCTTGTACTTGAGTTTTTCGACTACTTTGTTAATGTATGATGTATGCATTTATCTGTATAATTTTGTATTTATGGTGCATGGTATTTTTATTTTATATATTTTATTATTGCTGCTGTATCTTGATAAATGCACAACCTGCTTAAATGTGTTTCTTTCTTTTTTTGCAGGTTGCCTGGAGGAAATGGCTCTGTAGCTGTTGTATTATGTGGTGGTACAACAAAGAGTTATCATATTGTACTCCTATTCCCTCGGTAAAACACAACTCGTTCGATGCTGGCTTTTTACCTACAAAGTAAATACCCGCCTAAATTTAACGGTAAAATTCGAAATTTGAACATCATTTTAGAATTAGAATGCGAATTCCGTTTTCGGATTCGCATGCGTAAATCAATTTCAGTTTCTCACCGGCCAGTTCCGAAATCAATCATGTGCGTATTAAGCGAGTTTCGGCCGCGACGCGTCGGCCGTATTTCAAGCCGAGATGCGGCTTTAGCAATCCAAAATGTCGTATGTGTGATTGCAAACGTATGGCAGATACGTCGTTTTGAAGTAGCATGGTATACACCGCTTTATCAATGCATCGTCGCGCTGATTTCGATGAGTTATATCCAATTATTGCTCTTGTTAATGCCCTTGTCACGGCGCATTCCCTGTGTCGCTCAGATCGTTTGTTTTCTTTTTAATTTGTCTATGCCACCCTAGGCGATGAACAATGTTGGTTACAGTCGTCCATATTTCATTTTAACATAGCACTAAACTATGTGCACAGACACTAGAAATTTCTTTTCCATTTGATAAGAGTGTTTTCGGGACTTCAGTTTTAGATCGCCGACATAATAACGAGAAAAACCATTTTTTTCCATTCACCTACATCTCAAGGTCTCTTGATGCTTTGACTTAGACAAAGTACACTTTTAAATTCAACCAAAATACTATTAGTTATTTCCTCCCCGTTTGGACAGTAAGTCGTGCTTATACTCCCCACACTTGAAACCAAAAGTTGAACGTCCGCTCAATTCTGACAGTTTACGTCGAGCCCGACTTGGGATAAAATATAGCTCATGTTCAGACGACGGGGGGGTGCAAGGGTGGCTGGGGGGAGAGGGCGGCCGCAAATAGCGCGCATCTTCGAACAAAACAATGCCAGAATGATATGAGTGCACACACCGCTGAAAAGCAAAAAGGCGTATGTGTCTATAAAAGTTGCGTGGTTTCAAGTCGTTTTACAGATTGAATTGAGACATGTGTTGTTTATAATGTCGTCTTGGGGTTTTCGTTTTCGGATTGGATTTTCTGCCGCTTGTATCGAAAGTATTTGCGTAGAAGCTAAAGCCATCTTTCCCTGTAGGGTCATATCATATCATAATCTGATGAATCCAAGCTATCGTAGCAGGTACTATTGTTGTTTTATAAAGAAAACGTAGAGAAATGCTTACAACGGTATGGTTATTTCGACTTCACAATCCCTTTTCAGTTTTATTTGAAGTGTCTCCGATGAAAATAAGGAAAATGAAGCAAGAAGCAACTAACGAGACAAAGAGACATGAACGCCTCTGTCCAAGCCAACTATATATAATAACCGCATACAGACACACGGACGGACGAGCGACAGCCGCGAGACGTACTATAAATAAATAATGCGCCAACATTTTATTATTATCATAGCGCGGGCACGTGCGGGAACATTCCAGACTAAACTGGCAGCTTGTACTGAACTGAAATACTTCGCCGCCAATCTGACAGGCGAAAGTCCAACGCCCATTTGAAAAAGGAATCTGTCATTACGACATTCGCAACGGCCAAAATTTTAAACTCCACACAAACGGATTTGTTTCTATGTTCCAATTCGACGACATTTTTTGTTTCTCAAATGCGTAGGTAATCGCAGAGGTATACGCGGAGTTCAATAGCATTCGATTTATGATTATTTAAATTAGATTCACCATTAAAAGGCAATCAAATCTCAAAAACAAACAATCATTAGATAATCTGATTACCATAAACAAATACATTAATCACGGTTGATTATTTATAGCTGGCTGCAATAAACTAAAAATTCCAATTTCGAATTCATTCCAAATTTGAATATTACAATTGGAACTGCACCCGATCTATTTGCGAATCTGAACGCGCTAGCGGTAGTCGCCTCATTGATTATTATTTTAACGGACAATTAAAATTTGATGTCCACTTCTGCTCCGTTCATCTTCGGCTTGCTTCGTATTAGTGCTGCGGTTTCCCATTTAAACAACCCCGGCAGTTCGCCCAGACAAAACATCCTCAGCTTTATACTCTTTCAGTCTTAAGTTTATTTTCCAAGAGAACGCACAGAATGTATGATCTTCATTGGCTGCAAGTGCTAAACACGAGTGTCCAGACTAAGCGTCAATAAAAATGGTCGTAAAATTCTTTACGTTCACACCAAACTAAACCCTAACTGCCGGTTTTTATGGTCGTATATCACCCGCGTTATACTCCTCATTTAATATCCAAGTGAGAAACGTGTGAAATAAAAATCATGCGTATGCACACATTCGTTAAGAATTGACACTTATTAAAGGAGATAATTTTTTTAATTGGTATGACGACATCTCTTTATTCAGCCCTATTTACGGCGGCCACTTTACTCGCGCGATTGTGTTTGATTTGGAATTTCTCTTTATTACCATGATTGACATCGTTAACGTTCATTATACCAGCTATTTGCGATATAACACATTTTTTGACGCCTATTTAAAAACAAAACTTATATGTAAATCATACTGGCTGGCAAACCGTTCCGAATTCGAATTACCCGATTCGGCTTCGGAATGGAGCTACGATTGGCCGCCGGGCGCGTGACCAATCGCTAATTAGAAAATGTGTTCAAAGATGTACTTTTACGGAAGTCGAACGTTCCGTAATTAAAGATTTAAAATTCGAATTGGAATTTTCGATTTCGAACGCGCTATTTCCACTTCTGGTGTTACTGTGTCGGCTTTTATGGCGATTTTTTCTTCTTAATTTTATGATGTGAAGAAAGAAGCGGTAGCTATGGAGTTTGATTGGGTTTTTTTCTGGACGGATTGTAATTAAGTGTAATAAAATCATATCGATTAGCGCCTGTGTGCTCGGATGAGTCGTGGAATTCTTGCTTTCACTCTTAATTAAAAACCTGACAGAATCAATGACTTTGTTGTTTCATTGAGAAATTGATCTGTGAGAACTCGTAAACAACTATGTTGATCTACAATGCGGTCTCTATAGCTATATAAATGTTTAATTAGATTAACTTCTTTTAATGAGTGTGAATGAGGATACCTAACCAACTTTAACCCGAAAAGTGCTTTTTAACGACACTGCTCGAAAATGTGGCCATAGATAACGTAAATCCAGAAACCAAAACTGCCTATATATGTACATTTAACAGCAGACTCATTTATGGCTCGCAAAACACGACAACAATGTAACACTTTACGAAAACAGGTCGTATCAATATATGTATTTCATAATAAGATACGACTTTTTAAGATATAATTTCTGAATTTCATTCTTGGCGTGCTGAGCTGGCGTGCTGGCGTGCGGGAGGGGTGACACTATTTTTATTTCCTCGCAGTGATCGTGAAAAGCACAATGTTTAGTCTCGGCCAAAAGTGCAATAGATGATCTTGTATTATCGAAGGACTCCTCTTCGGGTCGGCCTTCAAACTAACTCGTTCATCTATTGCTTACTTTCGTCCCTCTACAACAATGTACTATTTCATTGTCACTTTTGTAATTTCTTGAATAATCTTTTGTAACGATGTTTAGATCATTGAATTACACGTAAACTCAGTGGTCAAAGTGTTTCCAATGAACCAATTAAATCCTGACTCACCGTGAAACCTCATCACAATAAATATCATAATAACACCGGAAAACCGCAGGAAAAACCAACATCTCGTTCTATGTAAGAATGTCCGCTGAATCAGGATTTGATTCGTTCAACATAAATAAAAATACTCGTAAGTATAAGAGCTTCGTTAAAACAATATTAATTTACAGGAACTCAAAAAGCTTGTCCATTTGACAAAATCATCTACATATCAACGTATTTACATCAGGTTCCCAAAAACCCCCTAAAACTGGGGTCAGACCAGTAAACGTCTCCGCGGGGCGTCACGCAGGGTGGCTACGCTACGGGAAGTTGTGGCGTGTAAGGGAAGCGCTTGCATGTAATGCTCAGATTGTGGGGAAACGTGTTTTTGATGCTGGTATCAATTTGAGAGTTTTCCGAAACGAGCCGCGGGGGGTTTCGATAGAAAAACAGCGGTGAAATAAGTTGTTTGTTGTTTTAAACTTTTGCGAATTTAACGGATACACTTAAACGCGACAGTAAACTATTTATTTACTCGTGATCATGGCCACTACGATATGATCGAAAAGTTGATGTACTTTTCAATAATAATTATTCTTGCTTTTAAGTCCCGTGTGTAATAATAAAGAGGTTGTAGTTGTAATTTCGCTAAAGGTAATTTTCTTATTTAATTTAAGCATATCTTCCTCTGGTAGGCTGATGATGATGATGATATCTTCCTCAAAGTTCCATATCGGCTCGCATACTTATTGAATATTATCCCTAACTATAGATAGTTTTTTTTCTTCAAATATTTTTGTTTTGTATACTTTTAATTTTACAGCGCATTGGTCTCTAACTGTAATGCTGTAAATTTTTCTTGGAATAAATAAATAAATAAATAAATTGAAAGTCCGAATCCGAATGGAATGTTTGTCAGAATTATCGTTTGTCATAACTCTTTTTTCTCTGAATCCAATGATTGTTCAGAAATTGTTATAAAACAAACCTAACCTAACCTATAGTTTTCTATATGGTGACTATTTAAAAATTTCAGAAAAAATTAAGGTTTTAGTGGGATTTTTTTTTTACATAGGTACGATGATTCGGACAATAAGTATGCGAAGTTTTGCGCTCCCCTTCCTCGATCTAGTTCACACATTACAACAAATATTACGAAACATAAAAGAGTTTTTTCAAATTAATTTACCATCCAGTGAAGTTTAGGTAAGCTCTACTTTTTAATATTTTACTTTATTTTAGGGCTTGGAAAAGCAATAGGATGTCTTAATGAAACACAACGTCCTTAAACACACAATAAAGCGTCATCAGCGACAGTAACAATCCCGACCATTCTATTATAAATCGGTACGAAAACCGTGCAATAATTCACAAATCTTTCCCATTAATAAGGGAAATCAATTTACTCCAAGAGATGAAGACATCAGCCCCCGCTGTGGGATGGAGCGAGCTCGTCAAAGCGCAGCGGGGACCTTCGCATTTCTACTTATTTCTACTCTAAACAAACTTAAATCGATATTCGGCCCTCGTAGTGAAAAACTTCAAAGCTAGGACTTAATTGGAGGGGCTAAGAATATCAATTTTAGAAAGACTGCGGAAAAAATGATTGATTTTCACTGCAACTTCCGGTGAAGGAAAATTTCATTCTAAATGGCCTTAGGCTTAATCAAAGACAATAATGTAGCCTTTGTATGCTTGTATGTGTATAAAACTATTTTAATGTGATAAAATCTTTTGTTTTGGGGTTTTATTCGTAAAAAAAGGCTTGTAAACTATTTTCACTCATGAAAGATTATCGAGAAAGCCAAACATGAATGAAGGCCCTAATGACTGTTTATAGAAATTTGACCCATCAAACTAACCGCGAATCTTTAAAAACTGTTCCTTTTCAGAAACAACGTAAAAAGCTTGTTTTATTTGAAGACATAACGACTGAAACACCAAGACGGTTGCATACTGGATTCGATTATTGTTTTCCAATTTGCACAAAACGTAATGATGTTATTCTTATAAAGGAAATAATTACGCAGAGCGCAATGATAATAAATTACGTCCCGTTTACGACTAATTTATTAATAGAAATTTTGCGAGTGAGCCTTAGGTCATCGTAAATAAGTTAGCGCGCGGTGGCCAATGGCTAGCAATAAAATTTGTCTGTGTCCGTCCATTGGTCAGCTTCCAGCCAATAAGCGCGCGTTCCAGATTTGAAAGCGACGGTTTACGACCGCCAGCCGTCTTTTTGCTGTTTTGGCGCCAAAATTGATATGTGTAAGTAACCGAGGCGTTTTCGGCTATTGGGTTGCGCTAAATTTGCTAACAGATGTTAGTCGTAAATTTTGTAACCTTTAACTGAGAGGTGAGAACGTAAGGTCTAGACGTTATGACCCAGCGGTTCTTTGAACTACCGAGGATTCCAGTGTTCCGTCTCTCGCTCATGTTTAGGAATAAGTACCATCTGATTTTTACTGCAGGAAGTCATATAGGCTAGGCTATCTTACCGTTGGCATCTGTGCCTATGCCTACTTATAATCTATCAACAGGTGCGTGTTGCATCGTAAAATTATTTCACGTTTTATTACCGAGACATACACATAATATTTAATATTTTGTGTAAACTAGTACCCGAGCTGATACACGGATAATTTCATATTTTCCGCAGGATAGCAAACGAAGTTTTTTGATGACTGCTGCAGACGATATCTCGCACAATTCCCATTATTAATAAGTAATAAAATTTACTTTTGAAGACCTGACGCTGTGAAATGAAAAAAAAATCTATGCCTACAAAATAGTACAATAAAAAAATAAAAAAAGTATTTTTAGAGTACCTCCCATAGACGTATAATGGGGGTGATTTTTTGGATAGGTCTTTTAAAAGCATTTAGGTTGCTAAAACGATTTTTCGATTCAGTGATATGTTTGCAAAATATTCAACTTTAAAGTGCAAATTTTCATTAAAATTGAGCGTATTCCGGGCGTGTCCGACACGCTCTTGGCCGATTTTCTTTATTGTATGAACCAAGATTCTAAGATATCAAAACCAACATTGATCTCAACATCCGCGCAAAGCTTTCTAATTGAACAGGTTTACTGTTTGACGAACAGCTTAACAATTCACGACGTAATAAAATAGTCAGACAGACAGACAGACGTCTGACTAACGAGCATGCACGTCGCAGCGCTTGCGTGGACGTGTACCTGCCTATGTAGGGCTAGGAATCCATACTAACTAACATTCAAAAGTGTTAACATTATTTTGTCCAAAATAAAAAAAACACAGTTTTTTTTTATTGTTTGACAAACCGAGTGAAGGAAGACCTTACTCAGTTTCTCAGTGGTCCAGTAACATTCTTAACTCTAGCCTTGAAGCCCTTCTAGCTTTATTCATCATCATCATCATCTGCCGGAAGACGTCCACTGCTGGACAAAGGCCTCCCCCTTAGAACGCCACAATTAACGACAACTCGTCACTGTCAACCTGGTGGGAGGCCTGCCAACGCTTCGTCTTCCGGTTCGTGGTCGCCACTCGAGGACTTATCTCCCCCAACGATTATCTGTCCTTCGAGCGTTGTGGCCTGCTCATTGCCACTTCAATTTGCATATTTTTCCAGCTATGTCAGTGACTTTAGTTATTCCGGATTTCCGGAACAACTGGTAGCATGGTGTACGGTTGTGTTACTCTGAAGAAGAGCTCTGGTTGAGTTCAAAACGCGTCAGTTGATGTGGTTGATGTGGATTTGTGTAATTTGTGTGTGTTCTTAAAGTGTGGAGGTGGAGGAACTGCATGAACACACATATTTTGCAAGCTTAGCTCACTATCGTAAGGTCGCGGGTGAGCAAGGAAATTCTTTTAGTTCATAAAGCAAAGCGTTACCGTTATATGAACCTCCTTACCATCTGAATCCATGAATCAATTGCAAACGCCACATTGCAATTCTGCATGCAATAAAGCAGTAGACAGACAGTGGCCTAGTACCGCACGGTGCCTAGAACTGCTTATTGCGTACGCGCAGGTGCGTCGGGGTTCGGAGTACACACTATTGGTGAATAATGATCGATTCAGAAGGATTATGATAATGACTGTTGTGTAGACTATGCCATTGTTACTTTGTATGCTTACTTAGCTAGGTAAGTGGGTATAACTATACGGGGGGGGGGGGGATCCATACTTAATATTATAAATGCGAAAGTGTGTTCGTATGTTTGTGTGTTTGTACGTTTGTTCGTCTTTCACGCCGTAACGAAGCGACGGATCGACGTGATTTTTGCTATAGAGATGGTTATGGGTCCGAGAGTGACATAGGCTACTTTTTATCCCGGAAAAATGCACAGTTCCCGAGAGAACAGAACCTTCCTTCGTAATACGCGTAATCGATGACTCCGATATACCTAAAAAGCTTCATCATCACCTTAGCCTATATACGTCCCACTACTAAGCACAAGCCTTCTCTCAGAACAAGAGGGCTTGGGCCATAGTTCCCACGCGGGCCCAGTGTGGATTGGGAACTTCACACGCACCATTGAATTGCTTCGCAGGTTTGTGCAGGATTCCTCACGATGTTTTCCTTGACCGCAAAGCTAAAAAAAGCTAAAGCTAGAAAGTTTATTAAGAACTATAAGTACTGCGTATTTTTACCAGACTACAATGACATCTGGACTTGTCTACAACGTTTACCTGTTAGCTCTGATTTTGATTTGAAAAGGTTTTGTAGCGAAATAGTTTCATTCCCCAAGCCTTTTTTTCAGTAGTTTTTTTATAAACATTATTTACATTTTTTTTGCTATTGTTCAAGAAAACCGACACAGTGACACTGACAATCATTAAAATTATTGCCAGTGTAAGAAATTAGTTCCAATGAAATTCCGCAACATGGCGAATAGTCATATCTTCACTACCTACTTTAAAAAAAATCTCGTACCCCAAAATAGATAACTTTTCCAAGTGAACTTTATGAACATTACGTTAAGGTTCAATTTCGTTGACATATTGATTTAAGATACGAGATTTTTTCAAAGTAGTGACGATATATTTCTGGTCAGGCTTCATATACCCATGACTGACACCTCTTCTAAGAATGAATGAGCTTGAACCGGAGTCTCCAGTCTCTACCAAACCTCATCCCTGAATTTAAAAAAAAACTTTTTTCTTTCTACACCATTCCCATCGCCATGGCATGGGTCCCTTGTCCATGGAATCCTTTAAACCGTCCGGGACGAATCCGTGACGAATTGCCGGGGTGAGCCCCCTTTTTATTTTTTCCCGGGTTATTGTTGCTCTTCCATTATTCATAGCACGTCTCTAATCTGTTTGGATAGTCCATTTTGGCTTGTGTAATGAAAGTTTATTAGTTGATTTAGTTTTAGTTGCTTAAAGCACGTTTAATTTTAATCGATTAAAAAAATAACCATATTAGCTACTTGGAGTTAGTATTGTTGAAATTCGATAGAAAGAACTAGAATGATTTGTTGATGTCTTCAATTGATCCAATCCGACGACTCTGCTGGATAAAGAAAGTATGTATACTATTTCAAGTTTTTCCAATCCATCCTAGATTTCTTTGAGTAATGCAAAAACCGAGAAACAAAGTGTAACAAGAACAACTTCTTTAAGCAAAATTTGCTCACTGGCTTTAAACACACTAATTCTTCTAGTTTTCAAAGAAAAAAACTTTTATTTACGATATTTTACAAGTTTCACAAAGGAAAAGACGAACAGAAGTAAATTGTCACTATGAAATGGTGATTCAGCATAATGACGCTGATCTTCCGTTGGTTTTTGAGAACGAAACTGCAATATTTTCTCGTGCAAATGCTAAAAGTGTAGTCCTAGCCTTACTGTCCATAACACCAACTTTAAAAATACTTCGGATATTGAATACTCAACCGAATCTGCTCCTGGAATCCCTCCAAAACACCTGTTTAAATTTAATTCCAATTTGGAAGCAATTATTCGCCCCCGGCTTCCCCCAATCGTCCATCAAACGTCAATGGCAGACTATAAAAAATAAATAAAATATCAGATTGTCGCGAGGCTCAGGTCTTTGGTACAGATTAGCGCGCGGGGCGCCATAAAGAAACAATTTCCTCCCCGGCCTCCCCGCCGGGAGCTTACCCGAAGACATGATAAAAATGCGTTATTCCTTTTCTAAATTCTCTAGGTGATGTTCAAAGTTGATTCTTTTTAAAAGCTGCCAGTGTTTTGGTAAATCAATTTTGTGTTTCGAAGATTTTGTTTTTTTTAGACCACAGAGTGTTTATAAAGATTGGAAGACAAACAAGGGTGCTTGAATATGACAAAAATTATACGAGTGAGTAATTTAGTTTTTCAGTCTTCAAATTTGTTTTTATGGACTATCTATTATCTAAAATTGTTTTTTTTTTTTATGTAAGTAGTAAAAAATCATCGAGTATGTCTTGGCATTGTCTAATAACTATTAGCCTTAATACAGCTTAAGATAGCCGTTAGTCTTAAAGCAGACTTTAGTGTGCTTTTCATTTGTTTATTATGACTTTTCGGTTTAAAACGTATTTCATTACCTATGTGAACGGTCAGCGTCTTGTGATGGTTGAAAGTAAACTGCCACATATAATTTAAAACAGAACATTTTATTGTTTAATCCGTTCAGAAAATAATGTTATAAAATTAATCACATTGACATACAAGATGGACGTACACCAAATAGCATATTAATACATTTACAAGTTAGATTTATGAAAATAAGTTTCGAAACATCATAAGAAACCTACTTCGTTATTCTAAAACCTAACTTAGACAAGTTCCAACTACACAGATTTGTTAAAAAAACTCATATACAGACAAAAATAACTAACCATAGATTAAAAAATATACCCCGAGTCAACATTAGGACGAAGTCGCGCTTAAATTAGTTAAGTATGGCTTGTATTAACAATCTGGGAAATAATAATATATAACACAAACAAAACAATCAGTCTCAACGCGCCAAATATCCCTTAAGCATATTAAACAAAACCAAGAACGGCGTAGAGATGGCAGCACTGAACAACAGACGTCAAACTGAGCTGTCAAGGGAACGACTACGTTGTCAACATTTTTAGCAGCATCTATAGTTCTCCCAGTCACAGTATATATATAAGCTAAAGCAGGATGGAAACAACGAAGCTACTATCGAAAATATCGAAATGAACGCACTTGCACAGACGCGCGCTCTACACGGCAGTGTAGTACCGCGAGACCCCCTTAGAGGCCGTGTAGAGTGCGCGTCTGTGTGAGTGTGTTCGATTCGATCGATTTGTTCGTGGCTTCCATACTGCTTTAGCTTATATATATACTGTGTCCCAGTTGTTAGCGTAATCGAGATCACATAATATTACTGCAACAGTAACATAAAGGAACAGTAAAAAATAGTAACAAAATCGCCAAAAGTGTGCAATTCCTATCTCACACTCTGGTTATCCTTGGTTTGTTACACTAAGTTACTACAAAAAGTACTATTGCTTTGGCCCAACAACTGCCCTTAATAATTTAAAACCACGATGCCTTGTAAGACGTATCGAAATCAACTTTCTTTGTTTTTTTGGACTTTTCAAATATGTTCTTAAAATATCCGCACAATATAGCGAATGCATTTTATGATCCCATAAACCTTTTAGTGATACCTATACAACAATGTTAAATATGTATGTGTATCCCGATGGCACTGTAATTAATCTAAAGATCATAATTTTATAGTGTGGTTTAAAAAGTCAAAATGGAACTTGATTTGAATATCGACGGTGTGCCCTCGGTTTGACAGTTTGGTTTGACGTTTGCAAAGACCAGTGCTGCCATCTTCACGCAGCAAAATTCCGAGCCGACAGTAACTTTTACCTTCAAACCGTGAACGAGAAGAAACGTTTAAAATAAACCTTATTTTTATGTGTTTAAGACCGTTAACTATTTGGAAATTATTGAACACGACTAATTTTGTTAAGCATCTAGTTATCTAGTAGTAACGTGTACATTTATCCATCCGTTTATCTGACGGATAACCACGTGATATATCAGATGGAATGCGAGAGCGAGAAGGTAGAGTCACAATTAAATATTAAGTAGCTATTCACTAGCCCGTTCACCGCCGGCGGTGTAAGTAACAGTTCAGTGTCAACTGCTGAAGAGAATAACCCCCTCTGTCATCAATTCATCATCCATTTATTAAATTTATATGGCGGATAGATGTGATGTTTCCATCCATCCATCCATCCAGCCATCTCTGTTTTTTTTGTTCGAATAGACGGAGACGCCATCACATTATCCTTCAGTTAAAATTAATCAGTGGGTGGTGACACAGCCCCCAATTTATAAACACTATCATATCACGTTCTTTCTTTTCTCAAATTAATTTACTAAGAAAATTAAGTACCTACATATTTTTTTTACAAATGTTTACGTAGGTACTTTAAAGCCTTAAATTGGTTTTATACCGTACTTTCCATAATTTTGACTATTCTTTCATTCATTTTGATTTGATAAAACTCAAGTACAATTATAAATTGTGAATACTTTTGTTTGCGCTTGCGCATCTCTCGTCCCGCTCTCGCCATCTGTTTCACACAGAGTCAACCGACAAGATGAAAGCCGCTCACACTTAACAGAATTGCTCTATACCGCCTTGCAGACAGACTCACTAGGTTATTTGACGAAAGTACACGAATAGTATACGAATACGAATCTAATTCATCATCATCATCATCTTCTTATTCTTCAGCCACCAAATTAATAAATCTAGCCTAAACCACATTTTTTTGTTAAAAAATCTTATAACAAATATCAAGTAAATTCAGAAACGGATATCGAATTTTAATAGTTTGACTACGTGAATTAAATGGATTTTGAGCGAAAGACATGTAAAAGTAGTTTATTTCAGCATTCTCACTGAAGTAAGTCAGATTACAATGAGTTATTAAATCCATTAAAAAAAACCACAACCTACACAATCATTTTCCAGTCTCTATTACCGTCAAGACGAAAAACATACCACAGTGTCATAGAAATTTGATAGACCTGAGATAGAGAGAAATTTGGTAGGTTTTTTATTTGCTTATACTTAGTGTAACGCTAAAGTTAGATAAGGAAGATTCATCCTAAATATTCCCACATCAAACTTAAACCGGTGCGTAGTTCCTTTCGTCAAATAACCCTAAAGGTCTGTTCTCGTCATCGAGATTAATGTCCAGGGACACCTTAGAGATGGATCTCGACGGACCGAGAAGTGGACCTCTGGAGCCCCGTCCGCCGAACCACGGCCAAGCCTTATTTCCTAGCGTATACTGCATAAGTAACTTCTCACTAACTATACAGTGCTATGCCCATACTGCTATTACGTATAATGTGAACTAGCCTGACAACACTAGCATCTACCCAGTAAAATAATTTAAAACCCTTAAGTAAACCTTACTCTCACTTAGGCAAGTTAAAATTGTATCTTTTACGTATACTTCGTTTTCCAATAGTTTTTTTTTTAATACATCTAATTACGTTCTTTATTCTAAGCTCTGAAACACGTAGCTAGAGCAGATGGTCCATATTGCTTTGGTGATACAAGCGAGGTTTACGTCACATTCCCGCCGATAGTCAGGGAACTGTTTGCTTCGGCGATGCGGCGAGGTGTGGCCATACTGTCGCTGTGGATATCGCCAAAACAATATGGCGTCGCAACAGGCCCCTGAGTGCCCAGGCGCAAAGTATCGCAAGAGCGGCGAGCCAGCGATATCTACGCCTGCTTGTCAGTTAATCACTAAATTATTAGTATACACATATTACAATCAACGTTATACGTATGTTTTTTTTTAAATCGTATACATAAATTTCGGTGCAAAATTTCCGAATGCAACATAAAAATCCAAAACAAAAGACATCCATCGCGCAAAAAAAAACTAAATTCCGCTTGTCGAGAATCGCACCCGAATTCACCCCTCCACTGTGACGTGTGCAAATTTTGATAGTGTTCGTTATTTAAAATTGTTTTCTAATAATCGTACAGTGAAAAGAGGTTGGCCAATTGCAAAAACGAAGATTTGTTCTAAAGGAACTTAAACTAGGGCTTTCCGGGAGCGTCTCGCGACGCTCTCGGAGGCCGTGCGTACAAATTACAAGC
This sequence comes from Choristoneura rosaceana, assembly GCA_037349165.1. Taxonomy (NCBI): domain Eukaryota; kingdom Metazoa; phylum Arthropoda; class Insecta; order Lepidoptera; family Tortricidae; genus Choristoneura; species Choristoneura rosaceana. The sequence goes on along the minus strand of JAZBNJ010000033.1, from coordinate 10,134,399 downwards.
GAGGGAGGCGGAGAGAATCTAACTAAAATGCGAGCACCCCCTTACGTACTTCGTTTTTGCAATGGCCAAACTAAGAGCAGGGGTGCACGAGGTAGCTCGTGGTAGAGCTGGGTGCTAGCTGGGGATCGCGCCTCTGAATGAGATGGGGTTTGCTATTGTAGGGGGTACTCACGACGTCGGGGGTGGAGGCGCCGTCGTGGCTGCTGTCGGCGGCGGAGCGCTCGCCGTTGGCGTCCGGCGGCCGCGCCGACTCCCGCTCGTCTATCACCAGGTCGATGGGCATCTTGCCCTTCAAACAGCTGATGTAGCGGTGGCAGAAGTTGTCGCAGAGCTCGTGCACCTGCGCAAACGGCGGGGGTATAGTTGCTGCTTTAACCAGAGGAGTTACATCTGGGATACTTCAGAACTTGCCATCTATAAACTAAGTAACAACTTCTGATTATTCTTAGGCTCTTTTTGCTCTTATTACTAGGAAATTATAGGTACCTAACCTATGTTAAAAATTGCCAGTCAAAACTCCATGTATTTGTAATGCAGAATTGCAGATGCAGTATCAGAAACCTTGTCATCGAGACCGCGACAGATTTTTTTTTAAATTACAGATTGCTAGACCTAAACGGAAAGTTTCAAAGTTTTTCTTTTTCTTACACAGCAAAATAAGTAGTTTTAAAATAACTAGAAATCAATTGGTTATCCACGTCGTCCTTTTGGTCTTATATTTGCTCATGTGATACCGTTGTATAGTGTGCCATAAAACCTGAAAATTGATTTCTTCCATTGATTTCTATCTGTTGACTAGCTTACGCCATGACATACTGAACACTGGCATTCAGACAACATAGAAAATCATTTAAAAAATCTGAAAAACGGCAATTACAAAACAACTATTACAAAATTCAAAAGCAGTCAAACTTGGATTGATTGATTGGTGAAATTAAAAAGGAAATTGAGATGTCACGTTGTTTACAAAATTAACATCAATATTACTTCATTAACATATTACTTTGACTAAATAATTACTTTAGCAAGCGCGTGTCAGGCAGAGTGACATCTAAATTTCCTTGCAGCCAGCTCATTAATTCACAACCGAACTGACTGCGAAGTCTCACTGCGACCTTTAAACTACTATCAGCATACAAAGATGAAGAAAAAAATCCAACAATAGAAACAAAGGGAATACATTTGGACGCTCGCGGGCCAACTGTCGCTTACTAGTAAAAACTCCAAATGAATCGTAAAAACGGCACGAAACTCATTTTTACCGTTTTTTCTACTCTATCCCATCACCGGCCCCCGGCGGGTATTAATTCCCAACGCTCGCTGTATACATTTTCATAGGCATAATTAGCTTAGAAATTAACATGAAGCAATAAAACGACTAACGAAATTTTTAGACAGCATTTACACGGTGAAATGTAATAAAACGCTGGCAGGTGGGGTTCGCGTTTGCAGAGAAAAAATATCGATCTCGAAAAAGGAACACGCCACGGCGTCTTGGCGGATTTCGAAAATAGAACTGAGCGCCGGAAGCGGAAACGGTGCTCCCGCCGTTGACAGCTAATTATGTCTTCGGGATACTAATTTCCTAATCGACAGGTTTTTGTAAATTATACATTCGGACTCGCACGCGCCGCTGTGTGGCCAGGCTGCAGTTTGTTTATCATAATTTGAATTTTACAACCAACCGTTGAAATTCATATTTATGACTGTGAGAATTTTATTGACACTACAGCGGATAAACGCTACTGCGCGCTTTACGGCGGCCGGCCGCGCTGTCAATGTCAAAATCTTGATTGAGAGTGCTTTCATAAGCTCGCGGATGACAGAGTAAACACACTGTTCAAAATAAAATCAAACATTTTCGAGCCTAATCCCGCGTTTGTGACCGACGCCGATACTATTTTCGATTTAAGTGACAGCGACTAAGATTTGACATCGTAACTCTTCGGGGATTCAAATTTGGAACTGTTTTCTCGGTGAGTTGGTAAACGCTGGAACGATGGGCCGTGGTTACATTAAATTGAGTCGTGTTTCCTTAGGACGAGAATTTAAAGTCGTTAGCGTCCTTTAGCTCGATACGTCGTTATTTATTAACAGGTAATGCTTTTAATGAGATATTACGGCATTCCGACAGTCGGGTTCGAGGCGATTATCGTTTCGAACATCAAACTCTTTCCAGAAATTTAAATTTGGAATGAGCGACTCACGGATTGAGATATGGGGTGTTTCTGAACGAATACTTTTTATTTAAATTTGGAATGAAATGTGATATAATGGCCGCCCGTTGACGTATAGACGTTCTCTATTCGAATTTCTATCGGTCGTTTGAACTTGGGCTTTAAGTTTGAAGTATTTTGTTCTTTACGACCAGTTATTTAAGCAACATTTTTTATGGACAATCTTTACTTACTTCATCTTTATTTGTGATTGTTTCGTGTGATTTTTAATTAATTGGGTTCTTGGTTACTTTAAAAGTAATCAGTTGTTGCTCTTAACCAATCTAAGTTCCTTTCTTCAAGCAAGTCGGCTTTTACCACGTTTTTGACATTTGGCTACATTGTGGGCTATCCGCTGCGATCCGTGCCAGGGCCGCTAAAAGGGTCCGCTATGTGCCATTTCCTTTGCTAATGCGACGGCCGACGGTTGGCACCAGATTAATCTGCGATGGATGTCGCAGAATTGTATATACTACTTACCTATAACCACGTTTTAGTGCAAATATCTTTCGCAGTGACCTAGTCCAGTGGTGCTGATATTGCTCTCCTTTTGTTTTCAGAACCCTACTTTATTAGCCTCTTAACAGTTTCTTGAAAGAAAACGAACATAAAATCTATTATGCTACCTGCTTGTTTTGACTTTTGAGTCGCTATATTATTATCGTCTACTAGTGTAAATCTAATTGGCTTTATAAATTGAATTTAATGAAACTGGATGAAAAAAAGTCACAGGATTAGTGGAAAATAGAAAAAAAAATGTTTTTCTGTTTATTGCTTGTCTTTGTCGACTTTACAGACTAGTTACGTAAATGGCTATAAAACCCGAACACAATTGCAATATTTATACTCCAATAATCAAACGTTTACTTCCAAAGAAAGCTCTCCAATATGGCCCAATATAAATTGCCAATATTTATGTAAATGGCGGCCATATTGCATAACACGGTTCGGGTCGGCTCGGATTCTTTCGAGGCTTTTTTTTTTAAATCAAAATAAACAACCGGTCTCGGGCCGCATTCAAATGAACTCCGGTTGGCACCTTAGTTTAGTTTGGAGTTAAAGAGAGTTCGCATTTTAATGGTTAAAAGTAATCTTTAATCATTTAAGTAAGTAAATTAAACTTTTTACATTATTGATAGACAGTTAAATTTTTTGTGGGTAATTTTCAAGTTTTTACGAAAATCCGAAAATTGCTATCGCTTTAGCAATATAAACAATCAGGTTAATTAATTAACTACACTCTCCACATCGTTTTTAATCTCGAAACGGTCACACTCGTCGTGTTGTAGACAAAGCATTAGAGGGGCATAATAAAAAGTTATAAAACCGCAAGCGTCGTAAACGGGGTCCCGGGTTCGAGCCCAGCCCGTAAACCAACAAATCTGACCCACGCCGTAAATCACTTAGCCACGTCGCTACAGATAACGTTTACGACTTAGAAACAAAATATGAAAAAAACAACATCCTTGTGCTGTTTGTTACTTTTTAATAACGAACTTTTTACAAAAAAAAGTTACATATTCCTCAATTAAAAATAGCGTGTTCAAACTTAAATTACGCGTTCCAAATTCAAATTTTAACTAACAAGCATTAAATTATTACCATGTTCCGAATTTGAAATATGTATTAAAAAATAAGGTTTTTTTATAGCGCTCGCATTACCGCAGGAATCCAAGCGTCTACATCACATAACGTAATTAGGGAACAGTCAGTGGGCACATAAAAAAATATTGTGACGACCAATCACAGGGACGCGACGGAAAAGGACTTAGGCACGGAGGCATGCGACCGCCGGCGGCCATATTTAGAAATATCAAAAACATAAATCAAGAACGTTATTTGATATTATAATGTAAACATGATTTCGTTCGTAAAGTCCACCATTGGTCGAAGTTTCAGATTCCGGTGTTTCCCAAACTCATTACAAATCATTACAAAGCCTTTGACATTTTTTACAAAAAAACAACTACAGTGTAAACTCTACATAACGACACTGAAGGGACTGAGCACTTTTCGACGTTATAGAGAGTTGCCGTTAAATAGAAACAAAGAAATTTAAATAAATTTTAGTTTACTCGCCATGTTTATAGTTCGAAAATTTGTAAGTAACTGCAAATACTGCGATATAATAACCTATAACAACTCAACAAAAGTGTAGTAACCGAGGTAAACACGTGCAAGTTTTTTATACAAAAACTAAGGACAATATTTCTTAGAATCCCCGGCACTTCAGTGGAAGTAAACACGTGCTAGATTATAAAACAACAAAACAGCAAACAAAGGACGCTCACAGCTGCAGTTTTTATCAATTTCGGCAACTTAGAAAGTGCTGCTTAATGATTTATTATGCCGTATTGTTGTTAATCAGAGTGAGCGTGGCGCTATGTAGAGTGTATTACTGTATAGAAAACATAGTAAACCAACCAAAGTTGAGCAATTTCGACGTTTTAAGGAGTTTTTTGTTAAATCGAGTGTCGTTATGAAGAGTTTACACTGTATATTGATAACCACTTTTTTTTAATTCAGTTAAAAATCGACGCTCCTTTTGGCGTCGCTTATAAAAATGCTTTATCAAAAAAGCGAAGTAATTACAGCAAAGTGGAGAAAAAACGGTGCACTTAACAAGAGCTCATTGTGCGCGGGCCGGGCTGGTTTGTATTTTATTTTTAATTATTAGTTTTAAGATCAAAAAGCTTCACCTGTGGACGCGCGTAGTGGAGCGGAAATGGATCGAACTAACGGCGTGTTTTTTATCCTTGCTCTACAAAAACCGGAGACGAGATACAAACCGACGTGTATGGGATATGAGCAGCGAGCAAAAAACATTTTTTCGATAACGGAGACAGGTATAGTGGATCTAGGAGCCTTTTGGTCTGTTTTGTTTCTTGCTGCAGTTTAAATCGAAGTGCGCTCGCTCGCTGCCGCGGGCCGCTATTTTGAATTTCGAACGCGTATTTTTATTTTTTTTAAATGGCCTTTATCTGTCCCTCCGGCCAGCGATTCGTACAGAGGTATCGCATTACAGGTTATCTCGTTACAGCTTTTTGTATTAGTGCTTTTTCTTCACCAAATTTACCGGTTTTCTAACGCGTTCAATGCCGGCGCCGGATATTTATGGAATCCGCTATGGGAGCGACCGAGGAGGTATCTCGTTTCTAGAGATCATTCGTCTCGATATAGACGTTAGTCAAACTTGTTTCGTAGAATCGTGACCATAATATTGACAAGACGAACCCTGCTCGGGAACGGTTACAGTGCAAGAGATTTAAATTACATGCTTATAATTAATTCCATTACGCGCAGATTGTTGGTTTCGATGGTGGATAGCAAAAAGCGTCCTGCGTTTACCGTTATAATTCGAAGCGGGGCACAAGAAACCGGCCTCGTCCGAAATGGCCGAAAACCCGACAACACCCGAACCGCGGCCTCATTCAGCGAACGCAGCGAACACCTGACGCTCGGGTTCGATATAGTTTTCCAAATTTGAAATTCGAATGTTTAAAACAGAAGGTGTCGCGACCGGTTGCGAGATCGATACCCGTATCGCGGCTCAGAATCGGACCCCGAGATAATCGAAACGATATTATGTTCGGACAATGTTAGGTGATATTTTTCGGAACAGGTTCCCGTAGATGGGCCGGTCGAAATGTATTCCACTTTGATGAAATAATAAGTTTTTGTTACTTACTTTTTCTAATTCTAATAGGTGAAACCGTAGCACTTGTATCGCTTGCACCATCTGTAAAGAGAAGGATAGAAATTAACCACAAAGAATACTAACATGTATCGTGCGACTATAGGTCGGTGTTTCGTAGTCGGCTCGTCTCGGACGCGACACAAAGCAGCCATCGACAATAGGCGTCGAGATGCGCGATACATCGATATTTAATCGATTCAGCCGTGACCATGGCAACGGGAGTAGACATGACATAAGACGGCTTTTTTAAACACGCCAGGGACGTTACAATTATGTTCTTTAGCTCTTTTGATTTTAAGACCCAAACTACTTTATGTTATGTTAAATTCGTACTATTTTTAGTCCTCGAACTTAGTTCTCAAATTAGTTTTAAGTAGACAAGTAGGTAAACCATTTATAAAAATGTATTTTGAGCACTTTCCTCTTTATGACTGTTATTTAAGTTACTGGTATTTTATTTGACAGATACCAATACCGTACTCAAAATCAAAAGGTAATTTTGTAATTAGACAGCAAGGTCTCTTACTCTTATGTCTTCTTTCCCAGCTTCGGTCTTTTTACTCTTATTTAAGATTTGTTTATCGGCACGTACTGCTCTTGAAAATGAAATTAAGGGTTTTTGAAAATAAAACTTCACTCTATGAATCCAGGCATCGTGGTGCAGATGGTAGTATACTCAAAGTATATAACCAGGAGGGTTCCTAATTCTTCGCCGAAAATATAATAAATATCATGGGTCATTATTGACACCAATTAACCTAGTTCCAAACTAAGCAAAGCTTGTAGTCAAAATGCCACCCATAGGACTCATCACGCTAACACACACAAGTAATATTTACCTCGATGTTTCGGCAACATTGATGTATATGTACTTACTAGATTACGCCATCCGAACACTCATTGTGTTCCACTGCTTTGCACCTTGCACTGTGCAAAGGGCTTTAGTATGACTTTGACATTCATGAGCGGCGGACGAACTAGTTTTTGATTGAGACTCCGAATATAGGCGTGAACCTGCACGTAAGTAACAATTCACTACTCAAGTAAGTAAAATTACATCTTGTACAAGTGATTAAGCAACTAATAATATTGTAATACCACAATAAAAACATTTTTTAAAATAAGACGTAACGCATCGAAGGTTATAAAGTCGTTGACATTACGCCATCTTACAATCATAGACTAAAACGTGCAGACGTTCCCATTCAGAATTGGTTGTAGGTAAAAAATTGTGACTGAACATGAATGACAATTCGTTTAATTGCTTTATTTATACCTGTCATTCTTTTTCCATGTACTAATTTTTATGAACGTCAATATGTCACGCGATACGCATTTTAGTAATAGTTGAAGTATGGTTGAAGTATAAAGTACTACATCCAGTCCTTTCCCTGATCCCTGTAGGAGATGACGTCGTGCGTTTTTCGCTACTGTAAAAACACGGCAAAAAATGACAGCGAAGGTGTCAGTTTTCATAGGTAAGTTTATAGTTAGAGGTAAATGTGTAAGTATAGGTTTTTGTTGTTTTTTTATTGTATATTATATACACCTACATAGTAAAAATATTATTATAATCACTAATGTTCACATTATTACTAAAATGAACTTACTATGAACAAAACATGATTGAGTTTTAAAATGAGAACATTTTGAATTGTGTCAGTTTCATTCTAAAGGTTTCAATCACATTTCTAGTGCTTCAGCTTTTTTTCAAAACCTCATTCACTATCTGCCTATTTATTAAGATAATTTCTTTCAATTGATTAAAAAAATGCAGTTAAAAGTTTCCGTTTTTTTTTCGAAAATATCTATTTTGCGAGATGCAAAATGATTACGTTTTGTAGGTAAAATAGCTGTGTCACGTCTGCGGTGTATAATCTATATAGCGTTGACGTCTTGTGACAGTTCGGTATTTGAACATATTGTTGACATGAACGTGCGGGTCCATTAGGTCAATGTTCGGCAACATGGTTTTGGTTTGGTTTGGTTTTGGTTGGTGGTATGTATTTTGACTATAAGCAAAACTTATGCCGATAATTCATTTCTCAACTGTTTTACTGTTTCAAATGAAACGATTTTTTTTAAAACTGTACTCCAAGACTGTTATTTAAAACTAACCTAACCTGTTTCACACAGTTTCAGAAAAAAAAAATCGTTCCTCGATTGAAACCTAGGATCATACATAGCCATGACGGTTCGAACCCGTTTTTTAAAATCTAAGATGTCTTTTTGCCCGATAACCAGTGTTTGTATTGTATTACATCCACGTCCCACAGAGCTCCGAAATTGGTACCCTTTTAAGTATGCATCACGCAACCAATCAGTAATAACAACTGCCACATTTAAACCTTCTCCCACTGTAATAAGGTCTTTAAAAAAAATTATTACACTTAAAACAATTCGATGCTATCATCTCGCATTGTCCGACTATCCGATAACATCTATATCGATAACACATCTCGATTTCAGTTTGATGCATTTTTAATAGCACCAAGATTTGTTTCAGATTTAGTTTTGGAGTAATTAGCTTTTTTTTGATCATCAACTTTAACTTCGATTAAAGCAATTACATCAGATTCAGCTTAACAGTGCCATAAATCATTTTTATGAGGGTTTAATTGCTTGTTTGTCTTTGGTTTATAACTCAGAAAGCGATATAAAAGTGTCGGAAGTACGAAAATTTTCATACAACGTAAAGGGAGGTAAAGTTTGTACGATGTGTGAATATTGCTTTATCATTTATATCTTAAAGATTAGCGCTACATTTTTTCTGCTACTTTTCAAAGGGGGGGGGGGGGAGGACATAGTAAATAATCTACTCTACTTATGTCAAAATTTGTAAAATCCAACAAAATCGTTACACAAATGGGAATATCATTTTAAAGAAATACCTCCTTCTACTTCCACCTAATCAAATCATACTAAGTATGTACTTCATTCGCAATATCCTCAATTCTGATTGGCGCTTCATAATCATCCAATAATACTACATTCCCCTAAACCTTTTGAATATCTAACGTATTGCCATCTCTACCAGGCAATAGTGACATCTGCAGAACATAGCACAAGCGTGGCGCGAGGAGACTGGCCTGTAGCATATCAAGAATTCTGACATTTTTTCACATTGTCACACGTTTCACCATAGAGATAAGCTTATATTGCCATATGCCAAAAAATAAGATTATGTCAACGCCATTTCCACGCGAGAGCTTAATCAATTTTCGTCTTTGTTATTACACGATTTAAGGAAGGAACTATTTTAAATCAGTTACTATTTATCTGTCTTCGAACAAAACTTTATTGAGCACATTATCAAACTGCGCTTATTTTGATTAAAACAAGCTTTACCATTCTGCACTCTTTCGGTAAGTCTTTTTTGGCTTCCAAGAAGGAAAACGAGGAAGTAGCTGACGATAAATGATCACAGAAGGCTGTGTATATAAGATTGCTGTCACTATTTCTGTCTGTCAAACGGTATTAGATAGAGACGGCGATTTCGAGCGTAATAGACAATAAGACTGCCGTAACACCAAACGGATTGTAACATTTGGTCTCCTGCGCAGTCCTGTTTTGCAAGCCACAGGCAATATCAATTAAATCCATATTCCTACCAAGCAGCGCCACCCTCCTTCTGTTTATTCAGTCTCTCGTTGACACAGGCGCGTTAACAGATAAAAATATGTTTTAACTCTGTGTACACTTGCTCCTGTTTGCTTTGGGGACTAGGGATCCATGACGCTGCAGCGTTCTTCAGTGAAAGGGCGTTGCGCTTTATCAGTTATAATGTCCTGATACCTTTTGATGGTTTTCACTGTTGTTTCGCATAACCCGCCTTTTAGAAGTGCGTTAAGTGGCAGTGACTACATTTTAAAGCTGCTTCAAAAGCATTCAAAGACATTATGTTTTGTTGGTATTACTTATTTTCTAACAGTAACTAGACAATTGTTTAGGTGTATTAAACTTCTAAACGTCATTGACTTAACTGATGCTTCCTTATAATGGAATTTAGTTCGAGAAGTTCGGTAGAGTTACGATTTTGCTTCAATATTGAGCACATTCAGTGTCTGTGAAAGATATCTACCTCACTTTGATATTCGCTAACTTCCACGTCCACGACCATAGAAGAAAGAAAGATTTATTTTGACTCCTTATGTACCACCTAAGACTAAGACTAAAACAAGCACTAAAACTATATTACTTGGTGACACGACAGATAAGACATTAAGTTAAAAAGAAAATTCCATAAAAGATGCTTTGTAGTTTGTAGTCGCACATGTCAATTTATAAACAGTCGCCGTCTTCAGCTTATTTACGTCCTGACAAGACATCGGTCGGGCAGTCTACGTGGAAGTTAACGCAGCTGATGCAGTACTTTCTAGTCCCAAATCTTCAATTATAAGACTTTGGAGCTAGAGCATGCGTAAACACGATTTTGCCTGCTCAGCTGTTCCACCAGGAATGTATCTGGGCTAATTCCAGAGATATTTGCTGACCCCATAAATTCAAACAAATCGTAATCCTAAGCCCACAAACTAATGACCTCCGTGTTTGCCAGCTACTGCTTGACAGTCTAACAGAGCTCAAAAAGCTGTCAGAGGCAAACACAGATGCGACGTGTTCAAACACAGCCCGTGACCGATCCGGATGGGTACAATGTTGAATTTGGTGTGTTGGTTTTAATATCATACCAGAATGTTTGGATACTGAACTGGGACTGTCATGTGCTCACGCATAGATGCACTTACAAGTTGGAGAAGTATTTGGGGCTTAAGCTTAACTTTGTGCCTTGCTTACTAATGTTTTATCATCATCATCAGCCAAAACACATCTATTGCTGCATCTATGACTATTCCCTTAAAGAAAGCTATGATGTCTGGCCCGGTGACCACGACTTCTGGGACCTACCGCGTCATCCAGTTCGTCATGTAGAGTCCTTTCTATGTTTAAACTAACATTAACTAGTTCGCTAACCACTTGCTGAGTTTTCAATAACATATGTACGTGCTGTCATTTACTACCAAAGTGATTTCGAAATTCCAGAAAAAACTAATTCTTAGTGATCCCACTCTTCTTAATATACAATGTCAAAGATTTTCATGATTGCGCTTAATTGCATATGTTTGTTAAGCTTAAATTGTTCATGTCAATCAGCCTCGGGTTTCATATCGACACCTGCTTAAGGCATTTCTCAAGTTTAACTAGTAAATTTGTTTACAAGTTTTACAAGCTAAACGAGAAAAAAGGCACTATGCTTATTGAGACGGTCAACAAGCTTTGTTCGTGGGCGCGCGAGCTCAACGGTGACGTCACGCGGCACCTTGCAGGCGCCTGCGCACCACAATAGTCCTTTGGGCGCAACGATTAAGCGCAAACAATTCCAAAACTGTCAGTTGCATACAAACGGCCGCTAACAGGAATAGCTCCGGGGAGACATATGGAGACAAAAGACGTAAAGAACTCTGCCCCTGCGCAATTTTTTATTTTATTGAATTAGAGCAATTTACCCCGTCTTTTAATTAACATGTTGAAAATTCAAAGCCGCTCGATACGTTAACGGTTTTAAAATCTCGATTTATTGACTGGCAACTTTGATCTGTCAAACTACCCGGTGGTGTCACAGGTCGGTCGTATAGGACAAAACAATTTACCTACTTTTGGTGTAAGTTTACTCAGAGCCCGGATGTCGCTGTGTGTTTGGGCACCTTATCTGGCGAAGTGCATGAATGACGCTTATCAGATCAGAGTGCAGGTAAGACATCTTAGTTTACGGCCCTCCGTCAAGCTACTGTTTTTTAAAGTCGGTGGTTAAGTTTGTCTACGATAGCTGGTTAAGCTTCCTGGCTGAGCGCTTTATCACGTTGCCTGTTCTCGCTGGCAGCGCGAGGCTGCGCGCGAGTGGATGCCGCGACGCAGCTCGGTGCGTCACCGCGCAGACTCAGACGCAGTAATTTCCCTAACAAAGTCAAAATACAGCGCGTCGCCCCCGCTGCCCAGCGATTCGTAATGCCTAAGATTTTATTTGTTAAAAATCGGTTAAGTATCCGTGTCGAACTGCGTCGGTGGGTGGCCGCCATCTTGGTTTTATTATTTCACTTTTTGTCCCAGCTAGCCGCGGGAGGCGCACGGTGCGATTCAGCTTTTTATGAGTGACAATATATATATTTTTTATTCGTATTACTCTATTTTGTTATTCCGAGAAATATAACTCGTTTACCTGTGGTTAATTATAGACAGCTTTTTAACTAATCAAATCGTAAATTATTTGGTCGCTCGAGGTGAACTATAAAATGTTCACTACTTTATGGCGTATTAAACTGATCCCTCGTGTTTAATTTATCTCCTCGGTTTGAGGATTCTAATAAAATTAAATAATACTTACTAATGAGTCGACTTCGGGGTCCGCTATATAATAAGGTTTCTCTTGGCGTATCTGTGGACATAGAAAAAGGTGTATGAATAAACTTGCGATTTTCTATATATTTTTTTGTTTTTATAGTGCAGTTGTAATTTTTGGAATTATAATGCGTTAGACGAGCGTGGCCGGGGCGTAATGCTAGCTGCGTAATAATAATAAAATGCTCGCTCGCTTGGCTGCGCGTGAGCACGCCACAGAATAACGACGCAGAAGCGACGCCATGAACGAAGTAATTTACCTACTTCAAAACACCACAGTACGTTTTATTATATTAACATTAGCATTGAAAAAGGTGTAAGTATGGTCGACCAAAAATTGGTTTACCACCCTAAGGTTTAAATCTCATTTGTAACGCTTAAAACGTCAAAGCCTATTTTCACTCACAATGTCAATATGACAATCAGACTTATTGTTATATTTCTGAAATAGGAAGGAACTGTTAATACAATTGGTAAAGCACTTTCTTGGTCGACCATAAATATATATGTATTTAAAAAGTACATACATAAGTGAAGTTGTATTCATGGGAATGGTTACAGTATACTTACTACACTAACTTACATTAAAATACTACGGCAAAAGTACTATCGTAGGTCACTTAGAGTACATCTGATAACTTGAACGTTTTATAAAAAAAAAAAAAACACAATCGACATGGAATCATTATGCTCCTCTCAGATATCACGCAGTGCGGTTTACGATGTATAAATAAAACCCGACGATAAACTAACTTTTGCATTAAAAATATTTCAATTTATTTAAAGATTTTTGTTCCAATTAATCAGATACTAATCATTTTAGCGCAGCAGGGCAGAATGCAATAAATGCCCGTGCTTCTTAACGTCAAATAGAAAAACAAAACAGCTGACATCAGACAGGCGGCTTGACCGTTCGAATGCAATTTGAATTTTGTTTCTTTTTCTGTGTTGACTTGAAAGCGCATTAATGGCCAGGCTTAACAAGCTTTAAGAATATCTATCATAATTTAAATTATAATAGGTATTTGTGTTAACGCTAAAAACTAACACAACTAATTTAAAACAAGCCACTTTTGCAAAAGTTTTTCATTGTTTTTAGCAACAAAGTTAGCTGGCGGTTTTGTCTAGCCCATTATATGTTTTTGTAATTTAAGACTGTAATTTAGTACCTACCTACACGACTCATCTGCGCTGTTTAATCACCTTTTATACTTAAGAAACACTTTTTTTCGACATTGAACCTCTTGACCGGATATGAGATGCTATCATACAGCCGTGGACGGATTTTTTTAAATGTTATTGACTCTACCTTCAACCTTCTTAGAAATACGTTACATGTTTGACCTAACGCTATGAATATAAAAAAAGTCGCGTTGACAAATTTTTTATGCGGCCGTAAAACTTCTAAAGCTTCTATTAACATCTAAGTATAAAGAGCTTTTTTTTTTCATGTATAAATACAATCACAATTTGCCTTGTCTTGATTTTTTTTGTGGGTTTATATAAACCTCTGTGCAGTTTCAAAATGTAAACTAGTGTAAAGTAATACACAAATTTAATATTAAAACAAAACAGCACAAATCCGTTGAAGGCGTTTAACTTGAAAGCTACACGAATTTTCACATCATAAAGTTTCCCAAACTGTTGGTCCGGAGTTCGCACAGTGGTTCGGAGGCGCGGACAAAACAATCAAAATTAAATGGACAAAAACCTGAACCCACACAATAAAGCTATTAACATATAACACGAGTATTTGAATTAAATGTATCTAATGCTTTGCATTTTACGACGGCGGCTGCGTGCGCGCACGGAGGGTTTGTTAACTGATTTCTGTACTAAATGATTTTAATTAGCAACGTTTTTTTTTTTACGATCCTAACGCTCGTAAAAATTTACACTGTGTAGGTTTTTTTTAATGCTAATGATGCCTAGTGCTAAGTCTCCGTGGCGAATACTTATTACATTTTATTATAATTATAATGAGGTATCACAAATGAATCAGGATTATTTCAACTAGTGCCTCAGACTAGTATGACAGAGTTTCTTTAAAAAAACTGCTTTGGTATATGCGACTAATACTTAGAAGATAGCCTATAAAATAATGAGCTTGTAACTATGACAAAGATTTTTATGTCATGAATTTTAACCACAGAAAACATATAGAAACTCGTGGTTTTAAAGAGTTGTCCAGGGGACGTAACCATGGCAACGAGATACGACAAAAAGTGGTTCGACCCAATTAAAGTTTATAAATGATTTTTGAAAATTTTGCCAATATTCTAAATATGCCTAATATGTAAAAGATCTAATGTAATACAGTTTGTTTTTTTTTATTATTTAACTTGACACTCAATATTTTATCCTGCACCACCAAAACATAACATTAACTAAAGCCTCAGAATTTTTTTACAGACACTTTTAATCGATTAAGCTGTCTATTTTGCATCGCTGTTTTAACAATTATAACATCATACTCGTATTTAGCAAATTTTTTTCATAGCACATGCATACATTGTGTAGCAAATTGTCGAATAAAATACGTATGTATTGCATTACGGCAAGGTTTAAAATCCTCCGGACCTTTCGATAAACGGATGGCATTAAAATGTATGAACTCGATTAAGATCTCTCGAGTCATAAATGTCATCTAAGAATTATTGATTATGGGGAATAATTGACGTTTCAGTTCGATTTTTAAAATTTGTTTTAAACGCGTTGCATTTTTTAAATTCTTTTTGGCTAGTTAATAAAATAGAAATGGTTTTTTTCTGTCGACTTCTGGCCAGGATATTTTTTACGATTAAGAGTAAGTAGAAATAAAATGTCAGAGATTTTTTTTCGTATCAGTTAGGTTTTTTTAAGTAAAACGCTTTAATGTAAAAAGTGGTTTTATCGATTTTGTTTTTTGACAAATATAATATACGTCCAGAAATGATTTAAAAACCGTCATAATGGTGGCACTAATGGTGAATGTAAGGTAGTTCGCTCCCGCCCACAGCGTAATAGCTATGATTCCTGACGCTATCATTATTTCTATGTTATAACCTGTTTTATGTCGCAGTCGGGTTTCGTGTAGCATTATTTAAAAAAAAAAAAAACAGTTTTTGCAGTGATCTGAGATACGCACAGTGGGTCAGTTGCAACAATTTTGGGTCAAAAAAATCATTTTAAGTTTCGAGTTTCTTTTTTTTATTTCAGCGACAAAGCTTTTAGGAATATTCCCACAAGGAAAAGTAAAACAAAACCGATAGATCAGACGATAAGTTTGAACAGCGCTACAGAGCAGGTGGTTTCAGATCAACGATAACATTTCTTTTCTCTCCTAGAATTTTAACGATTCTTTGATTTTTATAAGATACTGGGTTAATGACACAATTTTACAACGAAAGTCTACTATTGATGTATTTAACTATTTGAAGTGTTTCATCAGCAACCTCGTCAATGGTTTTTGTTTGAATAAATAATGTAGACAAAGGCTTTTAGAGAACTTTTGTACAACGCTGCCAGCTCTCAAGAAAAAAATAATGTAAACATCATACTATACATTCTTCTAGTCGCATAGCCATAGGATCTAATACATGTAGGTAATCCCAGTATCTTGCCGGTAAGCGGCTTGATGCCAGGCTGTTTATATGTAAGTAGGTACTTAAAAGTCCCCAAAATTGGCCTCCAATCTAACCAATCGAAAATTCACAACCGAAATTACGTGAAACACATAACCCTCCCCCGCCCGCGGCGAGGAAGTCCGTCATTTGGAGGGGCAGCGACCCGTGGAGCCCCCACTTTTTACCACGAATTAAATGCTAATAAGGTGCCCGATCGGCTGATACCGCGTCTTGGGTGGAAATGGTCAATTTTAAGTATTTTTTCAATGTTTTTTTACGCCAAAAGCTTTTTGTGGACCTGTTTTGATTCCGACTTGATCGCGCCGAGATTTCGAGCAAGTTTTATTTACGTGCACTTTAAATTCAATGAAGTGGGTGAATACAATTTGTATCGAATGTATCTGTTAGATATTCGGTGTGGCTCCGGCTCGCTTAATGTTGCCATTATATTTGATATCTCCATAAAAACCACGCGTCGCTGACAAAATGGTACCCGTCGATCGCGACGCGAAACGCTGCTTTATGAATCGACACGTTTTTACAAGAGTTTGACTACCGCATACCGTCGATTAAACTCCTAAACTATTTCTAAAGCCTTTATTTCCCGTTCCTCATGTCTCATAAAAATAAACAGCCGTAACTTTTGACTCGTCCCTAAAATCTTTGTCCGACGACAATCGTCGTTCTCTCTATTCATTTCACTTACCTGAATCTTTTATGCTCGCTTTGTGCACTTTCGGTCGAAATACTGTATTGTTTGTGTAATTGAATAAATGCCTTCGTGTAAGCTCTTTTGTCCCGCCGAGGGCGCCCGACGCGTGTGTGCAACAATCGCCGCGAAATCTTACTATAAGCCATTCTGCGGCGCTATTATTACTTTTGGCCGTGAGAATTCGAGAAGATACGCTTTTTTGAGGAAAAATTGTCTCCCAGAACGCCGGTGCTACCTGAGCGTAAAAAACTACGGAACCTGCCATTAAATTCGTAAGGTCCTCAGCGCACGACCGAGGAATCTGAACCGGATCCGACGGAGACTAAACTTTATCGGGCACAAATTAAAGTGCATAATGAATGTACCGTTTAAAGGGTGCTTATTACCATACGCGGTGGACAAGCGACGGCATCGAAATCGCTACCAAACGTGGTACCCTGTAATTTGTAATAAAAAATCTATTTATAAGATAAAATAAAGCAACCGAACGCTACCTAAGATGCCGGCTGATCGAACTCGTCAGACTTTTAATAAATCAACCGACGCACGGGATTTTGACGCTTGTCACACGTAAATATATGATTTAGAATCGAGCGCATTCCGCACAGGCTTTAATGGTAAATTATTCTACAATGCGCAAAGGTCGAGTTTTGTAATTTAGTTAAGTCGCCTCCTATTTAATAACTTTTTATGAAGACGAGCGCAGGTGATTTTTTTGTTTTTCTCTCTTATCGAAAAAATGCTGGCCGGTCGAGTCGCTACTGAAGTAGTTCGAAATTTAAAATTATAGTGTATTAATATGACGCGTTCCTGTTACAAAATGTTATTTATAGCGCGCGCGTGCGGCGCAAGCGAGGCGAGGGCGAGGCGACGAGGACGCGACGCGAGCGATCCCACTATCACCTGTTCCGACAACGACGTGCGAATATATTTATATCGTCCGCTTTACTACCGGCCATAAAACGACGTAATGAACAAATGTCTTTATGGTATACTTGTAAACGTCAAATATCAGTCATTTCTCTTCGGGGCACACAAAAAATGCCATAAATATTCTTAACAAAATGACTCCTACTGAATATTGTGGCCATAAACGAAGGTCTATAAAATGAGGTTTGGTTGTTTACCTTTTGTTTGACTCAGTGCTGGAATTAAAAGAACTTAGACGTGGGACGCTCCTTTTGTTAGCGCGGCTCGCGGGTCCTGCCGTAAATATGTAAATGATCGAAAATTATTCATAACGGAATGTATTAACGCTTTGCGCTTTGTGTCGTCAAAATGTGCAACGTGTGACGGTTGCTTTATGTCGAACGGGGCTCCACTACCCGCCTTTATGGGGTTGTTATGTTAATGAATAGAAAGGGATAATGCAACGCTCCGTTTTGTTATTTCTTGTCTGTTTAGGTATGATTGTTTGTCTCTTTTATTTACAACAAAGTATTGCGATCGAGGTCATAATCAGCGGAGTAAGCAACTAATCCTTAACTTCCTCCAGAGACACTTAACTCGAAGGCAAAAATTTCTAAATGACGCTTCAGTTTTGGCTTGTGTATCGTCATCCCCATTAGAGCAGGACGCCGTCGCGAGTTAGAACGGGAAACGGCATCAAAGGAACGTTTTTCTTGAATTTTTTGTCCCGAAATCCGTGCGTTCACAAATTTTATTTTAATACAAGAAAAGTATTCAAAAGATACGAGGGCAGGTAGACGGGACGGGTATTTGCTTAGTTTCAGTTTTTTTTTATCCCACAAAGAATTTGAGTTGATTTATGGCCCCGGTGTGTGACGATTTGTGACCTGTAATTTTTGATGCGAGGTTTGTCACTAGCGCGTCTTGGTGCTTGATTTATTAATTTACAAATGGCGGAGGCGTCAGGGTTTTGACAGTTGCTGTAACCTGCAATTTTGGTCGCCGGACATGTTATTTGGGACGTTCGTCTAAATGAGATGACACCGTTGTTGGATCACGGTAATTTCGTCGTTAACTAAGTATCTTTTTGTCCTCGTTTTCGGTAATGATGCACTGTATACAAACAAACCCGCAAAATTGCTCATACCACTTAACTTAGATAAATTGAGCAACGAAGTTTTTATGTATGATATTTTTTTATTTTTTGCATGAAATCTACATGAACATACTCTCTTTTGATTCAAAATTTAGTCCTACGTAAAAATCTGAACAGAAACTCGTTCAAAACTCACATATTAACATTTCACCGACCTCAGACATCTTGATGGTACGCAATATCTCCGAAGACATTTCTAAGACATTAGTACATTAAACTGCAGTGTAAATCCTAAGTTAACAAAGTCGCACAGTTAACTAGTCCCTTGGGGGTCATTGGGGGGTCAGTTTTTAGGGCATTAACGCTATCAGAGGGCCGGAGGTATTAGAGGGCGTAATAAAGGTGGTGTAATGACTCACTTCGGGGCAGTCGGTTAAATGCCCTCTCGGTCGTTAAGACGATTACCCGGTCGGTTATTTGAGGTGCTGTTAAAGTTTTTATTGTAGGATAGTTGTATTTAGTGAGATATGGATGTGCGCGACATGATTGTTAATATTTTTGGGTACGCGGTTGTTATTCACAATCGAAACAGGTCGTTCTGTTACGTTTTACTTACAACTGTTCAGCTTTGATCCATAGTTTATCACTGACTGTACAAATAATGTAACAACAAAGAAATTGCATTGCCGGAGAATTTAACAATATGCCTACGTAATGACATGATTTACTGCACGTAATTTACCAATGACCTTTAATGGCAATGATTAGAAAACACGATATTTTAAGATTCAATGATTTTCAATGACCAAAGTTTATCAAACGCCATTTCATCAATTATTCATTTGAGAAATCTTTGTTGTCAACTAAGTTGCAAAGCTTAAAAAAAAACTTTCTTAAAACTTAACTAATACATTTTTGTACATATGGAAGTAATAAAGCTTTACCGAATGTGTTTATGGATTAATTCATTTTCTGTTAAATATCACCCCGACATCTTATCCACAGTACAAAAACGTTCGGTTAAGACCCACTAGATTACCACATCGCATAATTATTTAAAAGCATTAATTACTATCTAGACTGATCTACATTCTTGCCGTTTTTCTTATAGTCAATAAAGATTTATAGGGCAAGGTGCAAAATGATCGTGATAAAGTCAGTTAAAACGTTATCAATGGCAGCGCTATCGTCAATCTAGGCTTTTAGCTCAAAAAGGTCATGACAGCCCTAAAGGTCTAACTAACAACATTATAAAAACATTAATAACTCGCATCATACCATTCTATACCTTATCTATATCGCATAAAGTCTAAATCAAATTAAAGCTGACTAATAAAGTATCGCTTCATTTTTACGACGACTAGTTAAAACAAACCGTTCCATCTATGATTGCTAGTAGATAATAGTTACATAAATGGACTTTATCACAATGTAAGAGAGCCGGTTATTGATTGGAGAAAGCACCGACATATTTCGCATACTTAACTTAATAGAGTCATGAACGCAAGAATTTTTTACCATTTTACTGTTTTATAATTGATTAAGAACGTTATTGATATATTAAAAAAATAATCTTTGATTAAATCGAAAGAAACGCGCAGTAAAAAAAACTTGAGTCGCCTTTTGTTGCATTTGTAACGTAAAACGAACAAACAAATGTTAAAAACGCGTACAAAACTCCTGAATCACGTTTCTTGTGCACAAAACGCGTCTATGAATTTATACGAGGAGATTAAAAACTTTTTTCATCTCACTGCTCAAATGAGCCGTGGATCAGAAACATTGTTAAAAAAGCAGCTGTTTACTTTAAAAAAACATTTCTGTCTCAAATTCGTCGGATCACATTTATTATTGTAACAGTTGATATAGTCACAACAAGCGACAATAGCAATAACTAATAGCAATCAAAATACGTTTACTATTCAAATTTATTGGACGTTGCGACAATAAAAATCTCAAGAGTACTAAATAAACAAAACTAAAAATAGAACATTTGTCCCGGCCGCGATTTTTGACCCACTGTGCGTTACTCTTTGGGAATCGCATTGACTTTCGTTAGTGTTGTTTAGGCTTGTTTTTTTAACCCAGTGGTTAAAATACGCGTGTGTCGGGACAAAAATAAAGTCGAGTGCGATGAATAGGTAAGTGTTCTGGTACCCTAGTCCCAGCGGGGAAGCGTAATAGTACCGTTTAATAAGTTAGCGGCAATGTTTTGGTGCCTATTGTTGGCGTAATTAGGGTTCCGTAGCAAAAATGACAATAACGGAACCCTTATAGTTTTGCCATTTCTGTCTGTCTGTCTGTTCTGTTTGTCCGTGGCTTTGGTTAGGGATTATCAATACTTGAAAACTGTAATTGTACACGAATGTATACCTATTGTAAACTATGCCGACAAAATGATACATTTTTGTTAAAGAATAAAAATATGTAGGTTGTTTAGTTCGGTATGCCAAATTTAAACTGGAGAAAATGATAAATTATTTCTTATAATTATGGCAACTAGCGATAATTGAGTTGGATTATTTGTAACCCCCGACGCAAAAAGTGGGGGATTATAAGTTTGACCGCTATGTGTGTCTGTGTGTCTGTCTGTGGCACCGTAGCTCTTAAACAGGTGGACCGATTTGAATGCGGTTTCAATTGAAAGCAGGTTTATAAGCGATGGTTCTTAGACATGTTTCATCAAAATCAGTTCAGCCGTTTTTGAGATATTAAACTTTGAAGTGTCAAAGTCGGAGGTTTTCCAACTTTTTCTTGTTTATTATTGCTTCTCCATTTGCCAATGTTGCCAACTAATACTTTCCACATTACCACTAATAATCGACACATTGGAACCCCCGGGGTCGCGGGGTTCGAAGGGGTTGCTTTCCGTAGGGTTAACGCATTACCGGACATAATCTTGATTGATCTGGCACGTACAAATAACGTTGGTTTACCCCTGGTGGACGGACAGTGGGGGGCTGATTGCACTTTTCTGGATCATGCGCGCTCAAACGGCCCGACTGTTTGACAGTTAGGTATCGAAATCTGTTTAGCATTTGGATAATATTTTAACCTAAAAAAGTTTATCGCCTAAGATACTCGAAAAAAAAATTTTTTTTTTTTAAATGGGGCCGGTCTGAAAATCAGCGCTGGGTGCATGCTGTCATGTGTCCAGCATTCGCTGAGATTGGTACCCATTGCCGGAACGTAGCTGGTTTATTTATTTCAAATTTTTCGATCTTGTACCGAATTTGATTGATACTGAATGCAACTAAGTACCTATGTAATTATGTGGTAATAATGTTGTGGCAATAAATGATTTTTTATTTGAGGTATTTATTTAAAATACAAACTGAAATGTAGATGCACAGAAAAACCAGAAAAATATGTCCAGCGCTGGGAATCGAACCCAGGTCCTCAGCATTCCGTGCCGCGTGCTATACCGCTACACCACCGCTGGATAACGGTACAGGCACGAATTTCCCTATGCACCACATATCTCAGCGTGTTTGTCTTTATTTAGCCACTTAAGCAGCGACACTAGCGACATCTATGCCGAAGCGCTCATCGAGAAACTTTTTTCGGCACTCCATCGGAACTAACTGATGCAATATTTAACCTATCCAAACTAACAAAAAGTTGGAAAACCCCCGACTTTGTCACTTAAAAGTTCAATGTTATCGCAAAAACGGTTGAACCGATTTTGATAAAACATGTAGTGTATTGTATTGTAAAACACATGAAAATAACAGAACACAGGATAATAAGATATACAAAGAACCTAGAACATGTCTAAGAACCATCGCTCGAAAACCTGCTTTCAAATAAAAAAGCCGCATTCAAATCGGTCCACCCGTTTAAGAGCTACGGTGCCACAGACAGACAGACAGACACAAATAGCAGTCAAACTTACAACACCCCTCTTTTTGCGTCGGGGGTTAAAAAAGTGTGTTTATCGCGACCCGGTCTGTGTGACTAACCCCCTCCCCCCGCTCTAGGTAGCCTATCATTTTACCTAGGGGGCAGCACTAGGCTAATTACTGTGAAATTACAGGGCATAAGTGATACAGCTTGATCGTGTGCCTTAAGTATGTAAGGGGAAAAGGTCACCGTCCCCTGTAATTTGAAAATTAATAATTTTGTGGGGGGTGTTCTTGAAAAGTGGGGAAGGCGTGAGAGAATGCAACTGGGTTGTATTTGTAGTAAATATTTATTAGTAACTATGGGTTTTTTCCGCAAAAAAAAAAGTTAGCAAACTTAGTACTATAGGCACTAGACTAGACAACCGATAATCATACCCGAGACTCGAAATCAAACACTCGTAATTTTCATACAAATATCTGCCTTCCCGGGGATCTAACCCAGGACCTCAAGCTACGTAGTCAGGTTCTTTAAACACTGGGTTATACGGATGTTAATTAAGTTAATTCAGTCGCGAATTAAGGCTTGTACTAAATTTTCAGTTTAGTTACGAAATTTCCATAAGTACATTTTGTGTAACTCAATGGAAAAATGTATAGAACATACCTAGTGGAAAATTGGGCTTTACCATAGTCAGAATAAGCAATTTTATCAATTCACCAAATTGCATTGAAATCTGAGAAAAATAAGATATCGACAAGAAAATAATAATTAGCCCAAATATCACAATTTTAAGATCTTTTAAATCATACCTATACTGATACTTATATCTTTATATAATACGGTGTTTTCCAAAGCATTCGACGTAACCCTAAAAGTGTAAGTATAACGACTTTAAATAAAAGAAATATTATTGTAACACACAAAAGAGGCTTAGCATACGCAGCATCCTAAAGTATTATTTTTTACAAAATATTGAATTCCAATGGCAGATGTCCGTTAATCCTTCTTAACAACTGGAAGCAAAAACCAAGCTAAACTGACCCCTATACCGTTACACTTAACATCGCAACGGAGCTCAAGTAACGCTGGCCATATGAATTCATAACATTTTTTTTCTTTTTTTTCGATGGCTGTTTGCCTTCGTTCTCATGCCAGATTAAAATAAATAAAAGTTAGTTCTCCTTATTAAGAATTCATGGATCATTGGATAATGCAATTTTTTTAATCGTTCCCATTATTTAAGAGGCTATAGAATTTAAACGGGTAAATAGTTTAAATAAAGAATGAATTCAAAGTCGTACGAAGGTATCATCCAAATACGTCTACCACCCTAAAGTTGATAATCGTTTGCACGTCATAAAACAATAATGCCAATAAACGTGTCTGTCAAGTCGAAAGTTCGTCTTTAGAGACATATTCATTTGATAGGAACTTTTTTTTTAATTGATAGATGAATTTGGCTGATTGTGCATACAGTATGTCTACACCTAGTAAAGGCAAATGACAAACTTAGTCATAGATAAAGAACATTTTAACTTAACGGTAACTTAGGGAGCATTTATGAAGCCTCCTTCAAAGTACCATTGCTTACTTATACAAACGTACATGTTTATAGTTAGATAGACTTTATTTGAATCTTAAATCCTATGGTTACGCCCTCGGGCATTATAGAGGTACGCTATGGTTGTTATAAAAGGTTTAACGTCTAACTTCCTACCATAAAACTATGTAGAGCTACTAAAACTAAAACCACTACGTTGATCTGTTCTCCTTTTTTTTTTAAACGATTTTTCCCATCACTAAAAATCGTAAATATATTATAATAAAACTCGTTTCTCAAATCGATAAGTAGACTAAAATGAACCTTGAAGCATACTTCGTAAGGTTCTCAGAGTATGATTATTGGTTTTGAGATATGAGCTCTTAAAAGTACTAACGATATGTCACATGGCAATGGACAATGAAATTAAAACCTATGGTGCCATAGGTCGTCAACTTTACCTCCCTCGCACTTTTATTCGCTTTTTACGGCCGTAGCATGCTGCTTTACTAACTAGGTAGGTAAGTGATATTGTTGGCCTAGGGAGTGAAATAGCGAGAAAAATATTTTTACTGCTTTACTGTGTACATTGTCGTTAATTAGTTGTACCATAAGACCCAAAACCGTTCACTAAATGGTCACAAATGTATGAAATTTGACGCACAAATGGACTTTTAAATATTCACTTAAAATAAATTTGCATTTTCGTGTATTTAACTACATATATATATCTAATATAAATAACTTTAACTTTCGAGGAAATTCTAAATAGTAGACTGAGTAGAGTTAGTTTTCGAGCGAAAATCTAATCAAAAATTTGCTGTGATAATATCTCAATACACTGTAGCGGTGGTTACCGAAAATACCTACACATTTGTAGGTAAAAACACCCCCTAATCCACGTCAGCTGCTTCTGACTGGCCCTCCCTTCACCCAACCCCTATTTACCCGAGACCTGTCGACAACTACACGCCACTCGACAGCAGAGCTCATCTTAAACTGGCCAAAACCAACCAATGTCCGGTGTAACCTGAGCTCCTAAACGCGTACTCAATCCCCGCGTTGTTCCAAAAATGTTCCTTTAAAACGGGGGCGGGCAGGTCAGTTTATACTGGCATTTAGGACCAGGGATTCGACCTGTCAAATACATAATGAGTATTTTTTTTTTATTTTTAGCTGCCAGTAGGTTTAGGTACGATCGATGGCAGCCAGGTTCGTGCGAATTTCCGTTGCTTGAGGGTGGCTTTTTAATGAGATTATGGTTTTGGAGCATATTGCGGCCAGTATTATTTAGTTGTTTGTGTGCGTTAGTATAACTATGACGAGAAGCTAGGGTTGTAGCGATAAATAAAATAAAAAAAATAAAAACTTAAACGGTGTTGTAACTAACAATTTATGAATGAAATTTTTAAATGTGTAAGGAAGTAATAACGACATTAATTAAGCTCGATATTTAATTTACTGTTTTCGTGTATTGCACTGTAAAAGTGATTGCGAGCAGACTGTCGATCTAATATGTATAAGTAATTGCGATTACAATGCGATACGTCAAATAAATAAATGGCTATTATACTATCACACTCGTAATCCTTATTTCTTTACTAATAATATAAGTGCAAAAATAGCTCTTCTTGGCTGTTCGTGTCTCTCTCTGTCTGTCTGTTACCTCATCGCGCTTAAACTGCTGAACAGATTTAGATCTAATAAATAATAAAGGACATAGGAATAAGTGTTTCTATATACCAGAGATTTCATAGTTCGCGCGATAGAACAATAATTTAATATTTAATAGTATGTGTGTCGGTGGTACATACCTAATTTGCAACAAAATGAATTCTACTAACCTGTTATAACACTTACGGCAATAATTTCAACTCAATAAAAATATACGAAGCGCGAACGATTATCACATTGTCATGTTATTGAAAGCGGAGTCGACGTTTATGACGCACCAATCACATCGGATCTCAGGGCTCAGGCAATTTGTGCTGCACCTAGCCTCAATAAAAAAGATTATTTTGTACAGCCCTACGTCCGAATTCAATCATGACCGTTTACCATTTAAAAATGGAAGGTGCCGTGCGAGACAGGGTTATGTGTGGACGCGTGGGTGCGAACGCGAAGGAAGACGCGACGTGTCGCGAGGTATGCAGTGGACCTCGTAATTACCACAGCGTACAGGATGATGTGGAACCGAGTCTCATTAAATTTATCTACAATGTAGTGCAATAGCTACTTCTGTCACAGTACTCGTATTTCTAAGGCGCACTGGGGTATTTTGAAATTGATTAAAAATTCAATTCGACGGCGCTTGCATCGCATTCGTCAATGGTTTTTCAGAAAAAATATATCGCCGTTTTGGGTACATAGTCACAGTATACATATTATTATAAGCTAAAGCAGTATGGACGCTACGAAGCTACGATCGAAATGAACATACTCACACAGACGCGCGCTCTACACGGCCTCTAAGGGGGTCTCGCGGTACTGCAGTACCGTGTAGAGCGCACGTCTGTGTGAGTGCGTTCGTTTCGATCGATTTGTTCGTAGCTTCCATACTGCTTTAGCTTATTTATATACTGTGATATAGTTTAGTTTGACAGAGAGAGATGCTGTGATTGTGAATTTTAATGCGTTGGTTAGATTGGACTTGAAATCTAAATGGCATAAGACAAGTGGGTCACCTGAGGATAGCTAGCACCATGGCCTATAGGCACCAGCAATACTAAAGGGATTGCAGATGCGCTGTCAGTTTAGAGGGGCAAGATTGATGTCATATGCCAATAAGGTTTTGGAATGCCTTATACTTCACACTGGAACAAAGTACATTGTGATGTTTAAGTCAAGTGCTTGCTAATATGATTAAGGAATAAGAACTACTCGTAAGATTATTGTTGGTAAGTCCAGCTCGAGTGTGCAAGTTTTCAAATGTTTTTTGCCATTATTAACATAAATAAAGGTTAGGTTATTTGACATGGTAATTTTTATTACACTTATCCGTGTTGAAATAACAGGTTGTTATTTTGAATGATTAAAACCAAGCAGCCTGTATGCGCAGGCGCGTACCTAGTGTATTTATGTCATTATTAACCGGTGCGAATTAATACTCATTTGGCGTCTACTTTTGTCGCGTTTGTTGCACGCAAAAACCGCCATACCGGCCGAGAAGCCGCGCGGCCAAAAACGGACCGCTAATCGCTCGTATTGTCCTGCTCTCTATAAATAAAAATACTTTGATACCGTAACGGACTTCAATTCGATCCGGCAAACTTTTGTAGAAACTATAAAAACACGAGGTACAACCCTAGTCGCCGTCACTACCAAAACCCGGAAGCAACGAAAAGAAAACCCCTGACTCAACTAACCGTGAAAAAAATTCAATGTATCAACCCTTGAGCGCGGCGAAAACTGGCTGACCAATCACGACGAGGGGCTGTCGCATTGGCTTATTCAAATGTCGAACCCTCGAATTTAAATTTCAAACGTTCGAGTAAATCGTTCCAATTTTTCTGAATTCGAACATAATCCCGCCTTGAATAGGGCCAGTTGAGCACAGTTGGACTGCGATGTTAATGCTAACTGTGGTTTAACGCGCCTAGGTACGCGAGTGATGAAAGAGCGTAATGATTAGTTCATCGGCATATTAAAGCCGTTTTAAGTGGACAAAAACGCGACGTGAGTCGGTCGGCGTGTCAGCACTAATTGAGTGGCGCACGCTATCGCATGGTGTAACCGGGCTTGTCTCCGACTGCGAATTCCCGTACCTACCACCTATTCCATATTGTTTTCTTTTGTGACCTGGATTTTTGTAATGTATATTCAGCCAGTGTATAGCACACGTTTGCTGGTTTGTGGTCGGCCTCATCAGGAATGAGGTCGTGTTTTGGAGTTTCGGCGCATTCAAAAATTATTTCAGCTGCATTTCATATTTTTGTCATTTTAATGTCACTGGCCACTTTTATTTCTCCAAGCACAGAAAAAAATACTACGTTTCTGCATGACGTAACCTTGTACCGGCGTTTCAGTAATTCTATTATCTTCGTTCCATTTTAAAACTTGCGCAACCCGTCTCGTTCCCGCATCGCTCTATCAATGGCGCTATCTCTTTCACTAATTAACTAAAATGGCATTCGGGACTGTGTTAATTGTAATAGTGTTTTTGAACTTGGATGAGTAAACACAAAATTAGATAAGCCTATTACAGGAGGCCGAAAATAAATTTCTGTCAAGCTTCTAAAGTACTTATTTTATTGACGAATATTATTGTTCGGTGAAAACTTTATCAGTTATAGCTGTAAATCGCGGTGATCCAACGTTCGTTAAAAAACACGATGTTTCCTGTTTCTTATTTTAAATTTTCAAGTTCAAAAACCATAACAAACTGAGTCGCAAAGACAAACACTTAACTTCAACTCCACAAGATTCAAGTGAAGTGAAACCGAGAGTTTAAAAAGAATTCGCAGCAAAAACTCGAATGGGACGATAAAACGAAATCGCCGATGCGTTATCGAGAAAAAACGGAGCGAACGAGACAAAAACGAATGTATCGCCGTCCCTCTTCAACATGTATGCGCTGGCGCAGCTGCGCTCCGCCATTTTTTTTTTCAAATTGGATCAGAGTGACAAAGGAGGTTAAATTGCGCGCCTAAATCCTATGACAATTGATTGTGATATTGTCAGCGACAGATGTAAACAAGTAACTATTGTAAGAGCATCGGAGTCATCGCGATGCCGTTCGGCGGTTTTTGAGCCAGTACCGTTTATTCACACGTTAGTTAATAGGTAGATGCTTAACTACCCTTTTAAATAATTAAAATTGCGAATGAATCTCTAGCGGTTTAATTTCGTTCAAATGTGACAGTTTTAAGGCAATTTCTTCATGGCTCATCTAGTAAGTGTGCTAATAATATACTGTGCAAACATTTTTCTAAGTATATCACTAACGTCTTCTGAGTTAAGTAATGACAGAATAACAACAATAAAAAGTTGATTGACCCCGACACTCTCGCATCCATTAGCTTATATTTACGTTTGCGAAAAAAACAAGTAATAAAGGTTAGTAGGTACTTACAAAAATTTTGTGAATAAATATTATATTTCATATATTTATGTATTTATGTACGTTTGTTTACGCTCTATCGCGTGGCTGGTATATCACGCGCCCGCGCATAGATCATGCGCGAGCGCTCGTCTGTGGCTAGGTTTTTTCCGACGGCGCTACCAGCCTGTAATTAAAATTAATCGCCAAGTTCTTGCATTATTGTAAAATAATTGGGTACTTCTACTGACTTTCAACCGATCAGTATCTTGTCGCATATAATGAATAAATGAGAGTTAGCTTCAGATTTTATCAAATTGCGATTATACCAGAGGCATATTGCATCTTTTTATAAAATCTTTACTACTTTTAAAGGGTTTTAACGACGGCTTTAGTGGTTTTAACGGCAATCTGAAAAAAAAAACTACTTATCTGTTTGGATTACTTTTAATTGAAAGTACTTTATTGTATCAAATAAGACTGGTTTATGATTTGTATAAAGACCAAAGTAAATTTAATGCATACATGAATTCAATTCCATTGTACCATTGACAGTTAATGCCGATTTGTATGTGAACGTCCCACATGTCAACATTTTGAATTTGTGTGGGAGTAGCACTTGATCCTATTCTGGGTCAATATTGCATTTCGCTTAAAATTACTACAACACAGTACAGGAGGATATTTCCACGAGCGTCCCAACCGCTGTCAGTCCCTAGCTGTTTATATTAAGAAGTAAATAATTCATATGCATTGATTTTTGTACTGAAATAGATTCTGGCATGAGTAGGTACAGAAGTTATTTACGTCATAATTAAAAAGCAATCTTCAAATCAATCTTCCAATTCTTAAAATCTCAGGCAAAGGACTGACAGCGGTTGGAACGCTCGTGGAAATACCCAGGAGCAAATGTGAAGTTGTGAAATTGTTCGAATGACATCATTTTTATAAGTAGCTAATTTGTATTAATTAAGGCATAAACGATAAAATAGCATTTAAATTAAACGTTTACTTTTAATTATCAGCTTTTAAAAATAAAATGCAGCGAAGGGGTTTACGGACTTGGCGTTAACTACCGCGCTCACTCTTCAGTGCACACGGATAACGCACTGAGTCAAGATTGATACGTTATTATAGCTTGAGCCATGCATCTATTCGTTCGCATGCCGGCAACTACTTGGCCCAATTTCGTAGATCAATTCACTCCTAAATTTTTTTGAAATGGTTTCTTCGTGTCTTTTTACTTTTATGACACTGCACTCAGTGGTCATCGGTTGAGGATAGAGAGCCGATCATCATGACAACTTTCTTGGCAAAATAATTTGATGGTTTCCCACTTGTCTTTCACATCAATGTGCTGGAGTCCGGAGTTGGCAGTTGGCCTTTTGGGACACCCACGAGAAGAGACGAGTTCGTTGTATTGTAAAGACCTGCCATGGCACGGCAAATGTTTGTATTCCTTTCTAGAAAACGCATGTTACTGCTTTAGTCCTACTACTACGCAAACTCTTCCAGACCTTCACTACTCTTAGTTCGATGCAATATTGGGACAGACTTTTCCATATTTACTTTATTAAAATCCACAGACACACCGAGCGAGCATGCAAAATCCGAATACTCATAATTTGAAAACCACGTCTTTTTATATAAAAAAAATCTAATACGAGTAGAGACTGGTTCTTAAGACCTTAAGATTTGATATTGCTAGTAAAAATGTGCATGAAAAACATAATTTCTTTGTTTGCTTGGCTGTTTTTACACGCTGCTTTCACCATTAAAATCATGATTCAGTGACAACACAAAGGTGCTCTTAAAACCTATTAATATCGGTTTTATATGAAGACGAGTCAATTACCAACCATTAATGTAATTAAAAAATGCAAATACTTAATTATGGAATCGACATGCGCTTTTGAACTGTATTAATATCACGTACTTGTGTGAACAGAGCTAAAAAGTAACACGCAATGGGAATAATGCCTTTGAAAAAACTGTGGCATAGACAATCCCACCTGTATCAGCTAGTGTTGCCAGGGCGCGAGAAATGTTGCCTTGTTTTAATTTCAGTGAATAAATATCGTAGGACGATACTTAAATTTGTACTATGGGTACCTAGTGGACAACGGATAACCATATTCATGCAGATAAATACATACTTATATAAATAAAAATGTACGTATATGTCATACAATCTGCCCCAACCAGGGATCGAACCAGAGACTTAACAAGCTTCGTACCTATAGGCAGAGGTTGTTCACCACTACACTACCCGGTCATCGACGACATCTGGATGATGTAGTAATTTTAAAAACCGAGGCTACAAGTCGCGGTTTGTTTTGAATTTCTCTCAATGTTCATAAGATTTTACACTTACAACCAGATGCACTATTGAAGCACATATTGTAATTACCATTGCCAATAACAAAAAGCATGTGAATCGACTGTCGGCGCACCCTTCCAATTATCATTCTTGCAATTATTTTTTAATTACTTGTCATTAAGAAGGGTTCTATTTAATACGATCTCGATAGTAATTATACCAGCCGCAATTCAACGCTTAACGTTTCATAAATTATTCGAGAGTCTTCAAGAAAAACTGGCTAAAACAAATAAGGTGGACATAAAAATTACAGCAAATGTTTTAATTTATTAACTTGTCACTTCTTAACTTTCAACACTTATTTTTAATTAAATTAGAATCTTGCGTATCTATATCCAACGTTTTCGCTCTATTAAAGGTGACCATTTCACTATATTATTGACCAAAGAACGGTCCCAAATAAAATGTATATTATGTCAAACTATTATTTTTTGGTCAAATCTCGGACTACAATGTCATATGAATGAAATACCTTTGCAAAGGCCATCTGACAGCTGTCACGCCAATGCAATTATTTGCAAAGAATACAAATTATTACACGGATGACAGCTGTTTACGGTCCATCATTCAAAAACAAGTGCAGTAGCCTTATTTCGAATCCAACAGCGCTAATTACAAAATTGAATGTGACATTGACATTGCACCTCCATCTTAGTTCGCAACTGTTGTATGTTTATCAAAAAGACTGGTCGGGGCCTTGTTGCTGCCATCTGCGCCCATTACTGCAAAGACCTGCTTATTATGACTACAGCAGTCATATTATGAGTCATTTTTAAATCTACACCTAATGACAACAAAAAGCGTAATTCAGTGTCAACGCTCTTGTGCCTGTCAGCGAGTGACGCCGCATCGACACAAGCACTATATCAATCATCCCACAATCGCTACCCACTTAAATAAATTTATAACATATTAAGCACGTCGAAAATAAACACTTTACCGTTTATGATTTATACCCGTGATGAGTTACGAGCGACACTACCGAATTTTATCTCGATGCAGCCGATAATTTTTATTGAAGTAATTAAAACGATTAGTGTAAGCGTAACTAAACGTGATAAATGGTTTATTAACAATGTTATCACGGCGATTTGAGTCACCGCTGTTACTGATTTTGTAATTTATGTCACGCTTCCTCAAGCCACAATAAATAATACCGGTCAGTTCTATGACTTCCACTTATCTCGCGCGGGTCATAAGCCACAGTTTACAATATAACAGCTATAAATACAATTTACTTCCAGTAATTACCACACAGTGAAGTCTTTGACTGATAACGAATCAATAACATACGTACCTACCTACTTAAGTTGAGTATAATTTCATTCCCCGCAACAAAGTCACTTCCGCCAGAATTGATATTAAAACCTTTTTTGCTGCGAGTGAAGACGTCAGTTTCCGAGTCCTACCGCAACGTCAACGCCTATTGTGTTTAAAAAAAAATAAAACCGACTGTGGTATTAAAATTGACAAAATTACACGGCCCTTGATTGTCGGTTGTATACAGATTACCCGTTTTACGAAAACGATTGTAAAATTACTCTATTTGTACGCGGAGTTTTATTGTTATTCAAATAATACGTGTTAGGTCGATTCGGCTTGTCATGGTATTACCGGCCCGTAATGAAATATTGGATAAATACTATGTTCGAGCCGGCTTTCTACGTTAAACAACTGTATAAATTTCAACTTTCATGTTTTTTTGGGATAAAATTTTGGCCTTCCGCGAAACCTGCCCGTTAAGACGACAGTTTTTGCCCGCGCCAATAAAAAAAAAAAGGAAAAGTAAATATTTCATGAGGCAACACTGGACTCGCTGCGCCGTAGAGGAGCGCAAGTTATGATAATTAAAACAAAAACGTAACGGATCGATTATAACCCACTGATACGAAAGTTAATTTACTTGACGATAAAATTTGCGTACAAACAAGCATAGAGTCAATCGACGCGATTACAGAAGTCAAACACCGCGACCGAGACGTGAACAATCGATACTGAAACGCCTACGAACCAATTCAAGAGATTTACCGTTACTAATTACGCTTTAGAATTATTAAAGGCATTACTGTAAGAAATTGCTGCTACTGATTTACGAGCCGCCATTTTGTGCGACATTTTAATATGCGAATGCGTTCGCGCGCTTTTTTGTTTTTTTTTTTATCCTGATGGGCCGGCAGGTGCGATCGTACGAAGTTATTCCAGCCAGTGTTCTCGCGAGTAATTTCGGACACTGAATGGGTTTTGTGTATGGAATGGAAATTGGGGAAGCATGGATTTTTATTACGGGCCCTCCGTACTGCGGTGTTTTTTCGCGAAAAATGAAATCAAATTATCGAACGCGATACTCGGTGCGTGCAATTTTTTTAAACCCTCTATCCTTTGTTGCTCAAAATGTTACTGTGACGCTTTTTGGTTTAGTTCAAAATTAAGCTTTTATAACGTAAAAATATACGTAGGCATATGATTTTAATAAATAGTTGTGCATACGCCGTCTCGCTGTAAGATTAAGATGTCATCATTAAAAAATCCATAAAAGTCCATTGTTTAAAAAACTAATGAGAACTCTATTTACATTTAAAAACAATGCGACCCACCATCTTTATATCTTTGCTATAAAAGCTCGCCCTACTAAATCATTTCATAATGCAGGACCATCCGGTCTTCTCTAACATTTGGTCACACCATAAGTATATCGGAGCCAATCGGAGGTATCTCGCCAACTATTGCATAAACCTGCTATAGGTTTTTAATAGTGGCTAAAAAGTGTAAACGCATGATATTTAATATGTTATATAAATAAATTAAAAAAAAAAGTAAGTATAATGTTTTTTGCCCTAATTTAAAGTTTGGTAGATTGATCGCTTCTTGCTATTTGAAAGCAACTTACTATCAAACGTATATGACCAGACTCTGAACTGGAAGGGATGCTATAAAATATATCTAGGTTAAGGTCGGTTTATTCTATAATTTTATTTACTAACCTATTCCATATAAAAGATCTTTCGAAACCTTATCAGTTGCAACTGTAAAAAAATTATACCAAACGATCATTCGATCAAATGAATTAGGTCATGTAAATATTCGGCGAAACGAAAACTATGCTTTCGTGTTCTAAACGTGTTCTTGGTATTTTGATGTGGTACTGACCTGTTTGCTGAAGACAGCGATGTCTTCGTTGAAGGACTCTGATGAGCAGACGTCGCCGCCGGCCACGCCAGGGTCCCGCGGCGTGCAGGTCGCCAGTTCGCACTTCTCGAAGATTAGCGCCAGCAGCGGGAACAAGGGGTGCCTGGAACAGTGGGGGGGAGGTGACATTGCTGGCACAAATCGTGATCATTTATTTGCAGTGTCCTCACATTAGGGTAATTTACCCTAAATTTAGGGTATTTTTTTGGGTAGAAAATTACTTAGGGTAAAAGTTTTCAAATAAAAGGTACGATTTCAAGAAAAAAAAACTGCAGCTGACATAAAAGCCAAGACTATTATGGATGCATTCCAAGAATGTTTCGTAACGGTGTTATTAATAAATCGTATTTATTTGCTTTGTTTTTATTTCAAAAATTTTTGGGGTAAACAATAAATAAGAGAGCCTAATTTAGGGTAATTTAGCATAGCGTTAGGGTAAAAAATTTATCTGAGGTGCCAACACTGTTTATTTGCAATAGATATAACCAGATAGAGCTTTTTTATAATGTGGCAGATTTTCATGCTCAGCCAGGAATTCATAATACAAACGGGTATTGACTGCCATAATATTAGGGATTCGATGAATGCTGGTATACTACAAGTACTGACACGAATTCGAAACTCAAATGCCTAAGGGTTGATGTTGCCATAATATTTGAATGACGAATGTGTCTTTTGTCATATGTTTTATTTTCTGACACATTTTTTTTTGTTGTTCGTGAGTTTATTTCACCTACTAAATACTAAATAAAGGGCCAGTTTCATCACTCATCGATAAATTTTATGTGACAGATATCTGTTACGCCATCTCTGTTTGTTTCGTCCGAATAAATAGAGACGGTATCATATTGTCTATCTGTCACATATAATTGTGGCAAAATAGATCCTTAGGATAAGAAATATTGAATCATGAATTTATTACTCTTAAATTATTAACTCCAATAAAGTAAATTTCAAGACAAATGTTATAAATTTAAACAATAGGGTAATTGAGTGAGCGAGATGCGATGCAGATTGTGAGGACGTGAGCCGATAGCATCAGCGGCGCGCGCGCCGGTGACAGCGGCGACATGTCACATTTGACATGTCTATTTTAGAAGAAGAAAGAAGAAAATACATTTTATTCGCAAAAAGTAACAAAGTACATAACTTAAACGATACGTAACATAGACAAAAAATTTTTTCACTCAGCTAGCAAGTGCCCGCTATGTGGACTGCAAAAAAAAATCTGTGAAATTATTCAAAAATCATGTCCTGGTACCGAGCTATTGAAATTTCCAGATATTTCATTGATTTTTATTCCTATAGCTATCTCATAAGAACATTGAAATAAAAATGGCTTACGTGTTATTTAAGATTTCTAGCTATCTACATACCAAATTTCATCAAAATATATCTAGTGTTTTTTGCGTGAAGTGGTACCAAAACTACCAAACATCCATTCATTATAAACTTTTTCTTTAAAAATATTAGTGCAATATCCCTAAAACAACGTTGACATAAAAATGAAGTAATAAACAAAGCAATATACCTATATATAATAATTGGACTTAAACAGCTACGGTGAATTTTCTAATTAAATTTCTTTAAATCAAATGAAAATTTTACGACTACACTTGTAGAAGTTAACAGCCGTTTTCCATCCAAGTTTTATGAAGATATATTACGGATTACCATACTAGTTGCGTGTACAGTAAAAACTGTTACGCGTCTCAGCACAAGCACACAAAAACACCGCAAAGCAAATAAAAATATAGTCGGTACTGGCAACATTAAAAGAAAGCTATTAAAAATAAAAAAATAACACTGACCTTTTAAAAACAATACGGACTGCGTTTACAAGCGGAAGAAATTAAAAAAAATCATTGTTTATGGCTGGCCAGTGAGATATATAACAGGCTAGATGCACCGGACCGTTGACTTATGAATACGTAATTCCATAGAGTCACTGTTTATTTTTTTATTACTTTAAGATAAGTAAGAATTATTAAAGATAATAATCCGGATAGATCTCCATTTAAATTCTTAAATATTTTCGGCATTAAAATTAAAACGATTTAAAAATACCTTAGCCCATATGCAGGTTGACCATTGACAAATGTCTAATTGGAATCTCTAATTCAGACATAGAAATAGCGTCATAACTTCATAATTGACATTCACAGTCCGCTGTAACTCAAGCCGCACCACTCTGACAAGTTTTAGTCAGATAAAACTAAACTCCTTACTCAAGTGTCTCAGCTCGCGCCTTAATGCTGATACCATCTTCATTTGACAGTCAATTCAAAAGGCGGACAAAAAACAGAATAAAAAGACATTATGCCTTTTACCCTAATTAAAAAAAAATAGGTTTTCGGCACAACTTGCAAATATATTTTTTAGTGGGAAAAACCGCGAAAAATAAACTAAGTATATTGAAAATACCTTGCTAGAATGGGGCTTCACTTGCTTGATCTTTTGCTCGGTAATGTAGTAGGGTATGTAGGGACTGATAACAGCATAACTGAGAACTTGTAGTCAAGAACTTTACTCGTAATTCATCAGCCACCATGGAACCATTGCAAAGAAAAAGTCATTACGTCCTTGTTAATTAATGTGATGTCACTATGACGTTTACTGTGAAATCTTTTTTTTTTCTGTGGTGGATCAGGGATTAAACTCATTGACCGTACAATTTTGGTGTTATCTTATTTTGTTATTGTTTTCTTTGATGTTCTTACACCTTCTATCAAGGTAATTAGTTCAGTACACTGATATTTCCGACAAGACTCTACTGTTACAATAGTATCAGAAAAAACAACACAATACACACAATAGAAACAACTAGTAACAGCAGAATATATAGTAAGGGTTGGAAGAATACACTGAGTGGACTGATGAGAACGAGAAGACCAGGAAACCCGCTGATGATGATGATGACGACGTTGACGTAAATAAATAAAAAAAATGTTATCATCAAAATACAACAATCAAATCAATTTCGCTATTTATCTGCTTTAATAAATTAAAGTACGGCACTCTATCTGCGCCTGGGCAGCTATTAATGTCACTGATAGCGCCGAAGCTGAAATACGATAGCCATCAACATCCTAACATGTCATATTATTTATATTAAGTGTACTGCTAGTCATATTTTGACAGGCTGTTGACTTACTGCTACTTTCTTACTGTGGCGATGAATAATTCGAAATATTGGTTTAGTATTTGCAAGTGCAGTAATGCAATAGAGATGATGACACCACCAATCAACTGACGTACTTTTTATGAGCTGTCAAAACACAATTCTCCCATAGAGTTTCAATGGCAATAGCGACTTATGACGTCATAAGTCGCTATTTGTTCGCTAACTCAATCAACTAACTATTTACAATACAATACAATACAAATACTCTTTATTGTACACCAGAAATAGTAAGCAATACAGAAGACAGGTAACCTACACAGAAAAAAAAATGATTATTTGTTTTAATTAAACAAAAAATCCAATTTTACACTAAATCGAAAATTATTCTGGTTTTCAGGGCTAATAAAGCGTTTTTTACTGAAGTCGTGCCTTCGAATTTTTTTTTAATGGCGTCAACACCCCTATTCCCATTTTAGTATGTGCCAAAACATACTGAGATCAAAACTATGTACTTATGAAGTCGCTTTTTTAGTAGTATCTTATTTAAAGTAGGTATACCTGATTAGTAGTAAATAAAAAAATAAAAAAACCTTTTATTTCCAGCTTACAGGTGTGTTAGTATCTATGTAATCTAAGTTATCTAAATATATACTTAACTAGTTATAATTAATATATAAAACATGTTATTGTTATGTATTAGTACATATTATATATATTCAGCTGAAACCCCCCTCAGGTAAAGGTCTCCTCCAAAGCTTTCCATTTTTCTCGGTCTTGGGCTATTTGTTGCCATTGTGGACCAGCTAGTTTTTTAATATCGTCATCCCATCTAGTATATGGTCTTCCTCTATAGCGCTTGCCCAATGGACCTTTCCACAACGTGACTGTTTTTGTCCATCTGCGATCCTTTAGACGCGCTATGTGGCCGGCCCATTTCCACTTCAACTTTTGACTGTAGCTGAGTGCATCTATTGCCTTTGTTTTAGATCTTATTTCAGTGTGCCTTATTTTCTGTATTTTCTTAATATTTAACATGCTACGTTCCATTCCTCGCTGACATGTGATTATTTTATTTTTTATTTTGTTGGTAAACTTCCATGTTTGGCATGCGTACGTCAGACAAGGAATGAGACAAGAGTCCATGATTGTTTTCTTTAATTTGATAGGCATTCCACTTTTAAATATCTCTTTGTAACTCCAGTACTTATTCCAAGTATGCTTGACTCTTCTCTCCACTTCTAGTTCATTACTATCTCTGTTAAATCCAATTTGTTTCCCCAAGTATACATATTGATCCACATAGTCCAACAGCTCATTTTCGATTTTTATTTTTGATTTTTTGAAGTTGGTCATGAGTTTGGTCTTTGTGATGTTCATTTCTAAACCCACTTGTCTGCTTGCTTTATGTAGAGTGTCTATCATATATTGTAGTTGTAAGCTCGATTCTGACAGTAAAACCAAATCGTCCGCAAATCGTAAGTGGTTTAGGTAATTACCCTGTATATGTAGGCCACAATTTTTCCAGTTTAGTTTGCTTATGATGGATTCTAACACCGCGATAAAAATTTTTGGCGATATGGGGTCTCCTTGTCTGACTCCTCTCCGGACTGGAAAGCTTGGGCCCATGGTTTCCAGTTTGACTCTGCTTGAACTATTATTATAAAGATATTTGAGTATGTTAATGTATTTACTCTCTACATTTTGAGCTTTTAAACTGACCCATATACTGTCGTGTGTGATTGTGTCAAAAGCTTTTTGATAATCAATGAATATGATATATAGCGGCCTCTGTTGTTCTTGATATTTTTCAATTATCAGTTCTAATGTGTGAATGTGGTCTATAGTAGAATAGTTCTTTCTAAATCCCGCTTGTTCAATAGGTTGGTTGTTCTCCAATGTTGCGCTGATTCTTCGATTGATTATAGTAGAGAAAAGTTTATATATACTTGGTAACAGGCTTATCGGCCGATAGTTGCTGATGTCTTTTGGGTCTCCTTTCTTATATAGCAAGATAATACCAGACTCAGACCATTGCGACGGTGTGACACCAGTTTCTAATATTAAATTAAATAGTTTTGTTAGTGGGGCAGCTAGTATGAAGCAGGCGGTTTTTAAGGCGTCGTTAGTGATGTTATCTGATCCTGGGCTTTTGTCTGGCTTTAGTCTTTTTATTGTTTCAATAACTTCTATATAATCTATTGGTTCTATGTGCGATTGTGACGTTTCAGTATCCATGTTATCACTTATGATGGGGTTTGTATCTCTGCATAAATCTGGCGTGCTATATAGTTTTTTATAAAAATTTGTAGCGACGTTAATTATATCTTTTCGATTATAAGCAGTATCTCTATCTCCTGATTCTTTCAAACTTTCGATCCATATCTTATTTGTCCGTAACTC
Organism: Choristoneura rosaceana; assembly: GCA_037349165.1. Classification (NCBI taxonomy): domain Eukaryota; kingdom Metazoa; phylum Arthropoda; class Insecta; order Lepidoptera; family Tortricidae; genus Choristoneura; species Choristoneura rosaceana. The sequence continues at coordinate 10,094,257 of JAZBNJ010000033.1, read as the reverse complement.
TTTGTATCCCTTTTTTAAACTTCCACTTTGTACTACATGTTTTTGAAGGATATTAGCTCTATGGTTTTTATAGTCTTTCTTTATATATTTGCTTGTCAGTTTGTATAGTGCTTTAAGTTCATTTTTCATTGTTCGTGTTTTATTTTTGGTCCTTTGTAGCTCTTGTCTTCGTTTCAAAAGTCTTTCTGTGTTTTCTGTGAGTACACTGCGCGCTTTTGTTGAGTGTGATGTTCGTGCGACTTGTAAGCTGTTCGTGATACAAGTTATTATTTTGTCGTAATATTCTTGTACTGTTACGATTGGATCGATTTGGAGTAGAGATATTTGACTTTTTAAGTTCTCCTTATATATTTGTATTTCTTCTTCGCTTTTAAGTGTACTGTTTTGCTTATTTACAAACCTGGTTCGTGATTTCATTGGTTTAGTAAGTGATATTTTGGCTCTAAGTGGTCTGTGATCTGATGTAAAGTTAATACTTAATGTTTCTATGTCTTGAAATGATTGAGGATGATTAGACAGTATGAAATCTATTTCGTTTTTATGTTGACCGTTGGGAGACCGCCATGTCCATTTTCTTCTTTCTTTTTTCTTATAAAAGGTGTTGATGATAGCTAGCTTATTTTCCATGGCAAAGTCAATAAGTCTTTGGCCTCGTGCGTTTCTTGTTCCATATCCATACTGTTTCATTACCAAGTGTTCATCTTTTTGTGGCTTACCAATTTTCGCATTGAAATCACCCATCAGAATAAGATCTTCGTATGCTTTATCCATTGCCTCATAGACATTATCATAGAATAGATTTAGTTCTTCTTCGTCTGCTGCTTCTGTTGGGGCGTATACTTGAATAATGCTGAATGTCTTTCCCGGTATTTTCATATTAAGCAGAGCAACGCGTTCAGAGATACCAAAGTAACTTTCAACATATTGTTTCAGATATTTTTGTATGATGAAACCAACTCCATGTTTACCCTGTGTTTGTCCTGTACTGCAAAGAATAAATTCTTTATATTCTTCTATATTATTTCCGAAGCGCCGAACTTCTGATAAACCTATTATGTCGTATTTTATATGTGATAATGCTTTTTCTAGTTCTATTATTCGTTCGTATGATAGCAGAGTTCTAACATTGTAGGTTAGTATATAAAGTGCCTTATTTATTTTTCTTGATCTTTTTTCGTGATCTTGATTTTTTGGTGATATCTTTGGAGGGTTTTGGTCGTGATCTTCCACGGTGACCAGCCGGCTTGGAAGATGTTCCTTGTTTTGCGTATTATCAATGTAGTTTTGCATGTGAGAGGGGGTCTTTAATTGTTATATGTTATTATTCTTGTGTTATTAGTAGTAATTAGACTATTAATCGCCACGACAACAAAGAAAGGGGAATTATGATTGGTTATTTGGAGTCTTTTTGTATTTTTTATTTCAACTCCAAATTTGTTACTTCTACTATCATCCCGTAAAACCATATTGAAAATACAAACTGAGAGTTGGATGCACAGAAAAACTAGGAAAAGAGACCAAATTCTTAAAAAATTGGTGTCTGTACTCCTGTCCAGTGGTGTAGGAGTATGGCACGCAGCACCGAATGCTGAGGACCTGGGTTAGATTCCCAGCGCCGGTCTCTTTTTTTCTGGTTTTGTATTTTTAAAAGAAAGAGGAGCACTAAAATTTCCAAATGACCGGGCGACAAGTAAACATAAAAATGTCCTAATAATTAAACCTTTAGAAACTAACAATAAAACTCAGCCTGATATCGAACATGGCGACAATCTGGTTCCCAACAACAAATTTGACGGGACTGTAATAATAAAGCTTGATTAAGATAATGACGTCCGCGATACTAATGATAACCTCACCCAGTTTACAGCGTGAACTGTTATCAAGTCAGATTCATAATTAAATCAATATCAGTTAATAACTGATATGACGTCACGTGGAAATGTTTCGGGTAGAAAAGATTTCAAAACAAAAGATCAACAAGAAACTTAGAATGAAACTAAATCTACCTTTGTTATTTTCTGGTGCAAGTACTTATTAAATTAGTTATGTTTTGAACGCAACCTTATTTAAATATTTTTATTCGACTGGATGGCGAACGATCAAGCGAGTCTCCTGATGGTAAGAGATCACCACCTCCCACAGACACCTGCAACACCAGGGGATTGCAGATGCGTTGCCAAGTTGCCAACCTACAGGCCTAAGATGGGATACCTCAAGTGCCAGTAATTTCACCGGCTGTCTTACTCTCCACGCCGAAACACAACAGTGCAAGCACTGCTGCTTCACGGCAGAATTAGCGAGCAAGATGGTGGTAGCAATCCGGGCGGACCATGCACAAGGTCCTACCACCTGCAAATTGTTTGTAGCATCAATCATCATCATCAGCCAGAAGAGTTCCAAAACTTGCCACTTGCATCCACCGGTTGCCCGCAATTCTCACAATGTCGACAGTCCACTAGCGAGGCCTGATGCCAACGCTTCGACTTCCGGTTCGCGGTAGCCACTCGAGAACTTGTCCCCCAACGGTCATCGGTACTTCGAGCGATGTGGCCCGCCCATTGCCACTTCAACTGGCATATTTTTACAGCTATGTCGGCATACGAGATTAATACTGTAGATACTTCAAATTGGCTACTACTGGGTGACCTTAGACTCTGGAGAAATACGATGACTACTGGCTTAGTAAGATATTTAAAACCAAACTGCAAAGTATCATAACAATCAGTCCAATATTTACCGAAAAACTAATGGTTTTCAATGTATCACTTTGGAGCAGCCTGTGTATTTGGATGATCTGATTTCATAGATTTTTTTTCTTGTCTAATTAAGCAAATAACTATTGTAAGATATTGCTAAGTATCAGTCTTATCCATGGTATCATTATATGTCCAGCCAGAGGCTAAGGTCACCTTGTATTTGTTGCCTTTTAATACTTACTGAAACAACACTGTCTGTTTGTCCGTCCGTCTGTCACAGGGCTCTATCTCTTGAGTCGTATAGTGAGGCACTTGAAATTTTTACAGATTATGTTTTAATGTGACAGATATAACAACAAATACTAGAAACAGAATAAAATTAATATTTAGGAGGGGCTCCCATACAACAACACAAACCTGACTGTTTTGCCGTTTTTTGCTTGATATTAATAACGGCAACAAGTAGACATTTGAAATATTCACAGAATCTTTATTTGTATAATCACTTTAAAAATAAGTAGTTAAATTAAGGTAAAACAAATATTTAAGGGGGGCTCCCATACAAAAAAAACTTGTTTTTTTGCCGTTTTTTGCTAATGTCTATATTGTATAGTCTCCCAACGACCAATTCAAATTTTTGATTTATTAACATCAAACTTTATGTCATTTACGATAGTTTAATTTAAAATTACAATAAGTCATGGTAAGTCATGGCCTGATTTGACCTATCGCCTCTCAAGCAGAGGGTCGTGGGTTCAAAACCTCGGCTCCCACCTCTTGTGTTTTTCCAAATTCATGTGCGGAATTACATTTGTACCACAAGCTTTACGGTGAAGGAAAACATCGTGAGGAAACCTGCAAAAACCTGCGAAGCAAATAACAAAAGTGAAGTTCCCGATACGCACTGGGGCAGCGTGGGAACTACGGCCCAAGCCCTCTCATTCTAAGAGGAGGCGTGCCCAGCAGTGGGACGTATTTAGGCTGGGATGATTGAGGAAAGATTTGAGCGACAGTTGGAAGTAATAAGAGTCACACGTTACCACCGGACTCACCCGTATATGGCGTCCTTGTCCCGCTTGTGGATGAGCGGCTCCCCGGGCAGCGCGTGCGCCGGCGCCGCGGGGGGCGGGTAGTGCACCGCGGGGAGGTGGGGGTGCGTCAGTCTGTGCTCGTGGTACATCGCGCCCCCCTCCATGTAACCACCTCCGTGGAGGCCTTCGTCGTACTGCAAACAAAAAAATATTTACTTTTTTTTTAGAAATAGAAATATATTTATTCATGCTTCACAGAGTAAAAATACATAAAACAAAAAACAATATGCGAAAGCACGAAACGTTTTTCTAGAAAACATTTTTTTTTAGTCTAGTGCGAAGCGTGCGTTGCTCGAAAAGTCCCATGACGTAATGTTGTTATCTTTTATGCAATTGTGTGTTTTTGTAATTTTTGTGCAGTGTAATTCAAATAAAGATTATTCTCATTCTTATTTTACACTAATTGGGTAGTTTTTTTGGATAAAAAAAATATATTGCTCAAAACTCACGGGCCCTATTTCGGACCTATGACCAGAAGGAAGCTTCCTCTCTGTCACTTTTTGTTTGATTGACAAAAAAAAGTCTCCAATGTTTTTTGACAATTTAACTTTTTTTTACCTAGGAAATTACTCAGTTAAGGCTATGCTCTCTATCCGTCCATCTGCCTGTCATACTAAGAAATTAATCATAGTAAATTAACGAAATTATTCATTTAGTGTTACCAAAACCATCTTTGGGCTCAATGAACTTCACTTGTTTAGAAAAAAAAAAACCTAAAAACAACTGTTCGCGAATAATCAAGTCATCGTGCCTAAAGACGGCGTTACAAATCAGAATAAACCCGATCCATTCACCTCATTCTATTTAAGTGCTCAAAAAAGGCACAAAACAAAATCCTTTTACACCTTACACTCTTACAATTAAAAAGTTTTAAGTTGCCCAAAAAGAACGAAAGGGCTTTGAATATTCATTAAAATAGCCAAGTCATCGGCCGATGGCTATCTGACATCAATTTAAACTTGCTTAAGCTTTTAAAATATATTCCCGGGAGATTACCAAAGTAAAAGTACATTTGACAGGGCTCTTAGTGCGCCCTTTTGTCTTTAAAACAATTATTTATAATGAACAGAGATCGCTATTCCGTAAATACATGTTGTGTGTTAAAAACATGTCTTTCGCATTAATTACGTTTATTTTTGAATACAATAGAGTTGTACAAGCTTGTTTTATTCCAGAAAATAGAGATATGTATCATCTTAAAATGTTCCAAACCGCGCCGAACATGTAAGTATTATATGAATAGACCCAACGATTTTGAAGAGCGGGTCCGCTATCAAATACAGTGACTGTGCAATTCGGACCGATCGATACGGCCGTCATTACCGCGCCTAAAACGTTAGTAGACATTTTTGTTGTGGTAGGCATGACAAACATGCCCCAATAAATGCGTGTTCGAAAAACGCCTGAAAAACTTTTTAAACATCCGAACACTGACACTGGCTGGTTTGGATTTTAGCTGCTAAAAAAATCTGACACATTTTCCGCCGTTTGTTGTTTCTAAAGATGAGGTCTAATTTCAAATTTAGATCTAGTTAACGACCGAGGCATATCTTCGCAGAGAAATAAACTAGTTATCTTTTTAAATCGTTGGTAGTTTTAATGGCATCCTGCAGTGTTTGGATATGATTCCAGTTTATTTCCAGCCAGTGTGTTGAGTCGATAAGGTATTTAAGTACTAGGTATTGTTGCCGACTGCCTACTCAACCAGGTAAACAATGCACAAACCGTACGGTCAGAGAATTTATTTTGAAAAACTAATTATGCAAATAAAAAAAATAGAGAATATTTCAACTGTTACCCGTTATTTTAAATCTAAAATGTTAGGTAGTAGTTTGGTACGGTTGTAACTATCAATAAATATGTATTTGTCGTGTAGAGTCTATTACAAAAAAGATACGCGTAAAACAAAATTTGTAACAAACATAAAACTTATAAAATTTGCAAAACCACGCTATACCTACTTCTCCAAAAAAGGATTTAAAAAGTTAACGACAGACCTGATGTGTTTTTAGGGCTTGCCCAAAAGATGCCCAACGGGACCCTATTACAAAGCTCCTGCTACCTGTTTGTCCGTCTGTCATAGAGCTGTACCTTCTCAACCGTACTTAAATAGACGCAAAACGCTTCGTTTACGAGTCCAACTCACACTTGACCGGGTTTCCTTAATTTACATTATGGTTATTACACTAGACTACCAGATGGCCTAGTGGTTAGAGGACCTGACTACGAAGCTTGAGGTCCCGGGTTCGATTCCCGTGTCGGGGCAGATATTTGTATGAAAAATACGAATGTTTGTTCTCGGGTCATGGGTGTTTAATATGTTTTTAAGTATGTATGTATCTATCTATATAATTATGTTTATCCGTTGCTTAGTACCCATAACACAAGCTTTGCTAAGCTTACTTTGGGGCTAGGTCAATTGGTGTGAATTGTCCCGTGATATTTATTTACACTATTTTAATGTTTTCTTTAACTCTGCATTTAATTTTTCCCACGACCTATTTTACTTTAAAAAATAAGTCTTTCTAATTAGCCACGAAGTTATTTGCAATAAAAATAAATATTGTTTTATTTGCTGACGCTCCGGCGCGAGCGCAGCTAGGGATACGCAAAAAGTATCGATACCCAGAGGTATCGATACTTTTTTTTCGATACTGAGTACTTTTGGAATCGATACTTTTTTTTCGATACTCTTGCAGTATCGATACTTTCAAAAAGTATCGATACTTTCCAATTTTAATGAAGTAGTAAAAAGAAACAATATTATGATATTCGATATTTTAAACACAGCATATGTCACAGCACTACTAAACCTCAGACACAATTCGGGGAATTCCCACTCGTTGCCAAATACGCATGTGTGTTACCATTTATTTTTTATTAAACCATATTAGCAGTTTGTGTACGATTAAACTTTAAAGGTTAAATAATCAGTGTAGTGGTTTTGGTGTTTTAAGATATTTTATTTATTATTTTTCTGAAAATCGCAGCAAAAATGTATCAAAAAGTACTCGATACCTTCAGGTATCGTATCGATACTTTTAATCCGATACTTTTTTGGTATCGATACTTTTCATACGATACTGGTATCGAGTAAAGTATCGATACCTTTGAAAATTTTGCGTATCCCTAAGCGCAGCTTTTACGACGCATTCAGAGCGTCACTTTATTAGTACATTGGCGATGTTAAGAGCATTGTAATTGTTTCAGAGCCGTGATCCTATCGCGCGTAAACATAAACATTTCTTGATATGCTCAGATTTATTTACATTCCTACTGCCATTTGCTAATAATAGATTTATAAAATACTTTATATAGTGCGTTGACTTATTTGTAATTTATAGGCTGGAGTCGTATAAATGTCGGATTTACATTATTTTATGACGTTTATAGAGCTATTAGAACTGTAGGCAAAAACCATTCACACGCGTTTATAGAACAATGCCGCTTATGCAACTTTTTTTTAAATCTGCACTTATGCACTTTTCTACACTACTCTTAGACAGACATCTAAATATATGACTCTATATAGAGACAAACGTGAACCTTACTAAAATATTTACTAAGTCCTTAGGTACCAATCTAATCGCATACTTACTAGGTACATATTGATCCCATTAAAATTGCATCAAACTTCAACCGATTCAACTTTACAATAAGCATTTCTACTGCATTCATTAAAAATGCAATCTAAAATTACACAGATACACGCATACTACTGAAAGGGGAAATTAAATCATTAAAAACTTGTAATCATACGCTGTAATGATTCACTATTATCCATTTACTAAAACCTTTTATACAGCTATTATACGACTATAACTAAGGGACAGTAGGTAGTAATCTAGACCCTACCGTTTGCTCCCTAGGTTATGGGATATTAAGCAAATTATGGACTAGGAAGGCAGAGCCTTACATTGATTTAATGGAGCCATTAAATAGCTACTATTGCACCTGTAGTCATATAGCGCAGGTGGTTTGAAATGCGGTTTAGGTGGCCTTATTTAAAAGGTGTTTTATATGGGTTATAATTATAATTAATAGGCATTTTTAGCATCGCATTCGAATCCTTTGAACATTTGCTTTTAATTAGCTGAGTAATTATATTTTAGTTTTGTTTACAAAAGAAATTCTAATTGGAATAATTAATTATTTTTCCAGTAATTTAGCTTTATAAATGTAAATGTTGTGTCTGTTGCCATGATATTATTTGTATATGTTTATATGTAGCCTCCTGCTAGGGTTCAAAGTGATAATACTGGTACATATTGTTAGCAATAGAACTTTTATCTTTTGAAAAAGGAATAAAGTAACAAAAAAACAAAATCAACTTTATCTATGACACATTAAGTTTTTCGATGTCATATTTTGCGCTATGGTGGGCCGCAGGAGGATAGAACTTTTTTTTTATTCGACTGGATGGCAAACGAGCAACTGGGTCTCCTGATGGTGAGACATCACCACCGCCCATAGACACCTGCAACACCATGGGGATTACAGATGCGTTGCCAACCTAGAGGCCTAAGATGGGATACCTCAAGTGCCAGTAATTTCACCGGCTGTCTTACTTTCCACGCCGAAACACAACAGTGCAAGCACTGCTACAACAAACACCAAATAATAACAAATTATTGTAGCTTATAACAAAACCTAACGCTATTGAAATGGTTAAGTAACTACACAATAGTATAGCGATACAAGTTCCTTTTAAACAACGATTTAATAACAAATCATATGCGATAACTTCAACTCAAATACCGCATAGATAATAAAATAATTCCTGTAATTATGTGGTTAGCCTAGGACGGTACAGTCAGCCCGATTAAGACTTCAGAGAATACTCACTGCAATAAAAATAATAGCATGTGCGCATAAATTATACTGTGGCATAATCGCTTCGTACACTTTGGCTCTACATGGCTAGACGTTTATGGTCTTAGCGAACCTGTCCTTTTTCACATTACTGGAAATGTCATAAAGACTATAAAAACTAAACTATAAAATACAAAAATACACAATAACCAGTGTGTCTACGAAATATCAATCGTGGTTGTAAATTTCACATTTAAATACATGAGTTTGCAAGTAAAGTAAAGCTTTCGCTCGCTTTTACTTCGTTTGGATAGTATTGAATTACATGACACGGATCGCTTTGTCCCATCTCGTTCTAACTAGCATCATAGAAACGAGATGCACTGATGCGATAAAACGGCAATCGAAGTAGCTTAATGCTGGTTAAGAACCTACATAGTCGTATTCATGTTATCCCAATAAAACTGCAACTAGGTAAATCGTAAATATGAGCTATTACTGCATCCTTGACTAACTGTATTCGTTAGGCAAATCTAATTAAATGAGGATAATATCCGTCGACAATACTCCGGCCTTCACTCATAATCATGGTAAAATTACATCTGTAAGTACCTGTGTAATGAGTAACATGACATTTAAACGATCATAGGTCTTGTAAGAGCATTAATGATGCTACACTAGAATTTTAAAAATTATACGTAAGTATGTAATTCGTTCTTTTATCCACACTTTCATGTATTAGGGTCATCGTTAGAGCATTTGAACCGCCTCATTTTTAGCAGAGTTCAAAAAAAGGGAAGGTTATCAATTCGGTTGTATTTTTTTTATGTTTGTTACCTCAGAACTCCGTCATTTATGAACGGATTCCAAATTCTTTCAATTAGATCGCATCCGATGATTGGATCCTAACGAAAATCAGAGAACTCTTCAAATAATGTAGGGACACCTATAGTAATTTCGATATATTTAGTAGTCACTCGTGCATTTGCTCTAGAAAAATCCCCCAAATACATAATAAATTAAATAATATAAATAAATACATAATAAATTTGTACATATTCTGCATAATTCCAATGTCCGAATTAATTGCATCTTGTAATATTATCCGCAGATGCAAGCCCTACAAAGTGCAAAATTCGAACTTCGTATCATGCCGTCCCGTTGACGCTTATGTTATTTAACGCTAGAGTGAGAGAGACGGTACGATACGAACTTCGATGTTCGAATTTCTTTATAGCCCACCCAAATTTTAGCCTTCGCTATAAACCTAGTCTTATCGCGTATCTTATTGCACTTAAATGACAGATACCTAATCATCAAAACTGATTATTTGTCCATCAGACTCCTAGTATTTTGGACGTGAAATAACTAGCATACCTATAACATATTTATAGCAGCTTCACGAAGTGACACCAAAAAATGTCTGTATCTTTATTTCAAAGTTCGATATGTCAAAAACGAGTGAACCGATTTCGATCAAACTTTTTTTTTATTCGACTGTATGGCAAATGAGCAAGCGGGTCTCCTGATGATAGAGATCACCACAGCACACAAACATCAACACCAGGGGTATTGCAGATGCGTTGCCAACCTACAGGCCTAAGATGGCCAAAACACAATAGTACAAGCACTGCTGCTTCACGGCAGGATTAGCGAGCAAGATGGTGCTAGCAATCCGGGCGGACCTTGCACAACGTCCTACCACCTGCAAAACTTGCTAGGAACAATCGCGATTAAACTTTTTTTTTTTAAAGTTACCGTCCGAATGAGTTCATCCCATCGCATTCGTTCAGGAACTACGATGCTACAAACATACACACATACTTACATGTTTTTTTTTGTGCTTTTCATATTTTTGTTGTGCATAATTTTAATTTTAAAGCGCATTGGTGTTTAACTGTAATGCTGTAATTTTTTGTCGGAATAAATAAATAAATAAATAGACATTTTAATTTCATGTCACCTCTTTTTGCGTAGGGGAGTTAAAAAAAATTAACTAACCTTTGCCCATAAATTATCTGTAAAATTACTGAGCGAGTACTTATTGAAGATTTTCAATGTTTATTAACCTACGTGCTTATTGTGGCATGTGTATCAAACTATCAACGTTATCAAGCGTCGTGATAGCTTATCACTGAATGTCATAATTATTGCTAATCCTGTATTGACGTAGAAATTACTACTGAATTAGTTTTTTTTTAATTTCCCTCAAGCGCCACTCTTATTATCTGTGGCTGTATTTGTACAACGTGTTTTGAGAGTATTTAACAGGTTACATGCAATTTTTTTTGTTCAATTGCATATTTTTAGATTAAAAACCCGTGTAGCAATTTTATTTTAATATCTTATAAAATAGTTGGTTTAAATTTTAAATTGTCAATCCGACACTTTTTGAGTCGTTGTTGAGCCGTAGCGGCCTAGTGGTTTGACCTATCGCCTCTCAAGCAGAGAGTCGTGGGTTCAAACCCCGGCTCTCACCTCTGAGTTTTTCGAAATTCATTTGCGGAATTAGATTTGAAATTTACCACGAGCTTTGCGGTGAAGGAAAACATCGTGAGGAAACCTGGACAAACCTGCGAAACAATTCAATGGTGCGTGTGAAGCTCCCAATCCGCACTGGGGCCGCGTGGGAACTATGGCCCAAGCCCTCTCATTCTGAGAGGACGCCTGTGCCCAGCAGTGGGACGTATATAGGCTGGGATGATGATGATGATGATGAATCCGATACTTGGGTACTGTGGCGACTTATCACACGACGACAGAGTAGGTACATAATAATTTAAACTTCTTGAAAAATGGAATGCAAACTACTATCACTCGTATCTTCTTTATTTTTCAATCGACATTGATTGACGACATTGATTTCTTGTTTCTGTTGTCCTTTCAATCGTTCAAAGGTTAACTGGAAGAGATCCCTTTAAGGGATAAGTTGGCCTTTGTAGATCTCTTTCTCTTGTAAATTGTAAATTTCATAAGTTTTATATGTACAATAAAGAGTTACAATACAATACAATACAATACATTGATGATTTTTTAATTTATTACTTTACTAGCTTATGCCCGCGGCTTCGCCCGCGTAGACTACGGTTATCGCGCGCTGTTCCTATGTAATAGTAGCCTATATCACTCTCTGGCCTATAAACTATCTCAATGTCAAAAATCACGTCGATCCGTCGCTCCGTTTCGATGGGAAAGACGGACAAACATACAAACACACACACTTTTAAATTTATAATATTGATATGGATTTTCCAGTTTTGTATGTGTGTCCATACCATATTCCCTATTTTTGGTCAATACAGTAAAATACATAAGGTAAATACAAACGTGCGATATAGATAGAGTTCAGGTACCTGGGCATTTTCAGAAAAATAGTACCTGTACTTTTTTTAAACCTAACAAATTTTTGGTTATTTCTACTCAGAATCACTAGCACTATCGATTTAATCAAAAAAGAAGTCCCACTTTTAATTGTCATTTTTGTGACGCAGTTTGTAACATACATGTTGTATGGACCGTCACAAAACTGACTAATGAATTTTGTATGGAAAATTAAGGATAATTAAGTCAAAACGGGACATTTTTTCTGAAAGCCCCCACCTACCTAGTAATCTTATTTATGTCCCAGAGATTGTTATATGCCTAGGTTAGGTACACAATCTTAAAAAGGCGACTAATAGTCCAATGGAAATGCATTTTATTTAAGTACTAAATTTTAAAAATTTGCTAGCTCCATTACATGGAAATTTTGAAAAATAGCTTCTCAACGCATCTCTATTCTTTAAAAAAAATGACTGAAAAATATGAAGTCTCTAAATCTAGTGGTTGAAGGCTGTTTTTAGTCTGGCAGTCAATCAAACGTCACTGTCTTATAAGTACCTATTAAATTCAAAAAAATTGCTAGTTCCATTGCATGGAACTTATTACTCTTTTAAGTATGAGATAAAATTTATTTCAAACCGTTCTGTTTCAAATTTATTTAGTTTACTCGTACTTCTTCGCCCAAATTAATGTCCACTCTATTTTCGTAGTTTTAATCAAAAACAAAAATGGCGTCTACAATTAAACGTCAATTTGAACAAAATGGCGGCGGCCATTTCGGACACGCACGCGATAAGCAACGAATCAAATTAGCATCGGATTTCTTTAAACAAAAAACAATGTTTTAGTCGTATAGTAGCTGCTTGAGGAGCTATTATAATTCTAGAATAGCTTTATGGTTTGTTTCGTTAAGTGTATGTGTATAGTTAGCCATAAAAGGTCGGTACTGACATTGCATTGAATAAATACATAAAAGTGTATTGATTGACTGATTGACATAACAATTTGCTGCTAAAAAGTACTTAGATGTGGCTGCTCAAGTCAGTTCAGTAAGCTTCCATTGAGGTAGAGCAGAAAGGAGGCATGAAGAAGTCATGAGATGAACTTTTACGAATGAGAATACAGTAGCCTCGATAAACCTTAGTTTGTACATCTCTAATGCATTGAATTATAAATACTAACCATAGCGATAAGATTTGTAAATACTAACACTATGGATTTAAAGTCCACAATAAATTATTTGTATTTGTATTTATTTGACGGTAGAAGTAGGTATTTTCAGTATGAACTACATTAAAGTTACAGATTTGTACGATAGAGTTTTGGTCATAATATTTTGACTTCAAGTAAAGTAGGTAGGTACAGTCACCAGCATTAATATTTGCCACAGCGGAGCGTGCAAAAATATCTGATATGTCCTTCCGGCCCTAGAAATAGAGTCGTATCAGATATTTATGCACGCTTGTTGAGTCAGATTTGGTGTTGGTGACTGTACCAACTCGTCAAAAGTACCAACCGATTGTTATAACAATGATAAACAACTGGGTTATGATAAATAATACAACTAAGAAGAAAGTGACGTAGTGACAGTGGATTTGCCAAGATTAAGTTTCCCGGAATTGGTGCTGCAGCCGTTTCACAATAAAACGCGTCGTGCGTCATCCTTCTGCGTATTTATTTATATCGTAGAGTTAAGTAGATACTTGGTATCGTCAGATACAGTTTGACCATTTTCGAATTGCATTACGAATGTCCATCGGCCTACGCAAGACTCCGTTACATTCCCCCGACAAGCTCCGCGTTCGAACTTCAAAGCGACAATCTCGGGGTCTACTCTCGCAGGTCCGAAATTCGAAGGCTCGTATCATACCGTTCCTCTTACTCTCTTATCAACAGCATTAGCGTAAGCGGGACGGCATTACGATTTTCGAACATCGGGCTATAAAAGGCCTCAATTGTTGCCAGTAACCTCAATAAGACGGAGGTTGTTCTTCCCCAAAGTGCTTTTTCACATTTCAAAACTCGAACACGTTTAATTCGAATTCTAACGGAACACTGGCTGATTAAAATAATACCACTGACGCAAGCGTCTAGTTGGTGTTCGAAATTCAAACACATTAGGTACTGAAAGTGTTCAATGTTTTGGAGACGCCGCGATCAATCAAAGCGCTTGTTCCAGCGGGCGACACTCGGAGCGCTTACGTCACCCGTAGGCGGCTGTCACACGCTACATGTGGTAAGTGTAAGCACAAACATGCGTGTGCGACCGCTTAAATCACTTTATTCTAATTTTGAATCATAACGCCCAGAAAAAAGAACGTCGTACGTGCGCAGAGTCCCAATCGGCGCAGACGAATATTTTCCCATAAATTATTTAGGTCAGTGCCAGTTCGCATTCCATCACGTATGAAGGGATGGGGGTAATTAAAATTCTGTAATGATAGCATTGACACCTCCGCTGGTTCGTAATAGAACCGGTATCATCTACTTTAAAAAGTGAGTAGGCTTCTTTTTACGCGCGAAAGCGACATTTGGTGTCACAAAGCGAGACGAGGCATTACAAGAAATGAATTCCGAAGGGACTCCTTGGCCGGCAATAATTCATAAATAGAAACGTAATCTACGGGGCGCTAAGCTATCGCGGCCACAAAATATGTAATGACTACCTTTTGACGTCTTGAAAGCCGGTTCCAAAATTAAATGATACGTTTTAAAAATGGAATCGCTCCGTCCCGCCTTTTTTCCTCCGAGATAACCTTTAGTCCATTTGGTTTGCCATAACGAAAAAATAAGCATCGTGCGTTTTAATTTTTTTAAATGGCATTCCTGTGGTTTTTTCGCTGAGAATCTCCGAGTAATAAGTTGCTGGCTGGTTTTTGCGCGCCGTATGGGTTTACGCGTTCGTTTCTCAAGCGCTTTAATGCGTTTACGAGCAAGTTTGTGATTGAGCCGCGTTCGCTCCGTATTGTTTTGGCTGTTTGTCATCGTCAGCCAGCGCTGATTACCGCTGCACTAATTAAAACTCCAGATATTAATCGCGGTTATTTATATTTCGGTTCTATCCGTCGGTTTTAACTTTTTACGACTTGCGGTTTCGGGATTAGCGTAGGTCGGTTGATTCTGCGAAGTAAAAAATTAACTCTTTTGCGGCATACGGATATGAGTAAGCTTGCGGTGTGGAGTGAAACCTTTGTGCGGCGATCCGGGGCAGTTTAATGTTAGATTATTAAAAAAAATGTATGTAGAGAGCGTTGGTTCTCAAACGCAGGCGAGTGCGCGCGACGCGGGGTGGGACCATCCACCCTTGGCGCGCGTCTCACTCTAGCCCACCCCTGGCGCATAGCTCCATCCCGTTCGCCTGTCATCTGGCTCGCGACGCATTCATACGTCTAGGGGGCCACCAGAAGCGATTCGTAACAGTGAATAATGTATTTCAACTCACAATACCTAATAACACGTAGGTATTTATAAACAGATACAATCGATGGCTGCAGTAGGTAACAAGCGATCCCTCAGATTGGCACAATAAACACGGACATTAAACCGAAGTAGCGAATTATTCATGTGTGTTTTATGTATTTTGTTAAATTGATAGTGGTAAATCAAGCATCGTTAGGCGGTCCGCGACGCTCGTATCGAATTTTACAGCGCGCCGTTCGCGGTAGTAAAAGTTAGAAAAACTCTATTATATTACCTCTCGCACTACGACTAGGCGCGCTCGCGGCCCAGCGCTCATAAATTTCGTTTCATTCATGATACTACGATCCTAAAGAATGTCCATCGTTTGTTTCAGGACCATAAATACTAATAAAACGGCCTCGTTACGGGGACAGTTCAAAAATCGGGCACACGACTTCTTAACGACACCTATTAGGGATCTTCTGTCTGGTCGATTTAATTGAAAAATTGTATCCAGAGCGTTGCAAGAGTTGTATCCGAGTCGGGCGGCGGATGCGGGCCCAGACGACCATTATTCCATTTGCCCATCCGCATGGGGACAGCGCGTCGCGTCGCCCAACCGCTCGCTCCACGCCTGCCTTAATTACTGCCAACTCTTCACCGTTCTATATTTGAAACCGTATCTCGTAGGGCCCGTTCTAAATTCGAATTCCGAAGGTTACCGGCCAGCTGCAATAGTCGCATGGAGCTTAAAACATTTCGATATTCAATTTGTTAGCTAGAGTGTTTTTCTTGGTGAGTATTATAAATAGCACGCGTGAGCTATGTTCGAGCGCGGTTAGAGATTCGCCGGCATATTTATCGCCGCGTAGTACCGGGGAAGCGATAACATTCGCTCTAAAGGCCGTGGATGAAAGTTTTAGCTTCCATTCCATTTTTAATTGGAACTCTTTAAAAACAAACACGGATCAGACCTACATCGGAGCTGGAGCTCGATAGTCGGAGGACGCGGGGTCTCTTAAAATTGATTTTAAGAGACCATTAACCTTGTAGCCTTTGATTAGGCTTACAAATTGAAAGAGCTAGAGATACGGTGAATTCAGTGTATTTATGGAATTATCTGTTTCAATGTAAACAGTGGGGTCAACAGCTGGCCCCTGACCCGCGATAGCGTATCGTCTGGAGCCTGAGGGACAGACTCAGATTTCACTTAGGTAAATATAACATCGTTAAGATAACGATTTCCTTTCGACGCGACGCCCGTCTCCTTTTGCTCTTATTAAAGTATCAAAATAAGTGCTTAAAGGACTTTTATGTGACTAATAAACTCGGAGATGCTTTTTGATTTTTTTTTCATCTGCCTCGTTTTAAATATACTTATACGCGAACATTAATTAGACTTTTATAGGAGCGTCGAGATAGTAACTAACGTTGTAATTATGATTGTTATTTACGACCGTCGCCCGCGGACAAAAAAGCTCTTTAAATGTTTACCTACTCTCATTGACAATTCGAAAGTTCCACTTTCAAAATTGTGAAAATTCCACCATCGTCGTGTTGCCAGAGTAAAGAATCTTTTAAAAAAAAGGTCACATCATAAATAACGTTGACATAAAGCCGCCCACGCGCGTCTTATTACCGCCTGTCCGCTTGTCCGTTCGTTACCGGCATTGTGCCCGTGAATGCGAGATTAGCCACACTGGCTCGTGATTGACTATTTAAACTTCGAATTCTGAGTGACGCGTTCCCGAATGGACCGCTTCGATTCGGAATTCAAACTTTTTTCTTTCTCTAATTTAAACCCGTTTCTGCGAGGCGTAGATTAATGTAGGAACTAATGAATCACTATATTTAAATAAATAAATATCAACAACATTAATAAGAAAGATTCCACCGTGTTTTGAATAATATGCCGTGTCGCAATCGAACGTTAGGTACAGAAGTAACCTGTTTGATTTCACATGACAATTTGTTTTTATTTTATCGGAAAGGCGCGGGAGAGTGTGGAGCGGGTGCCGCGGCGGGACTCGTTCTTGGCAATAATTTGGTCATCGCCCTGGCCTCATGTTGTGACCGACTAAACCGCTCGAAATAAAACCGAATCGACACGTAATTCAAACGCGGCGCCGAACCAGCGCTAATCTAACAGATAAGCCACACTAATTACCCGTAACGGCTCACTATTCATCTTACAGCGGCCATAACTCTGAAGTGTCACCGAAAAAGCGCGCTAAACAGGCCAGTAACGGCGCGTTCCAATTTCAAACCTCGTTATCGTTCCCGAAAAAAGAACGCTCGAAAAAGGGTAGAGTAAAAAGTGTTTTTGAATTTGGATTCGTACGTTCGGTAAATAGCGCGCGGCGGAATGGCCAGTGCGTGGTATTTAGAGGCATTGTTGCAGCCCCCGCCGGCGCGATAGTGGCGAGTCATCTCGCGTCAATTAATATTGTTTAATGTTGGTACAACTCTAAATCGTAGCGGCGTATTAGAGGAGTTAGGGACGGGGACATGCTGTCGATGCCCGATAAAACAGACTTTGTGTCGGCGTGTATCGTCCAAAGAGCCGCTTAACGCTTACCTACTTAAAAAATTTAAAAACCTAACCTATATTCAAGTTATAAATTTGGGCTCCGAATGTTTATTCAGCGTTTCAATGCCCTGTTTGAAGCTCGACTGTCTCTTTCAACTTATAATTAAGTATAACCGAAAGAAAACAATTTGCCAAAGTTTCGGTTATGATTGGAGCTACTCACGCTATGTCGTAAAGGAGCTCAGTAATAAAATTTTAAAAGAAGCCCTAGCTTACGGAGTACGACGCAGCTCATTAAAGCTTGGCGAGCTAGATATCCAAACGTTCCAATTATTTATTTGCAGGTATTTAGCGCTACCAGGAATAATATTTCAACGTCCAGGTGACAAGAACTACCAACATCAGTCTGTATTTAATTCAAGAATTATTTATTACACGTGAATATCTTTGCCAGCTGAAAATTGCTGGTGATTTATGTATCTACATAAGCAAGCTCCTGGATTTTACATGGCAACACCACATGGGCTAGGTGTTTTATTAAAATTCTAAGGCGTTTTTAAAAAGGATGTCGGACATTTTGGAACACAATAAACGGTCAAATTAGCGAGCGCGGGAATTAGCACTGAATCCAAAGTGCGCAATTAAGGCGCGTCTACAAAGAGCCAATTCGAAAATGAACAGCGATATTCAAATTGAAAAAGGAACGCGCCGCGAATAAAACAATGAGAGTTCGGTACCTGCCCTCGGGTGTGTTCGACTGCGGCCGACGCATCTAGAGTTCGAGTTCGAGAAACCAAATTCAAATTTGAAAATGGAATGGAACAGCGAAATTTAAATAACAAATTAGTGGGTGCGTTTACAAAGCGCGTCGGCCATAGACTGATTTGTATTGATTTCAATGTTGGCATTATGCTAAAATAAGTTTTTTTTGTGCAACATGGTGTTCAGAATTACAAGTCCAATAGTTTATACCTACAATCCGTTTGGTTTTTAATATACCTACTGGTTATAATGTTCGATTAATACCTATTATCGATAATCGTGATGTGCTTAAGTAGATAGGTAGATAGATATCAATAAAGGATCCAATGAATTTTATTAACATCACAAAAACTTTTGCATAAGTAATAATATTATCTATTTCTTATGGCACTCATTAACTCAATCGATAGTGTTGCTAGAAATACATTGCGAAATAGTTTTAATTGAACGTGTTTTATATTTAACCTTTAAACACCGATAAAACTCATTTAATATTCAGGAAACAGTTAAATATTTTGATGAAATTGAATAAAGTTCGAGATTCCTCGTGAAGCTTTGAAAGCTCCCGACGGCCGTGTAAACTTAAGTC
Organism: Choristoneura rosaceana; assembly: GCA_037349165.1. NCBI lineage: Eukaryota > Metazoa > Arthropoda > Insecta > Lepidoptera > Tortricidae > Choristoneura > Choristoneura rosaceana. Next base: position 10,075,057 of record JAZBNJ010000033.1, on the reverse strand, counting down.
CCTCAAAAGCTGTAATAATTTTATTCCTCGTTTGACAAGCTTTCATTTGGTAATAAAAGCTTGGAGAGGATAGAGTACCGCCAAATATTACAGTAGATATATTCTTCGTATTTTTTGTAGCAATTTACACTAAAAGTACATTATTTATTTTATAGTTTTATTTTTTTATGACGAAGATCATTTATGATGTTTCAGAATTATGCTGAGCCAGTGTCCGATTCACAACCGCAATGAGACATACTTTCCTACGTATTGTTTATTTTTACTTAATACTATTATTGTCTTGTGTTGTGAATAAATGTATTTTCTTTCTTTCTTTTTTCTTTCTAATATAACAATTCAATTTTATTTCCTTTAAAATAACATTTCCTTTTTAAATTTATAGTGTGATATATGTAATGTCAAACCTAAATACCTAAATAACAATAAATAAACTCTGTTTTGCTCTTAAAGTTTACATCATTTTGAACCTATAAATCCTAGCTCTCAACACTAGACAACCAGTCTCTAAGGAATTATAAAAATATTACTTAACTGTTTTATCATTAAAAATTATCTAAGTTTGAAGGAAGTATCTTTATTCAACACAAAATGAAGATCAAAACCGGTGACGTTCTTTTTTCTAACTTGAAAAATAATGGCCACTTGTAATCGCCATAACGCATTAAAAACGTAAATGAGCTAGTCCCGCCAGTTATATCAAAAGCGATATATCATTCAACATATATAAACCTATACATCACTATTATATAACGCAGGCTAATTTATCTGCTCACCGCGGCCGAGGCAATGACCGTTTTAAGTGACATTTATCTGTTACCGAAATGGACTTCCATATTTGAAATTAGAAAACAAATTCGAATCGAGAAAGGTGTGTTCTTTTTTTTCTATTTCAGATTCTCAGCTTTTAATCCGCGCTGAGTAATGCCTAATGGTTTTTACGAAAAAAATAAGCTTCAGTTTTCCTGTTAAAATAAAGCGAACAGATATGCCAGAGTTTAGCACTATCTAGGCGTCTAGTTAGGTTAGCGACATAATTTACTTAACAAGTCGTAACTTTAACACCTAGCCGCTTTCGAAAAATTATTGCCAGGCCTGAAAATTCAAAAACCATCGCCCTGTTATCGGTGAACGCGACAGTACTAATGGCGGAGCGTTTTCCGACGCTTTTAAAACATAAAATCGAGCTGTTTTTATCTTCAAATGTGAACAGAATAGCCTATACAATACTGGTATTATCTTTACTGTTCGAAATAAGTGCCAATAATAAGTTTAATGCGCTAAGAACGGTCACAACGCTCGCGGATTGGCGCCATCTTAGAAAAAATAAAAAGTCACTTCAAACGAAACTGTGGCTCGGGTAATTTGGTTAATCGTATAAAAATGTTTTTGTTTTGTGTTTAATACTGTCACATGTGAATCTCGTTGAGTTAACGACGTTTTAAGTCGAATTTGGGGAGTTTTGCCAAGTAGAGAGGTATTTGTCGTGTAAAATAAGAATTTGTATGCAGTCAAGCTTTCTTAAAATGTTCACAGAGACATGACAATAATTCTACCTAAATGTTCAGTGATACATCGTATTAAAAATCAACTAAAAAAATTAACAGCTATAACGCGTTAACACCGATATCTAGAACGGATGGATAGACTTATTTTGGCCTTTTCGATAAACCTTAATTCTTCTTATTAACGTATATGTATATATTATATTATATCTAAGTATATTCCGACGCAAGTGTTTTCGATGAAAATACTTTTTTTTCAAGATCACTATTTACATTCACTTAAGATTCACATTTATCTAGTCGGTAACGGGTTCACTTCGAATTAGAATATTTATTGGCAGAAATGTTTAGGTAGGTGCAGGCACAAGGATTTATGTCAGTTTACTAGACACAGTTTCTGCTTGATAAAACTGTTCAATAGGAATTTAGTGTCAGATTAAAAAAATATTTACTGAATATATTTACAGTTTGATTACCTACAAAAATAGGTCTTTAACAATATTAGAGGACCAAATAACATTTTAGTTATAAAGAAATCTCTTGATCAAACTGATAGCTGACGCAAAAAGCATGCTTGGGCGATAACCGTTCAATATCTAGCTCTAGCACTAGCGTTACGCATTATTCGAGTATTTTGGTCAAAATGTCCGTTTCCAAAACACGTGTTATCAATCCACAATTACTGGGCCACCGGGGCCATTATCAACGATTACTATTAGTAGACAAAAATTGATAAACGCTATCGAACGTATCATAAAACTTACGATACGTTATTTCATGACAATGCTCGGACAAGTCTTGTGTAAATATAATTTCGGGCCGATATTGTTTTTAGGCAATTTAGAATTATCCACGCTATTTCAGCCAGCTCTTTATTAATTTTCGACTGGCAACATTGTAGTGGCTGAATGGCGCGAGCCTAAAATAATCGGTCAAAATGGCGACGGGCTTTTGAGCTTGATTGGTTTTTACAAAGTTGTGCGAAATTAAAAATTTAAGCTTATTGTTCAGTAATGCGGAACGAAGTAAGTTCTGCGGCTGTTTTGACCATTGTTACTTATTTTAAGCACCCAATTAAGGTTTTTTCTTACGTTTTTAATACAATAATTTTCACGTAAATGAATCCGTAAGTACCTACAAAACTTGGTAAGAAGCTAACACTAATAAAATATGCTTTTTATATTCTAAAGCTAATACGTATTACCTAGTATTAAATTGCGATGTTCATTTTTTTCGTAATATAAATTCTGCAATAGGTACCGATATTTGGATGCTAAAATATTGTCAGTCTAGTGAAGTGTAAAAAAGTAGTGAATTAAAATTCAATCTGTCGACAAGAAGTGCACTTATCAATGTTAAATTACGTAATAGGTAAGTATTTGATAAATGCGAGTTTAGTGAAGTTATCATTGACAAGAAAAGATTAAAGTACTGCATTATTTAGTTGAAGTATTTTTAATATTTTGATAGATTTCGACAATTAAAATTATTAATTAAACAGTGATGACACGTTTTGTGATATGATTATAAATTTTTCGTGGTTCAGCATATTTTATTGCAATTGTCAAAATTAGAGTAGGTACCTAACTATGTACCCAGTTGGTCGTATTGATTTTAATAATTAACTAGGTAATTGTCATATTAGCGTAATTAACATATCAGATGATTTAATAAGAAAAAAAAAATCTTGTTGAATTATAAATTTTAACACATTCTTATTTTTGTGTTCCATTTTAATTTTATCCATAGCTCAAAAGTCTAAGAAAATCTATTAAGATGTAGATGTAGTATGTATATGAAACTTACCTAAGTAAAGTACACAGTGCTATTTACAAGTTACCTATCAAGGTAAGTTCATTAATCTACTTTAACTGGATTAAAGTAGACTATACTTGATAAGATTTTGGAAATTCTACAAAATTATTGGCGCGATTAGAAGAGGATTTGTGTTATTATTAGTTACCTTATCTACGTCATACTTATCTTTTTATAAAGTATGTATTTATTAAGTAGCTGCTCTAAAACAAGTTAAAGAAAAGAAAACTAACTTCTATAACGAAATTTTTAGTTTTATTAGAAAAAAATACCTTTTTGAGTTAGGTAACATTTTATATTTAGGCCATAAGCGACTAAAGTATTTTAGATTGAAAGTTCTCTCTGTTAATTTTGAGACCCCGGTTTTTTTTGTAAGTAACTGAGGCAAATATAAGCCCCTAGGAAATTTATTTATTTAGTAGGAATACGAAAAAAGTAGAGATAGAGATACTTATGTTCCGACGGTACATAAATAGGTGTCGGCCTATAAGTGAGACTAACTGTCGCATTTGAAACAATTAAATGACTGATAGGTATAAACCTTGTCTTTCTCCTTTTTTTTAAGACGTACATATGTTACATAGTGACTGACATATTAAATAATATATGTATCGGTGTCTTTGCAAATGGCACCGGCCGTCGTCCAATCAGAAACTTTTGGCACATGGGTAAATTATTATAGATTTAGGTAACAATCATTTATTACCTACGCTATATATTTTTTTCTAAGACCTGGAATAGTATATACCTACTGCAATAAAGGTATTTATTTTATCAGAATAAAAATAAATAAATAAAAATAAATAAATATCACGGGACAATTCACACCAATTGACCTAGCCCCAAAGTAAGCTTAGCAAAGCTTGTGTTATGGGTACTAAGCAACGGATAAACATACTTATATAGATAAATAAACCGTTCTGTTTATTTTTATTGTCCTCTAATTGGATACTATGAAGTACCTTTTGTCTAACTAAGCTAAGTTATGGACTCAAAAGTTACCTTTATAAGATTGTGTTCACTTATCTGGTAATGGTGTACCTATAATAATAGATTTATTACCGTTATAATGTTTTTACTCAGTTTGTATGTAGTACAATTGTTATTTAACTATAGTTAGTGCACAGTCACTTGAAATCGTCGCTTACTCAATTTTTGCCGACGGGAATAATTAAAAAAAATCACCTTTACTCTTTTAAATGTATTTTTCAAAATAATAACTAGTTAAAATGTATTTAGCTCATTACCTGGGTAGGTAAATATCTTTTTTTATATTGCGCTACCACTAAAGCACTACCGTTCAGCTATCAAAGTACACAAGTCACTTTTTCGCAAACACTAGTCAAAAAAGTACTTTTTTTACAGCCTTATTGTTTGAAATCTCTTACTGAAAGGTAGTTTTGGTTTAAAATTTACCATTAGGCCTAGTTTAAACGTGTGTGGTCAAATAGTTTAGTTTTATGATCTCATAAAATCTCATGACACCAGCTCTACCAATGTTATGATAAGCTGATTGTAATGGCCTGTTCCTCTGGATAACCGCTATCTGACAGATAAATTAATAACAGGTTTTTTTTTTATATAGGTATCTCAATTAAGTTTATTGGAAACTTGTAAACAAACATGGCTCTACTTTTTGAGGCTGTATAAAGTTCTTTAAGTGTCTTAGGAACATTATTTAAATCTTATTTCATTATAGTTGAAGGGTAAATAACAGATGAGTTTTATGACATAACGGACGTATTATTATTATTACTTATTAGATACTATTTATTTCTATAATCGATCAATAATCTGATTAAACGTTTGTTCTGTTTATCAGATAGGTACCTACAGCCTAACAAATACCTATATGAATTCATTTCAAGCCATAAATTACGCTCTATTGTTTGAAATAACTTCAAAACTGTCAAATGTCTCACAGCTATAGTTATTGCTGTCCCCTAACTAAACAAAGTAAAGGATTACAAGATACAAAAACAAAGCGACGCAAAATCTTTAGAAAGACCCAAAAAAATCCGTTAGTGCATCTTTGTGGTATCAAAAGGACGTTTTTTTTCTGTCATTGTCAATTGAATTTTATTGTTGGTTTCTCGGATAGGCGCTTTTGTGCCCAACCGTGCGTTCAAAGCTGCTTGTACCAAGAGAGACGGCAAGAGAGCATCGCAACTGACAATAGACCCCCGCTGCTCGCGCTTTTATCCCATTTATTGTCACAGTTTCTGTCCCATCACGTACCTACCTACTTTGCTTCTAACGTTTAAAAATAAAAATCAACATAGACTATCCCAATTTGTTTTTCTCCTAATTACGACCTAAGGCTTTCAAGCGCATACAGCCTCTTCTGTCACATATCATAAACTACTCCATATTAAAGACCTATTTACTTTTATTGCCTCTAAGTTTTTTAATGAACGATGCGTTCATTTTTATTACGCGCGAGGTACTTTATAATGTGGATTACGTTATCGTCGGTTAATTACGTCTGAAATGCATTTCGTTTCGTTCCCAAGCCTCGTTACGTATTCCGTGCGCGTCGCTTAAAACAGTTCACCGGTGTCGACGGTGCCTTAATTCTGATTTAAACTGTTTCATAACTTCGTTAACAATTTGACGGCTGTGTGCGTACGTTACAGGTGTTACAAATGTTTGTTGTGGGATTGTTCGAGTGTGGGTAGTTGGCTACGCTATCAGCTGATGTACGTACCCTAGGCTGAGCCATGAAAGCTCGGCCCGAGCCCGGGTGTAAGGCTCCGCTGGCCACAACGAACGTTTTTCGTCACGGGCCTAACACAACACTTTAGCACGTGCACACATACACTAGACACCGTCACAGCGGCCCGCTAACTCACTAGTGTCATACTGCACTCGCGGCGGTTGGAATTGTTCGGGACGCGGGCCGAGCGAGGCGCGGGGAAGCGGGAGGCCCGACGCGCTCGGCTGTCTAGCGGACACTGGCGCGGGCCGCGCGAGCGAGCGCGACGCGGGGCGTGGCCGCCTCCCACTGTGGACCCGCCAATGGGAGGCAGCGCCGCCGCCGCGCGCGCGCCGCGTCGCGCCTCACTCCGCGCCGCCGCGCCGACAGAGACGGTCGCGCGCATGCAATCACTCCGTATTTTAGCCCATCCAGTATCGCGCGTGTGACGTTAGGATGCTCTCGGACTTGCCTATGATCCCGTGTCAGTATGCTCACCACGACGAAAACTTCAGACTTCATGAAGCATGATCTTGAACTTGAGTGTCACTATCGGCTCTATTATTTAGAATTTACCTAACTATTGGCGATATTTTTTAAGGTATATTTTTAATTAACAACAAACCCGAAGCTTCTGCGCATGCGTGGCCACATGTAGGTACCTAGAAGTGTTTAATGTGAAAACTTTGTAACCGCGACCTATTCGTTCCGTGAACTGGTATTTCCGTTATTAAATATGTTGTTTTGATAGTTCACCGATTATTAAGGATACTTACCTAGGTAACTGAGAAATATTCTAATATAATATAAATAACTTAAGTCTTAAAAGTGGCCGCAAGATCCATTAACGGTTTATAAAGTAGGTGTTATTATTTTCGTAATAGCCATAAATAGTCATAATTATATTTATTGTGACAACTGGTACAAAATATAGTTATAAATTGGCAATTGCAATGCATGCTTTTCTGTGTTTATGGGGTAGCTATAAGTATCTATTTAAGCAACTAAGAAATATGTACACCCATATGAAAATGAAATAAATGGTAGGTATAGGTACATACATACCTACCTACTTATTTCCACCGATTTATTTTTAAGTCTACATAGGTATGAAGTTTCTCCGTAAGAGCCCTACTCAAATAATTTTTATTTTACTTACCTATTTAAATAGGTAAGCATCTAATATTTACAGCAATCAAAGCGCCCTAGCTTTTATTGAAATTAAAAAATTTAGGGCACAATTACTTTTGCTATACTTATGACCTACGGGATAGGCCGTGATTACCTTTAATAAGCTATCGTACCTTTTCTAGACTACCGTGATCTCATCATGCATGACACCTATCTATAATAGGTAACTTCAAACATATATATAATTTCATATATATAGCTCATCAAAGGTAACATAGTCTTTATCCGGTAAACAAACGGGCTATTTTATTAGAATTACCTAAAACGATATAACTTGCAAAAACCAGGATATAAAGCAGGATTAAAATGTTATATTTTACAAATGTAGGCCTCGGAGAGCTTTTTTACATTTATTTTTACATTTACCAAACATAGGTAGGTACTTACGTTATGCTTTATACATTCATTTGTGAACTGTATTAGTTCAAAGATAAATACGTACTTTTACAAGTAATTCGATAAAGCCAATTGATTACCTACTAATTGAATTTGTTTAATTAACATAAAATTATTTAGTTACCTTACCTTTATGTTATATTATAGCGCTACAAATTACTGAAATCCATTAAATTTTTATGCTTACAGCGAATAAAATTTCTTCCAATGATTTTTATTAGGTACTCTTCATTGCATAGTTTGCTTTCTTTTTACTGCTAGGTAATAAGATAGGTAATTTTATTTTTTAGTTTTAATATACTTACACAGATTACCTACTTTGATGTGAGTTCAATCTCTTCACAAAGTTAATGCCACTAAGCACCGATTTAACTTGTAATGAGAGCGCAGAATGAATGAACTTAACGATTCCGTTGGAGCCATACCGTCTATTCTTTAGCTAAAAAACTAAAAGTTAAATTTTAAGTGAAATAACGTGTCCGTGGTGACAAGCTGCTGTTCTTAATTAAGTACTCACTACTAGATTACTGACATAAACGCTGCATCAGTTTGTTAATTCATAGCTACAAGGGCTTTCGGAAGTTCTTACACTACCAGATAAATAAATAAATAATAATTAATATTATGGGATACTTGGCACCAATTGACCTAGTCCTAAACTAAGCAAAGCTTGTAGGTACTGTGAATACTAGGCAACGATCAAAAATAGGTACCTAAGTTAGGTAGGTAAACGCCGCATATTTTTCGAAACAGAGTTTTCACCGTTTACAAAGGATATTTTTAAAAGTATCATTTTATAATACATATGGCTCTCTTCACCTGTATGAAATGAAATACACGTAAATGCCTTACCTTTAGCTTCTACATTAAAAACGACAAGCACATTGTTATACTATCTTATAATTTTTAATAGTCTTTAACTTTTTTAGCCGTAGGTAGGTATATAATTGATATTCAATCTTAAGGTGGTAAATAAATTTCTTAGTCTAGTACCTACTTGCACCTATTTAGTTGTTACCTATTAGGTAAATTTAATATTTACCTTACCATCTCCATATAAGGGCAAGCTTACAATCATGGACGAGCATTTACAACAATAACAGACAGGACTGGGTTTTAGCGTGATTAGCACTATGTCTTTTCAACTGCTTTTCGTTTACGCTAAGTGGTAGGGTTTACCCTAATACCAAAATGTTACGTTCCTATCTAAAATAGCAATAAAAAAAAATAGTTACATACCGAAAGTATGATGTGATTTTTCCTCGTCATATTTTTTGACAAAGGGGAAAGCCAATATCTTGCCGTGCTTTGTGACGTCGACTTACCTATATCTTAATTAAAGAGAGGGAATATTAACTTAGTTCAGTTTACCTTACCCTGTACACAAGGTATTTTAAAATGTAAGTATACAAAATATTTCAGCAGGCGGTTCAGAAAATGTTATTAAAATACCTTAAATATACCATGTAATATTTAATTGTAAAAGGTAAGGTTGTTAGGATTCTACCTAATCCGTGTAAAGTGTTTTCGAGCGTCCCATATTGGTCGGAAAATTAAAAAAATCTAGCTCTATCTGTGTTCCTTTGATCGGCACAGGCAATGGAATACAAACCTCGCTCTGGCAACCCTGAAAGTCATTCCATTAAGTAGAATTATTAATAAATAAAAACTGAATTACAGCAAATGTAGAGCTAGGTAATCCACATTAGCAGGAAATCGTAATCAATATTGAAAATGTTTATAAAGAAAATTACAAAATAACAGGAGAGGAACTATTCTTATATGAACCATTTCTAGGTTTTAAATTTATTGAGTTATAATTTTACTAGGCAGGACCAAATTAGGTATTTTGAAAGAATTAGGGTCTGTTTCACCATCTATTGATTAGTGTTAACTGACGGTTAAATGTGATGCCGCCCCCGTCTATGCGAACAAAACAAATAGAGACGGCATCACATTTTAACTGTGCAACATCCCCTTTGAATAGAATGTTTTTAGCAATAAAATCCATGCTATCTCTTTTACCTAGTTCACTTTCTTCATTTTTATTTCATACAATGTAGGTACGAATGTTTTCGCTCTTGTATGTATTTTGTGACATTTATTTATCTGTCAGAGAGTGACAGAAACCTTTTTTTTATTAGTTGCCGCCATTTCATGCTCCACGTCTCGCTGGTCAGACTCTAAGGAGCTGTTTCACCATCCATTGATTAGAGTTAACTGGCGGTTAGGTGTGATGCCGTCTCTATTTGTTTTGTTCGAATAGACGGAGACGGCATCACATTTCGCTGGCCGAGTGTAACAGTGGCAAAAGTCAAAATTTTGAAATTTCTACAAAAAGCACACCAAAGTTTTGACAACTGGACTTATACAAGTAATATGAGCATATTAAAATTATGTCAATATTTTGACTTGTGCCACTGTTACACTCGGCCAGCGATTTAACCGTCGGTTAACGCTAATTAATGGATGGTGAAACAGCCCCTAAGTCCTTACTATCTAGCTGTTTCCAAATCTAGGGTGAATAGCCATGTACGAGGCAACTCATACGCAAACCTACCTATTTCATATTAGGTACCTAGATAGTGAAGTAGGAAAATCAGGCGTTACGATATTTTACTTATTTCAACTAAAGTCACAATATCGTAACTTATTCATAACGTCTTGTTTAACTATCCATAAATAAATGCGAAAAAACAAACGTAAATATAAGATTTATTTATATTACCTTGAGTTTAATAGCAATAAATAATAAAATGGCTGCTTGACTAGTAAAGATGAGGGAGATTAATTAAATAAAATAAGCGAATTACCTACACCCCTGGACATTTAACGCCAAGTTTCTTAGGTATGGCACAGTGTGGCGTAAGCAGTGGAATGTATCATGCAGAAAACCCTGGCTAATCCATACTAATATTATAAATGCGAAAGTTTGTTTGTATGTTTGTATATTTGTCAGTCTTTCACGCCGTGACGGAGCGACGGATTGACGTGATTTTCGGCTTAGAGATAGTTTATGGGCCCGAGAGTGACATAGGCTACTTTTTACCCCGGAAAAATGCAGTTCCCGAGGGAACAGCGCGCGATAACCGAATACCGCGCGGGCGGAGCCGCGGGCAAAAGCTAGTAAATAATATAAGTGAATGTGAGTATACTTATTTTGTAACGCTTTCATGCTAAAAGTGGCGTGAAGAAATTTGGTATCGAGATAGTTTTAAACCCTGAAAATAATCTAGATAACTTTAAGAGCCTGGAAAATTACGTTCCTCGTAGATGGGCCAGTCAACTATTTACCGACACTAATCTGTCCGCGACGTTTTTCAAAGAATTGTAGATTTTTGTAAGTAAACATGTATTTTCTATAATTTATTAGATGGTGTACATGAATACATGCCATCCTACGTGAGTTCAGCCTATTAAACCGTGAAATATCTTGTTGGAAGTACGACTTTTTCGTAACGCCAGAGACAATTTTGGTAACGCAGGAGACGCCCAAAGTGTCGGTAAAATAGTTAAATATATTACGAATTATATAACTGAGAGTCAATAGATTGTTTTAAAAATTAATTTGTTTAAAAAGGTACTACCTATTTACACATACTTTCTAATTTGACTCCACGACTTTTTTTTTTCAAATTCAAGCAAATTGTCGATGGTGTAATTTAGTGACCGTAGGTATCATAAATGCAAAAACTTAATTAAGTATAGTAATTTCAAGTTAAGCTTTATTAGAATAATACCTTCTCAGAAACAAAATAAACATGCCGCAAAACACGTCGTAGCCCATAATTTTCATTTAATATCACCTAAACAAAAGCACCAATAAAATCGCAAACTTTCATGCAAGTTCCATTTTTTTTAAAGAAAATACAACCGTTTGGCACACCGTCGATTATTATTTAAAACGACGTAAGTGGTTTTATGCCGTCTAGTAACCTTTATGACAACGACGTTAAGGTTATAATGCCGATATTTTTATAAACCATATTAGCTAGTAAAGCAAGCGGTAAGTTAGCTCCTTGGTTAGTTCTGAGTGACGCCATATTTGTTTTTTAGAGCCTAGCAAAGGGCTGCATCGTGGCGTGGCAACATGCAACCTGTATCCATAATTGAGTTTAATAAAATGCTAAACAAATTTTGCTACCTCTCTGTGATTAAAGTTAATTTTAAATTTATAATATCCATATCATAATTATTCTACAGATGTTTTCTTTGCGTTAAGTACTTATATTAATTTTATATTATAATGTTCTTGCATTCCATTCTAACTCAAGTATTTACCTAGTACATTAGTAATAAAGAATGATTTTGACAAGTAGACAAAGATGTGTTTTATTTAAAATAGTCGTGATTTTTCATGATTCTAAGCCCAGCGGTCGTCATTTCGAGATTTTGTCCCTATCCCGTAGGAATATCGGGATAAAAAGTAGCCTATGTGTTTTTCCAGACGTCCATTGCAGCTATCAAATGCATCCAGCCGTTTCAGCGTGAAGGCATAACAAACATACACACGCACACACACAAACTTTTGCATTTATAATATAAATAGGATGCATACCTAGTGTCTAGTTTACTGTTCGCCGTCGCAAAACGTTGGGTGTTTAGACTGAAAGAATCTACGTCTTTTCTCAATCGGTCTTATCTTATTTATTTGATTATCAAGCAAAGTAACTAAATGAAGGCAAAGATATTAAGCTGACACAATGAATCTACAGGAATCAGTTTTAATTTTTGAGCCATAGAGTCAAATGTCATTTAACTCTTTTTGTTCTTTAACTCTGAAAGCTAAAGTCCGTTTTAAATCAGTAATATTTCATAATAATTTATTAAAATTCTGTAAATTACTAGGCATATTATTAAAAAAGTGGTTAAACATTGTTTTTTTATTTATCGCTATAATGCCACGAGTATTAGGAAAGTACCACCTGTGCCGTAATTTTGCTAATACGTTACCTTAGTTACAAATCAATTCTGAATATCACTATAAAACATAGTTGTGTGAATACATATTTCTTTTCCTAAAATATATAATTGGCTCTACAATCCTTACTCCTTATTAAATCCATAACACCACCACTTTCACAAAATGATCAAAAGCACAAGTAATTTCAACTTCTACTTACCTATTCATACATCTATATGTTACGTTAATATACATTTAGCAGAAATAAGCACTCAATTTCCAAATAAAACCTTATTTTATTATTAAAATTGACAGCTCGCTGCGGAACGGAATTTCGTTTCCAATTTTAAACTTTACAAATGGAACTTCCAGAGAATTACTGGAGTTGAATGATCCCGCTATTCCATTTTTAAATGAGCTTTTGTTTTTAAAATTATCTTTGACGTTGCCATATTATATTCGGCCAGGATGAAGTTTTATTCGTGGAGAACTATGCTGTTTTGTATTTCAGCATTATTTAAAATTAAAAAGTTTATGCCGTTGCATAACATGATTTCGAATTAATAGTTTCATGCTCATTCAATGTTATAAGTCAACTCTTTTACGACAAAATCTAATTGATTATATTCGCATAAAAATAATATTAATATACGATAAGCAAAGAAAAAATTAACTCCCCAACGAGTACAAGGATCGTAAAACACGATTGCTACTTATATGCCTCTTTTTTATACAGTTTCCTTTTTAATAGGCCTATGTTCCTATTCTCATGAAATATCGGTGTGCGTATTATTTTAAGATTTTTAATAATAAATAAAGGTTCTTCTTCTTCCTAAAAATAAATAAAGATTCTATGCTATTCTAACGCCAGCTTTTTTGCCAATCATTTAGAATGTGCTAGGTAAAGGCTGATTAAACGGGAGTAAAAATAAAAACGTCTTAAAAGTTAATTGACAGCTTTATGTGCGACCTTGGAGTGACAATGAGCATTGGAAATTGAGTGTTAATTAGTAATCATATTTATATTTAGGTAGGTATTTTTATTCGTCTGGATGGTAAACAAGCAAGTGGGTCTCCTGATGGTAAGAGATCACCACCGCCCATAAACATCTGCAACGCCAGAGAGAGATACCTCAAGTGCCAGTAATTTCACTGGCTGTCTTACTCTCCACGCCGAAACACAACAGCGCAAGCACTGCTGCTCCACGGCATTAACCAGCAGGATGGTGGTAGCTATCCGGGCGGACCTTGCACAAGGTCCAACCACCTGCAAATGGATGTCCTTGGCTGATATGAAGATGATGAGTAAAACTTAGACCGAATTAATACTAGGTAATGGCCAATGTTATCCTTCAAGGCCAAAATTACTCGACCTTAGGCTACTAAATAAATAAAATAAAATAAAATTGTGTTAAATACTTGTAATGTATAGTATATAGATATCATTTATAAATATTGTGAATCTGTTTAAAAAAAAAATACCTCGTTGAGTTTCTTGCCGGATTCTTCTCAACAGAGGTTTTTTCCAAACCGGTGGTAGATTTTTTGACGTTCATAAGTGCTTGTTGTAGCCTAAATTGAATGAAGAGATTTTGACTTTGACTTTGAAAAGCTAGAAAAAATCCAATAACACTGGTCAATATCGATATTAAAAACAATTCAACGAAACGAATCATTTAATATTAATTTCTCTTCTCAGTTGTAATAAAGATTCATAGGTTAATTTCGAAGTGGGGCAAATGGACAAATAAATTAATGTCCCATGGCTCAATAGCGGTGCCTTATTATTATTTATTAATAATTATAATCAATTAACTTAAGGTTTACGAAAGAGCGATAGAGCGTAGCATATTAGGTGTTAAACGGATGGACAGAATCTGGAACACCACGCTGCGCTCAAAAACACGTATAACCGACGTTGGGAAAAAGACTGCTAAGTAGTGCTAAGCTAAAATGGGACTGGGCTGGGCACGTCTGCCGCATGCACCCACAAAGGTGGGCTCGCACAGTTACTTGGTGGGTGCCGGAGAACGACCAGCGACATCGAGGCAGACCGAGGAGATGGCGGGACGATCTGGACACGTACGCAAAAGACTGGCCTGACATTGCGTCAGAACGAGAGTTGTGGAGGTCAAGAGGGGAGGCCTTTGCCCAGCAGTGGGACACTATACAGGCTATACTTAAAAAAATATAATCAATAAATTTATTAATTGTAAATTTTTGATTCTAATTGAATATTGTTTTTTTAATGTTATTTATTATTGTTTTAATTAAGGAAGAACACGTACCTTTTTTTTATGCGACTGGATGGCAAACGAGCAAGTGGGTCTCCTGATGGTAAGAGATCACCACCGCCCATAAACATCTGCAACATCAGGGGTAATGCAAATGCGTTGCCAACCTAGAGGCCTAAGATGGGATACCTCAGCCTACCTATCCCTACCTACCTACCTACCTATACCTATTAAATTAACTGTTGTAATAATTAATAAATAATGCGATTAAAAAGAAAAAAAAAACAATAAATACCTACTATAAATAACTTGAAACTATCACAGTTTCCTTCTTATTCCTAAAACTTCGCTCTTCTCTATCACTCGAAGGTGGCAGAGATCCCTTCAGTGATAAGTCCACCTTTGTAGGTAGGTACTTAGTACTTTTTGTAACCTTTTTGTATTTCCTTTTTGTCCAATAAAGAGTATCAACAAAGAAAGAAACCAACTTCGATGAATGTTACTTTAATATTTTTCCTTTTGCCTCAATATTTAAGTACGTTTCCTTGTTACTTTTTTTAGGATTCCGTAGCCAAAATGCCAAAAACGGATTCCTTATAGTTTCACCGGCTTTTCTCGGAGACTATCAGTGTTAGATAGCTGTAATTGTGCACGTATATTTATGTAGCAACTACGCCGACAAAATGGTACGAAAAATTTTTTAGGTTACCGCCCCTAGACGTAAAGTGGGGGTGTCTTTCATCAACTCTGTAGTGTAGAGGTATCGTTGGATAGGTCTTATAAATTGCAAATATTCGTTAAAATCGACACAAATTACCCAAACCCGTCATCACCAGCACCACATCACACTGACGCGTTTCGAACTCAACCAGAGTTCATCTTCAGAGTAACAACCGCACACCGTGGACGGAACTGCATGAACACGCATATTTTGTATAAGCTTAGCTAACGTAAGGTCGCGGGTGAGCAAGGAAATTCTTTTAGTTCATTGAGGAATTATATTTAATGCGAATGAATTTTATTATACCTTTTATAGCTTTCCCATTTTAAACACATAAGTAGCGTTTAATTGCATGTACTTAATTTACACTTTTTATTGTTTTTGTGGTAGTTATTCAAGTATCTCGTTACCCATATTATGTCTGAACATTATAAAGATAATTAATGGCATGTACAAAAAAGTTCTTAATACCTGACTCAGGTCTCGCAGTTCAATTGAAATTCCGGCATTTTTCTTAAATCCCACGGGAGTTCCCACAAATAAAGCATAAAATTTTATTGAAAGAAATTAATGAAAGTATAAAAGAACTTCGACTTAATTAAAAATAAAAAGTAACTAATTATTAAAGGAACAATTCGTTCCCTTAAATTACATCGTTCTTTATTTACTTTGGGTGAACATGGGACTTTGCATTCCACGTTCCTGATGGCTCTAGACATAGCACTTCAGATTCTTAGACACACATCACGATTCCGTAAGTATATCGGGCGAAAAATTGCCTATGGGTTGTTCTCTAAATCCATCTGCATACCAAATGTTATCCAACACTCATAAGATAAGAGAAGTTTGCGGAAGTTGTTGCAGAATCGCCTTGTATCGTTTCTGTCTCCTGTAACAAGCGTCTTCAGCCAGGCTTCATAGCAATATTTGCCACTTTCCAATACATGTTTGCGCCAGTTATGGTGATCATTATTCTATTCTATACAATACCTACAAACCTATTTAAGAAACGTTGGAATACGAGTAGATGCTTTTGCATTTAACTTGGAAATCTCAGGTATAGTTTCTAAGAACATGCATGTAATACGGATTATAAATAAGGAAACCTCCTAATTAAAGTTAATCGTTCAGAGTACGGCCGGCAGTGAAACAAAAAAAACGGAACGCTATTCCACGAATACTCATGCAAAAACCTAAGCAAATAAAAATGTAACCACGCAAATGACTGATTCAATTGTTGAAGATTAATTGTTATTTTTAAACATCTGGTTGTTTAGGTGAGACTATTTTGCATACTTACGTTTTTATTTACAAACGGATTAAATACTACATTTGTGGTTTTAAGTCTACAAGTTGAATAAAAACCCATCTATTTTCGATCGCTTTTTGTTTAATTTCCACAGTTTTTCTCAATGAATGAATGATTTCTTCACGTTGCGACGACGAGCAACAAGCTAGTAAGTTCTGTAGTGAAGATACTACCAGCGCCATCTGTTGTTGAGTAGCGAAACTAAATTGTAATGAAACGAGCGGAATAGAGGGCTTGGTTGCGATGATATTTTTTTGCATTTTGTGTTGTTTTCTAGCTTTAAAACGGGATTGATTATAAGTAACATTTCGTATATGTATGAGATTTCATACATAAATTGAATTTATTTCACGTACAGTTTAAAATATAACAATTATTATTGCTTGCGTTCACGGTTGCGCCCCCGTTGGAAACTCTTATTCCTTGCGAATTTAAATATAGAAAATAAATCAAAAGATTTGGAGGTAGGTAATTTCATTCTTATTTTTTTTAAAGGTTATGGGTACGTTCTAGTTTAAAATTTGCGTAACTTTCCAAATCTATGACTACTTAAAGAATGAAGCTATCAATTTGGGTATTCTTTTATTATTATATACCCTTAGCATGTCAAATTAATATAATTTCAGGTTTTAACTGTACTTATATCTAGGTATTTACCCAGTGATGCAAGAGAGAAACGTGAAAATATGCCGATAAAATATGGCACAGCAGAGTGCCTTGCGCTCGGCTTGGTGAGGGCACTACCGTGCCCCCAAGCGCCTATTTCACCAACTTGACAATTGTCAGTACCTAACATTATTAGTATCTAATTTTATAAAATTATCTTGTCAAACAAGACTAATTTTTTTTAGTTTACATTAAGATTAAAAATGTGTCAGGTTTGCGTTACGATTGTAATGTTTCGTGGCTAACATACACGTATTTTCAAAATGACTATGAAAGTAGTAAGTAATAGTTGTACCTGTCAGCGTAGAAATAGGGCCCAGATAGTAGTAAAAAAGAATTTTGAAAACCGGTCCACAATTGACTGAGTAATCGGTGAACATACAAAATGAACTGAATTCAAAATACAAGTAGAAAATTACAACTGTCATTAATCTTGTCAACTGCCAAAAATTCTATTTGAACTGTAGTTTTGTAGCAAAACAGATATTTATCACATTCGAATAGTATAAACATCGGTTTACAGATTTTTAATCCTTTCGTTTATTTTGATAGGCGTGACTAAAACAGAAATAGAAATAGTTTATTTCTTAGAATATAGTAGGTACCTACAGGTAGTTATTATAATAAAATGTCAACAGCATATTCTGCCAGACCTGGCATAGAAATATTAATAAGTATGTGTAAAAAAAATACACCGCCGTAACGAAACGTCAAACAATCCATACACATTTGACCCTATACTAGGTACTAAGTGCAAAATACTAACTTCGTATCTTGTCATCCCGCTTGCGCTTATATTATTTAAAACGAGAGTGAGAGGGAGGGTACGATAAGAACTTCGATTTTTGAATTTCGTGGTAGCTCCTCTGTAACTTCATTTTCCAATCAGGGCCCTATTTCACCAAGCTGACAGTGCGACTACTCTCATATAGAACCATTACGAAAATACGCATTATATTAACCACAAAACACTACAATTGTAACGCAACTACAGCTTTCATTATCCCATGCCAATTTACCTACCTACCGACAAATCTACAAATAAATAGCGACTGAGAACATCTAAAAAAAGTCGAAATATCCCCTAACGGTGGCATTTTCATTAGAGCCATTTTTACCTTTTTTATAGAATGTCTTAAATGCCCTACGTGTGTTAGTACGTCACAGATCCGTTCATATCTTAGCATTTTATACGTATAACATATAGGTATAACATATACTTACCGAAACTTTTCGATGATTACCGGTTGCGTCACATCACTATTTATGAGATGTAAAAAATAGATCCTACTAATATTATAAATGTGAAAGTTTGTGAGTGAGTGAGTAAGTATGTTTGTTACTCCTTCACGCTAAAACGGCAAGACGGATTTGGATGAAAATTGGTATGTAGATAGTTGGACATCTGGAATAAAACATAGGCTACTTTTTATCCCGATATTCCCACGGGATAGGGATAAAATCTCGAAATAAGAACCTCTGGGCTTAGAGTCATGAAATTTGGTATGAAGGTAGTTGGACGTATGGAACACATAGGTAGGTGACTTTTTGACCCGATATTCCCACGGGATAACTAGGGATAAGATCTCGAAATAACAACCGCTGGGCTTAGAGCCATAAAATTTAGTATGTAGGTAGCTGGACCTCTGGAATAACACGAAGGCTACTTTTTATCCTGATATTCCCACGGGATATTTCAATTGCCACTACCAGACCGATTAGTTTACGCGTGCGAAGCCGCGGGTAAAAGCTAGTAACACATAAAACTTCATTTTAGTATTTTGGTTTAATAAATAGAGCATAGGCAGGCAGTAGAGTTGTGTGTAGATCATTTTGAGCACCGCTCATCCACTTCTGCTTCTGACTATACCCGTCTTAATTAATTAAAATACCGAACATTTTTGCGAGAAACGAATGCTTCTTAGAAATGTGACATCAGTCTGATTTTTAAACGAAATGTTTACGGAACACCAACTGCATGTGTCACTTTAAGCGTTGATAAATTTCGTAAGCATCACTAGCTTTACATTCTACGTTTGTATTAGGTCAACTTCATGTAGAGCGGTGTGGCTACTTCCATAATAATGAAACAAACTGTACCTCATTAAAATACTTTTTAATAGCCTTATATACCATTAAACTAGTTTACTAGTGCCGTTTGGAACACGAAACGGAAGATCGGGTTTCTTTTTCTTTCAAAACAAAGAAAATCGACGTGTCCCGAACGATTGCCGTTATGGTGGTACGGTACTAAGATAGTATGTACTGTCCAGTGATTCATAATAACAATTCTATCAAATGAAACGTAACTTATCATGCAAAAAATTGCCAATAGTTAGTTGTCAAAGAGAATCATCGGCCAAAAGTTTGGTTGGCGAGTGAAATTAGGACAAAAAAAAAACGGAAAAATGGCACCGTTCGGCGCGATTTCAGGAAAAAAAGAACATACGAGAATATTAATAAATTTTTGATCTGAATTAAATGGCTTAAGGATAGAGCATTTTATTCAACGAAAGAACATTTAAAATAAATAATGAAATCAAAATTATCACACTTTACACATACCTCACGGGATCACGGTGGATGCGAAAACCACAAGACCGGTCTAAGTGGAGAGCCTTGGGGGAGGCCTATGTCCAGCAGTGGACGTTTTTCGGCTGACATGATGATGATGACACATACCTATATTAAAAGTCAGCAACCCAGCTAGTATGAGATATACATATATCGATTTTAAACCATATATATGTATCTGTATTGTACATTGATCACGAAACATCCAAGCAATATTTTGCAATGGTTTAGTTCTATCAGTTTAGAATTATAATCAAAGTCAAAGTCAAAGTCAAAATCTCTTTATTCAATTTAGGCTACAGCAAGCACTTATGAACGTCAAAAAATCTCCACCGGTTCGGAAAAACCTCTGTTGAGAAGAACCCGGCAAGAAACTCAACGAGGTTTTTTTTTTAAACAGATTCACAATATTTATAAATGATATCTATATGCTATACATTACAAGTATTTAACACAATTTTATTTTTAATTAACACAGTAGGTTCGCTATTTGAAGGGATCGCTAATGCGGATCGGAATTATTTCCAAATATCCCTGTCCATGATATACCTAATCATTGACTTTATAATAAATAAATAATAAATAGATAAATATTAAATAAATATTACGGGACAATTTACACCAATTGACCTAGTCCCAAAGTAAGCTTAGCAAAGCTTGTGTTATGGGAACTAAGCAACGGATAAACATAATTAAATAGATAGATACATACTTAAATACATATTAAACACCCAAGACCCGAGAACAAACATTCGTATTTTTCATACAAATATCTGCCCCGACACGGGAATCGAACCCGGGACCTCAAGCTTCGTAGTCAGGGTCTCTAACCACTAGGCCATCTGGTCGTCAAACCTTAACCAAATAATAAGCCTTAGATATCAATAATAATAATTCATTTAACTATACCTATACCCAATATACATATAACTATACCCAAGAACATGTTGAACATGTTGACATGCCTTTATGCGATACGACACAGCTCGGAACAACACACGCAACCTACGTAAACAGACGTGGACACAAGAAAACGACTCACGCGCATGTTTGTACTGCGTCGCGATTACACCAGCCATTGCGCACCTACCTACACTTTCACGATATTTACACAGATTGAATGGGAAAAGTCAACTGGAAGTTCTGCTACTCAACTCGGTGTATATGTCGGCGGCCGATCGTAAAATCTGCCAGATCACGAAATTCCTAGGCATATCGTGAAATGGCGCCATTTCATGATATGCCTAAAAGTTGGCCGGGATTATCACGATGTGCCTGAGAAACAATACGGCAGATCGATTAGAGCAACGCATTCCTCGATATTCCTAGCTCTATACCTATCGCAAATAGATATACCTACATCTTGTAATTTTTAAACCCCCGGCGTAAAAAAAGGCATGTTATAAGTTTGACTGCTATGTGTGTCTGCGCGTCTGTCTGTGGCACCGTAGCTCTTAAACGGGTAGATCGATTTGAATGCGGTTTTTTTTATTTATTTGAAAGCAGGTTTTTTAGCGATGATCCTTAGACATGTTTTATCAAATTCGATTCAGCTGTTATATTGAACTTTGAAGTGACAAAATCAGGGGTTTTCCAACTTTTTGTTGGTTAGGTTATTGAATTGAATGCCTGTGACTTACGGTTGGTCGGATGACGAAACTAGGGTCCCGTTTTTGTAATTTTGCTCATCATCATCACCCCAGCGTAATCCCACTGCTGGGCACAGGCCTCCTCTCAGAATAAAAGAGCTTGCTCCGTAGTATCCATGCGGGCCCCGTGCGATTGGAAACTTCCCACACATCATTAAATTACGAGTACTTCGCAGGTTTGTGTATTTCATTTTGACTAAGGAACCATAAAATTGTTAATATTAACTCCAAACCTGGCTATAATGTACTATTATCCGCCAGTCTGTTCCCGCACAAAACTCAGTTTTACGGCGTCTGAAACTGGTAATATCCACAGAACCGATTGTGAGCAGTTAGTTTTTCACACATTTCATAGTTTTATTGCATTTTTACTGCCTGTTCGACTAACTGCCGACCGTAACTGAGCAGTTAAAATCATAATGGCTAATGAGACTGTTCTTGCTTGAAGATGTAGCAATAATTGCTGCTGTTGTTATGGATTTGGTCTTAGACTTGTCACGGAATCTTATACGTTTAAATGAGCAGTTTTTCTTTTCTACTAGCGCCCCGCTTTGCCTTAGCACGGTCACAATTAGAAAAAAAGAGGACATTTCACACACATTTCCCGACTCTATTTACCAGAAACTACCCTTACCGTTTACCCGAGCGAGACCTTCTTTGGGTCGTCATCATCATCATCATGTCAGCCGAAAGACGTCCACTGCTGGACATAGGCCTCCCCCAAGGCTCTCCACTCAGACCGGTCTTGTGCTTTTCGCATCCACCGCGATCCCGCGATCTTAGCCAGGTCGTCGCTTAGACTATATACAACATGTTGTCTATCTAAGGGTCGTCGCTCCATCTTGTTGGAGGCCTACCGACAGCTCGTCGTTCTTTGGGTCCCTGAGCCAAATTAGTTAGTGAGTTATTTGTTTCCTTGAAGTTGTATGTTATACCTAAATTAATAACTTTCTATAATTTACCTAAACGACAACATAATTATATGCCGTTAAAAATTCTTCATGATAAGTTAATCCAGATTATTTAAGACATATATCTACTGATTATACTAATTATACAGGAAGAAAGTTATTTTGAATAAAAGTTTTGTATGGAAGTTTAGTCACAAGATAACTTTATATCAATACAATTATTTTGTAGATTTTTTTTAATTTCAGTGTTTTTACCTTTGCATCGTATTAGTAATCAGTTGTCTTGATATGGGTTAAATTATCGTAGGTACCAACCTACAGGATGTTTCAACACCTTGTATAATAATTATGCTAAACTTAAATTACCTAGGTACATAAAAACTAAAGCAATTTATTTACAGATGTCCCCTTAGGCAAGGCTCCAAAGAAGCTGTCAGGTTTCCCTCTCTGAATGGCTAAGCTAACTCCTTGTCTGAGGAAACTGCCAACTCTTCGGTCCCCTGTATAACATCTAATACCTCTTTATTATTTTCCTTACTAGCTTTAGCCCGCGGCTTCACCCGTGTGGAATTCGGTTACCGCGCGCTGTTCCCTCGAGAACTGTGCATTTTCCGGGATAAAAAGTAGCCTATGTCAATCTCTGGCCCATAAACTCTATGCCAAAAATCACGTCGATCCGTCGCTTCGTTTCGACGTGAAACGCGGACAAACATACAAACATTCAAACACACACACTTTCGCATTTATAATATTAAGTATGGATTGATAGATAGATAATTCAGTGAAACTATAAGAGCATAGATAGAGCGTGATAAATAAAGACACAGTAATTAGACTTAAATATTAGATAGGCATAATCTTCAGTTCACGGTGCTCGGTAAGTACTAATTTACTGATAAAAAAGCATTTTAAGTGTATTAAACTACTCACCGTTATTGGAGGTGCAGTTGTAGGGTAACCATGGTAGAGCAAGAACATGAAGTTTCCATTTATAAACCTATTAGCTTTTGCCCGCGGCTCCGCCGGCGTGGTATTCGGTTATCGCGCGCTGTTCCCTCGGGAACTGTGCATTTTCCGGGATAAAAAGTAGCCTATATCACTCTCGGGCCCATAAACTATCCTTATGCCAAAAATCCCGTCGATCGGTCGCTCCGTTACGGCGTGAAAGACGGACGAACATACAAACACACTTTCGCATTTATAGTATTAGTGTAGATACGATTTAGATTTCCTTTACTAACCGACTTCAAGGATATGCTTCGGCGCCGAATATAATTTCGTCCCTTTCGGTGTCGGGACCCTTGGTCCGTGGGGCCCAGGAGCACTAGGCCTCTTCAAAGACATTTCGAAGAGATATCGATGCTACCGGTGACCGAAGAGCTGGAAGAGCTTGCGATTCAACGAGGAAATGCTGCCAGCATCTCCGGCACAATGCCGCAGGGGCCTTTTTTAGATATGCTAAGTTTTTATTATAGTTCTCAACTTAATAATAAAATAATAATAGCATTTATTTACCAGAAAGTTTTACATTATATACCTATTGTAGTTTGCCAATGACCACCATACTAGGCAGAGCCTGTCTCGTGAGGTCCTATAATAGCATTACCTACAAGACTTTAATGTTCCAACACAATCAATCAATCAATCAATTGGTCAACGGTCATTTAGTTTGTAATATTTAGTATTATTTCTGTGTTTTGATTTATTTCTATCTAATAAAATAATAATTACTTAACCGCTTACTACATTCATGCTCGCAATTTCCTACGTAAACCTTTGTAACCTAGATACGATACGATACTTAAGTGTGTAGCTCAAACTTTTTTCCAGTTTTCATGGTACCCTCAGTATGCAAATGGCCCCTGCCGCAAGCCCTAGCTGGGCGGGGCCCCGGAGTGGCCCACGTATCGTAATTACACCGCCTGCCCGTAATTTTGCCATATTTAAACTAATATAAAAAGGTCTTAAGGGTTATGTGAAATAATTTGCCCGCGACGTCACTATGTAAAACATCTAGGAAATGTAATTACAAAATGGCGTGTTGGTAATTTTTACACTGATATAATTTGTTTATCGTAAGTCATAATTGTAGACAAGATTAGCTTATGTCAGTTTCGCCTTCGTATAAGAATAAAAGAAAAGCTAGTTGCCGTGGGAATTGCAGTCCCTTCTTATTGCTACAAGTATGATTATTGAAACATGGCTGACAATTTTCTTTTCTACTTCTTAATTTAATGTGCGTTTTCTTTCAGGTTTTCAGTATTGTTTCATACGTATATATCTATTCATCAAACGATTTTTATACTTATTCGTTTGATAAGTTTTAATTCTAAAACGCAGCTCACTTCGAAGTTCTACAAAAAAAATCCTTTTATTTACCTACTGTACTGTTCCCAATAGGGGTAGACACTATATTTTTATTTATATACTTTTATCTAAGTATAATTACGGCCATCGTCTGTTTGTAAGGACCCTAAGTTGTATAATAATTTATAGTAGACCTAGGATCGAACCGAGTGAGAGGGCTATTTAGTAGAGTAACTACCTCTTTGAGAAAGCGTTGGTTATACATACAGGAAACTCAAAAGTTATTTCGTTTAGTATAAGAAATTATTATTGCTACTATCTATATTTGATTATATTTCCACTTAATTAATATAAAAAGAGGTGATTTATGCCGTATAGGCCGGGCCCCTCCCCGCCCGGGCCTGTGGAGCTCGTCACCGTACTGGTCACTCCCCCACGGGCTGCCTCGGCACCTCGTGAGGGGATTGAATTAATGTCGTATGTCAATCACGTGCGTACCTCGTCTTCAAATGAATGAGTGGAGAACAAAATCATAGTCACTCCCGAGGCAGGCTTTGTTAATCCCTAACCTTTTCCTGAGTGACTATCCTATACACCTACGGTCTCCTCTTCCCCCCCCATCCTCTAACAGACTAGCGTCAGGAAGAACAACTCGGAATCATGTTTGTGTTATTACGACGCGTTCCACAAATTGCGTCCACAACCAAGAGAGAAAGTCTCCTTCCCCCCACATGCCCCACAAGGACTCCCAACGCCACTATTAGTCGTTAGACCTTGTTTAACCGCAACCCCACTTTAGCCCTATTGCCAAGTGAGTAGTAAACAACCCCATCGGACAGAGTCCGTATTGCCGGGTGGTTAGTCCGACAAAGAGGATGCAACGTTCAGCGGCCAGAGGTGGAATTGACCCCTGGTGACCACATGTATCTGAAGACCCTCGGTCCCCAAACACAATTTTGAATAATCTACAGACTCCATTGTGAAACGTCGATCATAATGGTTTGTGGAGTCTGTAAGGGTACTTTGTACAGTATCCATGCGCGCAATACCGACCATTAATACCCAGCCAGCTAGATTAGTACTCGTATCTGTGGCACACTAGTTCCATTCGCTCCACCAGCTGGATACAATAGTAAGTATAGAATTGTATAGCTATCCTTCCCGAGCTATCTGGGTTTCTATTAAAATCATTAGAATGGTGACAAAATTAAGTAATCTGGTTTAGTATAGGTATTTGTGGAGACCGTGATACACCCCGGTTCTAGGTCCAAATAGCTTATTTGTAAAGTTAGGCCAAATACGCAGGGCAATTTGGAAGAAACATTGAGGAAATATAAACAATCACACAATAAGCTGAAGTCAATTATTAATATCTCGTTTCCATTAACCTTGGAGTTTCTAGCATGTTATAATATATAAGCAGTTTTGATATTCAATTTTAATTTTACTAATGTATTACTCACTGTCTTAGATTTGTGCCACAAATATATTAGTTCTTCGCTATAGTATCCACACACCGATGGTAACTTCAGTACCGTCAATAGTAATATAGTTTAAATCAATTGAAGATAATGTTCGTTAAAAATATTCAACAATTCAATGTCTTCGTAACACTCCGTAACGCCAGCAGAACAGAACAGTAATGACCCGTATTTGAATCAATTCGATCATTTGAATTTGACTTCTAAATTTCAAATAATTAAATTTAGGTCTTTTGAATTTAGACTGGTGTTATTTATTCTTTATATTTTGAATGTTTAAAATTTAGAACACGGATAAATTATTTATAAAATTATTGTATACGTTCGTATAGAACCAAAGACCGATTTGAAATGAGATCTCAGGAGTGTCGCGGTTCCATCTCGGTTTGAATTTATTAGACATTCTATCAAAATGTCATAGACATTATGTCTAAATGCCGGTTTTTCAAATTTATAAAATTGTGACAACAAATGTCAGATTACGTGGAAATCATAATATAATTATGACCAACTGTACTTTACTTCTCTCTACAAATTGTATAATTAGCTCAAATCAGAGTACAATAACAGTGGTAGGATCCCGCCATACTCCTCACTGTTCCTACGCTGTTATGTCGTAACATCGTTAACTACTGGGATAAGGGAAGGACTTAGCTAGGGACATCCAGGAACCGCCATCAGCACTCGGACCGCACGCCAATATTCCAATCCCGTCCCGTTGCACATCACACCACACAACCAGCCAGGATATCTCCATCACGTTGGACGTCGGCGCCAGCATGAAATTAAATATTATTGTAGGAACCGCACAATTCAAAGCTTTATGTATTTTGGGGCGTATTAACCGCGGAGCAAGCTCGAGCAATTAGTTATAAGCAATGTTTACTATTCCATTAAATCCCGAGTAATTTGTCTTTCGTTTTCATAATTATTATATTTCAATAAAATCACATTTATTTAATTCAATTCAAATTCAACTTACACGCCATCAATCCAGGCTTGCGTATCTTCATAATCTTCAACCAGTCCCTCCTCCTCTCGTCATCATGACAGCAACTGTCACTATCCTCCCCGTAGCCACTTAGTCCGCTGAAACTCATAATATGAAAGGGCAAAAGCAATTGTAAATAACTCACGTCAGTAGCACACACAGCATTGCACTATTGAACACCTATTTACACTTCTATCACAACAATAAGGCATAGTAATCCATTGCTTATAACTCCGTGTGTTATGTTTTGCTCGGAGTTTCAAATCCTATACGTAGCGACCCCGCTATGCGAATATACAACGGCTGTCAAACTAGATTTTATTTAATTTTCACTGAAACCGTTTGTAAATTCCGTACTCCATTTTTAATTATTGGTTGGAAGTTAATATATGGATTTCTAAGCCTTTTCATTGCGTTATCAAAGAATTCACATTTTATTTTTATTCATTTTTAGTTAGCACATCTTTCTTTCCATGACACTTGCCAACCCAATCCCCTTCTTTTTTTTTTCCTTGACATTCTTGCTATCCACTTTCAAACAAAAAATTTTCCCAAAGAGGTTACTCATGATTAAAATAAATTCACAAAGTTTAATACACGAAGTGTGGGGTCAGTACAATCCCCCCCCCTTAAATCTCTATTTCATTCTTTTAAATCGAGATTTAATTCTATACTTATCATATAATATTCATAAAGTTAATTTATTTTAAGCGCAATCACATTTCCACACCCTGTATATTTCGTCCATACCTCAGTTACACACACCCTGTATACTTAGCTCATCATCTATTCTGTCCCAACTCATAACACGTTAATTTCCCTGTCCCTAATGATCATTCATTCAACTGTCAGTAGCTATTCAATTACCTCACCCCCATCTACCTCCCCCCCCAAACTATACTTCCCTATAACTAACTTCTAATTACAATCAAACACCAAAATATTTTCAGTAACGTTTAATAATTCTACAAATCAATACATCCAATTTTATCCGCATTCTAAACCACCTTAATAATAATCTAAAATTATTACAATATTTTACAACTCAATATTGTTCTTGAAATTATTTATCCCTTTCACAACTATAAGCAAGTTCCCTATTCACATGTCAACACAAAACTGACAACAAGTCACTATAACCCTCTACTGTAAGACTTCCCACTAGACATAATATCGTGCCAAGTGTACAGCATTAAACAACCCCTTTTCTACTAGTGTTTCTGGGTGCACGAGTACATATACATTCTCATAGTACCTATCTGCAACTATATAGGGTCCACCGTATATCAATTCAAATTTCTTAATCCTTCCACTCAACGAGTCAGATTTATTTAGTCTACGGACCTTAACCAAGTCCCCTATTTGGTATTGAATCAAGTTGTGATTCTTGTTGAATCTATCCTGACGTTTCTTACTAGCACTACGTAAATTTACCCTAACTTGTTCACGTATTTCATTAACGCTCTTATTTTTCGTAAAATTTATTAAAGATCGGTCTATTGAAAGTTGCGTCGAATTCCCGCTAAGGACCTCATTAGGGGTGAAACCCGTACTCAAGTGGAGAGTATTATTGTACAACTCCTCAATCCTTTTCAACCAACATCCCCAGCTCCTATGTTGTTCATGACAATAAATTCTGAAAAACTTTCCTAACTGTTTATTCACCACTTCTGCAGTATTAGGTCTCGGGTTTCTAATAGAAGTATAGATTGTCTTAACACCAATACCGCGCAATCCTAATCTCCATACATCCCCTATAAATTGCCTCCCTCGATCTGTCATAACCTTCTTTGGTTTTATTGTTAATGCAAAATCTCGCATCCTAGACACCACTGCCCTTGCTGTTGCCGCCTTCAACCCATATAGTTTTATATATTTAGTGAAAGAATCTTGTATGACAAATATATGCGAAATTCCTCCTCTCGATATCGGCAACGGCCCATAGAGGTCCGCCATCACTAAGTCACCTGGATTCTCGGATATAATTGACTTACAAGTACCTACATACTTAATATTGTCTATCTTTGACAATTGACAAAGATGACAACTCCTAACAAAATCTCTAATTGTTTCCCTCATCTTTAGCCAGTAGAATCTGTCCTGTAAATATTTTATCATTTTATAAACTCCTAAGTGCCCCAATTCTAAGTGAACCTGCCTACATACTTCCGCCTGTAAAATTTCTGGTAAATACAATACTCTGTTTGGACTATCCAGCCTATTGAAATAAAGAATTCCATTCTCTGTGATACAACGGCTTGCTATCCGCGCTAACCGATCATTTACTCCCTCTAGTCCTGGATTCGACAACCTATTTTTTATGCCCCTTATCACATTATCCCTATCTTGCAGTTGGGCCATTTCCCCTAATTTATCCTGTAATTCTTTATTTTCTTGCACTCCCATGTACATTATACTCGGATACCACAATTTCCCCTCCTGTATCTCCCCATCACTCGGAAATCTAGATAAAATGTCTACCCCTATGTTCTCCGTCCCCTTGACATGTTCTACAGTATAGTTAAATTGTTCTAAATATAATATCCACCTAGTGATCCGACTGTTGTATAACCTAATGTTCTTAACAAACACTAACGCCTTGTGATCTGTCCTAATAATTAACTCGGCTCCCCGCAAGTATGTCTCAAATTTCTTTATTCCATAAATTATGGCCCAAAACTCTTGCTCAGTAACAGTCCATCTTAATTCCGAACCCCTTAATGATCTACTACAAAAGCTTAAAATTCGTATTTCTCCTTTTTCATCGTACTGATACAATACCCCCGCAATACCTACTCCTGAACTATCAGTCTGCAAATAGTAAGGTTTACTCACGTCTGGATGAGACAAAAGGATGGTAGTCGAAAATTCTTGTTTCAAATTCCAAAACGCCTTATCTAACTCCTCATCCCAATACCAACTTTGCCCTTTCTTCAATAATTTCGTCAGGGGAACTATTAGACTACTATAATTTGGAATAAACCTCCGATAATAATTACATAAACCTAAGAATGCCCTAACATGTTTCACCTTTTTCGGGGTAGGAAACTTTTGAATTGACTCGACCTTAGCTGGGTCCGTTCGAATTCCCTCGGTAGATACAATGTGACCTAACATCTTAACTTCCTGACATGCAAATTTACACTTTTCTAAATTACATGTTAATCCCGCTCTTTCCAACCGTTCTAGTACCAGATCTATTTGTTCCAAATGATCCTCCCACTGACCGTCGGTTAGTATAGCTAGATCATCTAAATAATTTACACAGAAACTTCTAACACTCGGACCTAATATTACATCCATAGCCCGGCTAAAACTTCCAACTGACGTTTTCAATCCCTGTGGCAATACATTATACATATAAGACTTCCCATTAACAGTGAAACCTGTATACTGTCTACTTGTTTCTGAAATTGGGATTTGAAAATAAGCATTATTCAAATCTATAATAGTTATGTACTTAACCCCGTGAAATGCATTTAGAATATCTATCTGCATTGGAGGAGCCTCTGATTCCGCTACCATATATTTGTTAATTTCCCTGGCATCTAATAATATTCGAATAGTCCCATCAGTTTTGGAAGTAAATGTGAGTGGACTACTATACGGTGTTGAACCTCTCGAAATAATACCCATATCTACCATTTCCTGTAATTTATCTTCTACCTTGGATCGGTATGCATAAGGGATGGGATAAGATCGATTAATTCTCGGGACATGCTCATGCATACTAATGTGATGAGTATAACAATTTGCCCTACCAATTCGCTTGGTGAACACTATCCTATGGGCTTCTAAAATCTGCTTCAATGATTTCCTCATGTCAACGGTCAATTCTATACCCGCTTTAATTCTGTCTAAAAAATCTACCTCGCATACTTCGTGGTTAGCCTCACCATCGTTTTCCAACTGTAATGACCTAATGGCTGCAATTCTTTGGTCTTCCTCAATGAAAGGCACGGTAATTCTTCCCCCCTTCATTTCCAAAATTAGTGATCTAGGATCTTGTAATGTAATAATAGCTTTGTATGACAACAGCCAGTCGAACCCTAAAATTACCGGTACAGTCAACCTAGGAACAACTAACAGTCCCGTATCGAAAATTACCTCTTGAATTTTTGTTTCTATGGAACATAATTGCTGTATTTTTAAACTCTTCTGCCCTACCGCCCCTCTTATTTGTATAGGCTTTACCGGCAATGAGGGTAGTTGTACATCTCCTCTCGACTGTAACCATTCAAATAATTCCTCAGAAATACAACTAACTTCACTCCCCGTATCTATTAGACAACGTATTTTATTCCCTAAAATCTCTAACCAAATTTCAGCTTTGATTTTATGCCCTATTTCCTCAAAAGAAACCTCTTCATCAAATAACGACGCTGTGACAAAATTCTGCATGGGTTCTACTACTACCGGCCTACCTGCTAAGTTAAGAGACAAGCTCGACAGCCCCTCAAAGTTGGTTGGTATCTGATCCTCCACGTCCGTGGGGATAAAGCCAAATCCTGATTTATCCAATTTCGTCCTCACGCCTGTTGCTACTACAGGGTATAATTTCCCATTTTCCCTTTTTCCTAACCCTACTCCTGGCACCCATCCCGATGACAACATCTGCCGTAGCGCAAACCTAAAATAGTTGCCCCTATGTTTATAAGCTAATCCCGGAGCATCTGGACTAGCTAACATTAGTTTAAATTCTTACCACTATCTTTACACCTCTCCTGCTCTTCTTCTTCGTTTATCTCCAAATTAGCGATTATTTTCGGCTTCTTATTTCCAAAATTTGATTTCCCAGTCGCAGGCATCCCTCGCTTCATTCCTGGTAGGGTTTGATTAGAGCTTCCACCTTCCACATAACGGTCCTGTTTATCCACGTCATCCAAATCTCTTAAGAATTCAGTGGCTTCTATCATCGATTCCCCTTTCCTCATCCTCCAGGCATATTGTACTTCTCTAGGGAAATGGTGCATTAAATCATTAACTAATTGATTTTCCATTAGAGGCGTACTCAACATTTTTGCTTGTCCTGCTAGTGAAATAAAGTAACCCATCATGGATTTATGAGTATTCTTCTCCCACACTCCACACACTATATTCCGTCTTAATTGATTTTGTTCAGACTCTCCCCAATAAGTATCCATGAAATCAGCTTTAAAATCTTCCTCGTTGTCCCAACGATCCTTATAAATTCTCGCCCACCGCCTGACATCTCCTTCTAAGCACCCGATAATATTGTCGATTACATGTTCTTTAGTCGGCAACCTTCTTAGGTACGAAAATAGGTCCTCTATGAAGGTAACTGGATGTACGTCGTACCTTCCGGGGTATTTGGGTTTATCCAACCTTCCATCTATCACTGGATACATTGCGAGTTGAGGCATTGTTTCTCTAACCTTATCCCGTACTGGTTCTTCCTGCATTTTTCCCTGCAGCTCCGATACCTTTAAATGCAGTTGCCCAATTGTCCTACGCATGTTCCGCATCATGAGTGCCATCGCAGACGAACCCCCAGTAGTAGGTGTTGTTTTCTTCACTATTCCAGGTGTCGCTCCAGCAGCCTTCGCCTTAGCACGCATTTCCTTGCCAGCTTGGATCATTTTGCTCATAGTTGTGTTTCTGTAATACATTAAAATTTTCTTTACTAATAGCCCCGATTGATCTTAATTCACCATTGTTGTTTGATTTCTTCTTCTATCGACATATATTGTTTTACAACATCCGCTATTCCTCTATCACCATCTATAATACGTAACTCTTGGAAAGAGTCCTTCCAAGCATTCCCCGTTAGCCAATGCTCATGTTTTTCGTGCAATCGGTTTATATAATCAAGTGTAATAGCACTTTCCTCTATTCTACCTCTAGTTTTTATTCTTTGTAAAACCACCTCCGGGGAACTTCGTACATAAATTCCCAAATCTACATTAGCTAAAGCCTTTTCCTTGACAAACGAGATCCAATTCTCGAATATCTCCGCCTCTACAGGGTGTATCAACTCGTTTTCACGTAGTATTTTCATAAAACAATGCCTCGCACTAAATATTGACCTTTCTATTATCTTAATTGGCGTTTCTACTCGCAAGGTGTGATGTTCTAGCAGAGTCGACACCACATAATTTTGGAATACATAAGCCCACCGCTTGGGGTCTTCTACCATTAATTTGAAGAGGTTGACGCCCTTTACATTTTGCCATTTTTGGACAGGTTCTGGTAAAACGGTCACCATCTTATTGGTATGCAGAGACTCTAATAGGGTCGACTTCCCACAACCAATATTACCCTCTAACACAACGGTAAACGTTCCCTTTCCTTTTCTTAGCGTATTGGCCATGTCAAACCTGAAATTTCAAAGCTATGAATACCAAAAAATATTTTTTTTTTTTTTTTCGAAAAAAAAAAAATTTTTTTCTTTTTTTTTTTTCTCAACAGCCCGCTACTTGAGACTCAGGATCCTGGTCACGGCACCAATTTGTACTGTTCCCAATAGGGGTAGACACTATATTTTTATTTATATACTTTTATCTAAGTATAATTACGGCCATCGTCTGTTTGTAAGGACCCTAAGTTGTATAATAATTTATAGTAGACCTAGGATCGAACCGAGTGAGAGGGCTATTTAGTAGAGTAACTACCTCTTTGAGAAAGCGTTGGTTATACATACAGGAAACTCAAAAGTTATTTCGTTTAGTATAAGAAATTATTATTGCTACTATCTATATTTGATTATATTTCCACTTAATTAATATAAAAAGAGGTGATTTATGCCGTATAGGCCGGGCCCCTCCCCGCCCGGGCCTGTGGAGCTCGTCACCGTACTGGTCACTCCCCCACGGGCTGCCTCGGCACCTCGTGAGGGGATTGAATTAATGTCGTATGTCAATCACGTG
Organism: Choristoneura rosaceana; assembly: GCA_037349165.1. NCBI lineage: Eukaryota > Metazoa > Arthropoda > Insecta > Lepidoptera > Tortricidae > Choristoneura > Choristoneura rosaceana. Next base: position 10,040,822 of record JAZBNJ010000033.1, on the reverse strand, counting down.
CGTACCTCGTCTTCAAATGAATGAGTGGAGAACAAAATCATAGTCACTCCCGAGGCAGGCTTTGTTAATCCCTAACCTTTTCCTGAGTGACTATCCTATACACCTACGGTCTCCTCTTCCCCCCCCATCCTCTAACAGACTAGCGTCAGGAAGAACAACTCGGAATCATGTTTGTGTTATTACGACGCGTTCCACAAATTGCGTCCACAACCAAGAGAGAAAGTCTCCTTCCCCCCACATGCCCCACAAGGACTCCCAACGCCACTATTAGTCGTTAGACCTTGTTTAACCGCAACCCCACTTTAGCCCTATTGCCAAGTGAGTAGTAAACAACCCCATCGGACAGAGTCCGTATTGCCGGGTGGTTAGTCCGACAAAGAGGATGCAACGTTCAGCGGCCAGAGGTGGAATTGACCCCTGGTGACCACATGTATCTGAAGACCCTCGGTCCCCAAACACAATTTTGAATAATCTACAGACTCCATTGTGAAACGTCGATCATAATGGTTTGTGGAGTCTGTAAGGGTACTTTGTACAGTATCCATGCGCGCAATACCGACCATTAATACCCAGCCAGCTAGATTAGTACTCGTATCTGTGGCACACTAGTTCCATTCGCTCCACCAGCTGGATACAATAGTAAGTATAGAATTGTATAGCTATCCTTCCCGAGCTATCTGGGTTTCTATTAAAATCATTAGAATGGTGACAAAATTAAGTAATCTGGTTTAGTATAGGTATTTGTGGAGACCGTGATACACCCCGGTTCTAGGTCCAAATAGCTTATTTGTAAAGTTAGGCCAAATACGCAGGGCAATTTGGAAGAAACATTGAGGAAATATAAACAATCACACAATAAGCTGAAGTCAATTATTAATATCTCGTTTCCATTAACCTTGGAGTTTCTAGCATGTTATAATATATAAGCAGTTTTGATATTCAATTTTAATTTTACTAATGTATTACTCACTGTCTTAGATTTGTGCCACAAATATATTAGTTCTTCGCTATAGTATCCACACACCGATGGTAACTTCAGTACCGTCAATAGTAATATAGTTTAAATCAATTGAAGATAATGTTCGTTAAAAATATTCAACAATTCAATGTCTTCGTAACACTCCGTAACGCCAGCAGAACAGAACAGTAATGACCCGTATTTGAATCAATTCGATCATTTGAATTTGACTTCTAAATTTCAAATAATTAAATTTAGGTCTTTTGAATTTAGACTGGTGTTATTTATTCTTTATATTTTGAATGTTTAAAATTTAGAACACGGATAAATTATTTATAAAATTATTGTATACGTTCGTATAGAACCAAAGACCGATTTGAAATGAGATCTCAGGAGTGTCGCGGTTCCATCTCGGTTTGAATTTATTAGACATTCTATCAAAATGTCATAGACATTATGTCTAAATGCCGGTTTTTCAAATTTATAAAATTGTGACAACAAATGTCAGATTACGTGGAAATCATAATATAATTATGACCAACTGTACTTTACTTCTCTCTACAAATTGTATAATTAGCTCAAATCAGAGTACAATAACAGTGGTAGGATCCCGCCATACTCCTCACTGTTCCTACGCTGTTATGTCGTAACATCGTTAACTACTGGGATAAGGGAAGGACTTAGCTAGGGACATCCAGGAACCGCCATCAGCACTCGGACCGCACGCCAATATTCCAATCCCGTCCCGTTGCACATCACACCACACAACCAGCCAGGATATCTCCATCACGTTGGACGTCGGCGCCAGCATGAAATTAAATATTATTGTAGGAACCGCACAATTCAAAGCTTTATGTATTTTGGGGCGTATTAACCGCGGAGCAAGCTCGAGCAATTAGTTATAAGCAATGTTTACTATTCCATTAAATCCCGAGTAATTTGTCTTTCGTTTTCATAATTATTATATTTCAATAAAATCACATTTATTTAATTCAATTCAAATTCAACTTACACGCCATCAATCCAGGCTTGCGTATCTTCATAGTCTTCAACCAGTCCCTCCTCCTCTCGTCATCATGACAGCAACTGTCACTATCCTCCCCGTAGCCACTTAGTCCGCTGAAACTCATAATATGAAAGGGCAAAAGCAATTGTAAATAACTCACGTCAGTAGCACACACAGCATTGCACTATTGAACACCTATTTACACTTCTATCACAACAATAAGGCATAGTAATCCATTGCTTATAACTCCGTGTGTTATGTTTTGCTCGGAGTTTCAAATCCTATACGTAGCGACCCCGCTATGCGAATATACAACGGCTGTCAAACTAGATTTTATTTAATTTTCACTGAAACCGTTTGTAAATTCCGTACTCCATTTTTAATTATTGGTTGGAAGTTAATATATGGATTTCTAAGCCTTTTCATTGCGTTATCAAAGAATTCACATTTTATTTTTATTTATTTTTAGTTAGCACATCTTTCTTTCCATGACACTTGCCAACCCAATCCCCTTCTTTTTTTTTTCCTTGACATTCTTGCTATCCACTTTCAAACAAAAATTTTTCCCAAAGAGGTTACTCATGATTAAAATAAATTCACAAAGTTTAATACACGAAGTGTGGGGTCAGTACACTACCAATAACTTTCTTTTAAATTTAGAATATATCTTAAGCATAGTAAATCAAACTCAAGAGTTAATTCGACAGCTGAAGCCAAAACTGCCTAAGCGCCACGATACGTCAAGGGAAAAGTTCGTAAGCGACATGCGTTTACGTTCCTTTTCCATTGACACTTGACGCCGCGAACTCCTATCCGCCGTCAGTCACCGGCGCGTGTTCGTCACGTCGTAAATATTCCCGCTCAAAATATTGAGTTGACGCAAAAAAGTTGACATATGCGAGTCAAGTTCGCTAGGGATGTGGTTCTAAAAATTTGGGAACCGCTTTTGCACTTCTAATATTTATGACAATAACGTAATTTTTAGAGAATGGTCAAAAACGATCAAAAGAGTTTTGTTAAATTTATCGCAAAAAGGTGAAAATTTGCATTGAAGGATTGTAGGTATTAGAGGTGCGATTTGAAGTTTATCTTTCTCACTTTCCAAGTAAATACTTAGTATTTGCGTGAGCGGAACGAAACGAGATATGAAGTTCGAACTTCGAAGTGTACGGATTCTAAGCTACTAGGTAATGGTTTAGTCCTTTTTACTACATGTCTCTACCGTTAGACCCATTAGAGCTAAGTTTGAGCATCTTTGACAGTTAATTTCAAGTGTTTCATGGAATTCTCAAGGATTACCGTAGCACGGATCTTCTTGGAGATGAAGAAAGTTTTTTTTTTTATAATTACACTATAGCGATAAGTTCGCCTCATGCTTTCTCTGTGATTTTTCTCCATGTTTTTATTACCCGACTTCCCGAGGGAGGACTGTGTTTTTCAAGCGTATGTATGTATTTCTATTTCTCGTACTGTGACAGTGACCAGCACTGGGACGCGTCTCTTAATTAATAAAAAACAGCCTAATTACTCTATTTATTTATCTAGTCTTATGTAGTTACTGGTGTGTATTATAGTATGTCTTTATAACGCTCAGTGGGTTGCCGAAGGTGCTGGCTGAATAAGCTTTCTATTACATAAATGTGCATCAAAATCGGTTCAAAATCGTTTGGGAGCTATGTAATCCTACAGACATACTTATAAAACCGCTCTTTTTGCATCAGGGGCTAAAAAGGCCTTAAATATAAGTCAATATTAACTTCATACAGCCAACAACCACTTACGTAACATTTAAAGTATTATTCAACAATATAATTTCGTCTTCTATTCTAGGTTCAGTGTCATAAAACATAATGCAAGAACTATGCATTGTTTTATAACATTGTCGCAATCGCTTGCAACGTGTCGCGTCGGCAACTTAACATTAGTTAACTAGTATTTATTTAAATTAACTTGACAGTAAAACTTTGTTCTTTGGAGACAAACGTAATTTCCTCATTCCTGATATATCTTGGTAGGTACTCAAGTTGCCTTATGGGCGTCAAAAATGACTCACAAAGTTCACAGGCAGTGTGGGCGAAAATTCTAAGTATTTTATGTGGATATTATATCTGATTGATGTATCAGTTGAACTAATAATTTAACCTAACCTTTGCGGAATGTTTAACCGCTAACCTGACCGCAAAGGCTCCGCACCGTCTACGATATCTCCACTATAAAAAACCCAAAACTCACAATTGATGGACTTATAATTGACATGTCATCCTCTGGCCATAGACTATTTTTTCCCTCTTTATCTCTCCGGAGCACTCATTGCGCCTATTGTCATGGGTTTAGTCAAATAATACCCCTAAGAATTAATATAATAATTTTCGATATTTTAAATGGTGATTGATTATAGTGACTGTGCGATTTTCGATTTGTGGAACAACACTTGACGCCTTGGCTCAAAAAGCGTGTTATATTGTCTATGGTAAGGTTCTTTATTGTCGGGAATTTGGTTGAGTGGCTTGTAATCGGGCGGCGCGGTCGGTTCATTTTTCTTTTTGATGCATTTTTTGGCTTTTGAGTGACGTTGTGTCATCTGACAGCCGCTGTCATGTCTATGGTCAGTGGAATGGACACGCGTTCTTTTTTCAAACGAACGTCTTCATACGTTCATTCCGTTTTGTAATGAGATAAGTGTAATTGTGTTTTAGTTGTTAAAATATTACAGAACGCATTGTGAGAGGCGTGAAATGCAAGATGAGTTTAATTTTTCTTATTCTAATAGGTACATATTTCTTGGTAACATCCCTAAGAATCGTAAAATTGTAACCTGTGCGATCGAGTTACGACCGAGAAAAATAGACTGGGAATGTATTGAATCTTTGAAAACAATAACGAATATCCCTGAACATAGGACCTAATTTAATCTATTTATCGCCTCAAAAATATTCAACATCAGTACCCTGTCCATGTCATCAAAATTTGGAGCCGTTTTCGAGAAACCAAGAGAGGAGGAAACTGAGTCGCATACCGTAGTACCACAACGTTTTCGTAATAAACATCACATGGATTTATATAGCAGATGTTTGGAAGGTCAATGTGACATTTGCAGCAAAAAGGTTCCACCCTGGTACGCATGAAAATTGCTCTTCTAATACTTTAAGATAAACAAGGAAAACTGCGCATCCTATGAAAGGAAAACAATCTGAAACACATAAAGAGAGCTGTAAATTATAGAACCAGATATTAAAGTAAACAGTCATATTAGTGGGCACTTTAAATGATGAATGTCAATTTGTACTTATAACATAAAACTGTAAATACTTATGGCTCGGTAAGCGAGAAAGATTAACTGGATACATGATCATAAGTATTGACGATATTAGTACACTAAGAGACTGTATCACCATCCATTGATTAGTATTAACTGACGGTCTCCGTGTATTCGAACAAAACAAATAGAGACGGCATCACATTTAACCGTCAGTTAACAATAATCAATGGATGGTGAAACAGCTCCTAACCTTCAACATAACTAATCATCATCTTCGTCATCATATACGTCCCACTGCTGGGCACAGGCCTCCTCTCAGAATGAGAGGGCTTGGGCCATAGTTCCCACGCGGGCCCAGTACGGATTGGGAACTTCACACGCACCATTGAATTGCTTTGCAGGTTTGTACAGGTTTCCTCACGATGTTTTCCTTCACCGCAAAGCTTGTGGTAAATTTCAAATGTAATTCCACACATGGACTTAAAAATACTCAGAGGTTCTAGCCGGGGTTTGAACCCACGACCCTCTGCTTGAGAGGCGATAGGTCAAACCACTAGGCCACCACGGCTTCATGACATAACTAATGCCAGGTTGTACTATATTTTGTTAGCACCTTGTATACATGCCGGCAAATTCCTTGAGCACACAAAAGCCAATTTAACGTTTCGTAGAGTCAGAATTGGTAGGGTGAAGTGGCAACAAGCCACATCGCTCAAAGAACAGATTTATAAACTTGAAGAATAAATGTTTTGTTTCCCTCCATATTACATAGCCGTGGGACACCCCTTTCTTATATCATGCCATTGGTATATAGCTGCACTTTAACAGGCATATGTAGAGACAATCATATGCAAAAATGCACCGCCAGCAATAAAACGTGTATTAAAACTAAAAAGTTTTGCAAAAATATATATATTACAAGCTTTATGCCCGCGACTTCGTCTGCGCAGATCTAGGTTATCGCGCGGTGGCGCTCTCTACCGGATTAAAAGGTATCCTATGTTGATCCTTGGGGTTCAAACTACCTATATACCAATTATCATCAAAATTGGTTCAGTGGTTTCGCGGTGAAAGCGTAACAGACAGACAGACAGTTACTTTCGCATTTATAATATTAAAGTAAGGATTGTTCCATCCTTTAAATTCAAAACTGAAACACACACCTCGAATTCTTCAGGCTTCACACAAAACTACAAATTAAACAAACAAAACTGTTGTTATCTACGATCAGTGTGTCAGTCCGTCTGTCTGATGATAGATGACGCAGCCGTGACCTTTGATCACGACTGGCCCGGTGAGGTCAGCATGTTGCCGTCGAGAACAGGCAAATCGGTTGGGTTTTGGGCTAGCCGCCTGGCCCAAGAGCTAAAAGGTGTGTTATTATTAGGTATTCCTAATATTCAAAAGAAACTAGGAGCTACTGAGGTTCATCTGCGAGATAAAAATAAAAAAGTAAAAAAATAACGTTGATAATAATGGTTTTGCTACACGAAAGAAAATATACAGCGTTCAAAAGAATCTAACACCACGCCATTTTAATATCACCTGTGACATCACGCGAATCTCGAGCTAAATGCAGATAATTGAAATAGTCAAGTGGTAAGTAAATCATTCCACCACAATCCTCAAATAAACAAACAACGATTCCGCCATAAATTTGACGAGGGACTCCAAAAGCGCTAAGCTCTTTAACGTAACGCCCTTTTGGCGAATTTCCTAATAACTAAGATCGCCTAATAATAATTGTGAGTAAAGCCGCCGGCCCCATGTGGCCGCCGATGGCACAACTTGAACAAAAAAACACCTATCCGCACATGACGCCTGTTCCAAATCCGAAATTCCCTCCAAAACGATCTCACGCTGCGTCCAAGAAAAAAAGCAGTCCCTGTTCCTTTTTCGAATACCACTTTTTTTCTCGCGGCATTGTGAGCAGCGGCCGGCCCTAGACTCTTTATTAACAAGATTTTGAATATTCCATTGTCGCTAACACTTTCTATGTTCGAAATTCAATTTTTTTTTCGAACAGTTTGGACATTTCGCTTGAATTATTGCCGGCCAGTTTTGTTATAAGGTTTAAGTCGTTGCTCTTTTTTTCATAAATGTCAGTGAATGGGTCGTTTTTGACGTGGGTGAGCGCGTGTATAATTGCTATCAGGTAGTTTTGAGCTCGAATTCTGTAATATATGGATAATTAAAGGACGGCTTAAGGTGGAATTTTTGTCAAAGTTTATCGGCGTTTTGATTGAGGTTACGAGAGCGTTCCGCCGGCCGGCGGTAGCTTTATGGATCCATATTTAATATTCAACACGTATCTAGTTTCATAGCCAATCGAGAGTCAATTTGTCTTGCTAGATTATAAAAACATTGGAACTGGTCGTAAACGCGATACGATCGCGAGGACCTCCTTTGATTGGGTTTTGGTAAATATCCCAATTGGATTTTTACGCTCGTCTTTTTGTAATTATAGGCGATAGAGTGGCTTTTATGGGCCGCAGCGCTGACTACATAATCAGTCGAATGAAAATATAAAATACATTTTTACGATTAATGCCGGCTAATCGTGTAGTCGGTCGTAAAATAAAATGCGTTGATTGTGCGTCCGACACGTTGGTAGCGCGACGGTCGCCGGGACGATGCCTTTTATAGCCAAAGACATAAAAATAGTGAATAATTTAAGAGTTTAACTAAAGAAATTAAGTAAAATTAACTATAAAATTGGATCGGTGTCTTACAAACACGGAAGGCTGTAATGTTATAATACGAGTATAATGTTGTTGCGTATTATCTTGATTGCTCAAATAAAAGTTAAGCGTAAAATCACGGTTGAACGTATCTATTGTAATTTCGGAAACCCATTTTATCATTTGCTTAGAACAGGTACTGACACCTAGTAGATAAAGATAATATTTACCTACCAGTATCCATAAGAGCGTAACTCGTGTATAAAAAAAGATAACTGCACAACCATTATTATGTTCATAAAGTTATGTTTGAATTATTAGTATAAACTTCGATCGATCGTAAAAGTATCTCGTGTACGTGCCAAGTAAAGACAGATACCATGACAGATACAGTAAATATTAACTGTATTTAATCCAACTTACAAAGTAGCGATGCGCAAAAAACGGCTTCTAGTCGCATTGGTATTAATTAAACGCAATTTCCAAACGAAACGCTACCGAGATCAGAGATAAGCTGACCATAGATAATTCATGTTCTGCCAGGCACGGGCGAGTGCTAGACAGCAAACGGTTTTTTTTTTTTCTTAAATTACTGGCACGAATAACGACGTTCAAGCCTCGTTCGAGCCTAAGTTTTTCAAATTAATTACTTATTTTTACGACTTATAATAATGCTGGACTATAAAGTTGTGGCCTTCAGGTGCAAAAGTTTTTATTACCCTGAATAAATTATATTTTTTATTTTAATGTGACATAACGAGTGAGAACATGAACCGAATTACATAATATTATGATTTTTATGTAATTTTTTGTTTATGATATTTTTTTGGCTGAACTTTTTTAACCTGGTTAGCATCAGGGCAATAAAATAAAAAGAAGACATACATGTTTTTTTTTTTATATAAACCCCCTTGCAAAAAAAAACGGGCACCTATGGTTTTTGTATTTTATGTGCATGAAAGCTTACTTTCTAAGCTTCAATGCTTAAAAATCTGAAAAACCATATATGCCCAATTTTTTTGCAAGGGGGTTTATAAAAGAAAAGCTTTTAAAAATGTAACGCAGAGAATACGCAGTAAAATCGACTCGACTGACTTTAAGTGACGGATATCAGTGATGCTGTCTTTGTTTGTTGTGTCCGAATAAACAAAGACGGCATTACTTTTATCTGACACTTAAAGTTGGTCAACAAGAAGTGAAACAGGCCCTTAATCTGCTTAAAAAAAGAAAATAAAATTGACAACAACAAGAAAAGTTTTCATTTTTACTTTTTAATAATTTATTTGCTCATAACGTTAAAACTTCTGTTAAGAATTATCATTATACTTTGATAGGTACCTAATATCTTGGAATAAGTAGTATTTTCTTTTACATGAAACTAACCGTGATTAAACCAGGTGTTAAGTGCAGATGAGGCGAAAGGCGCCATGGTTCAGTAACAGCCTTAGCCACTTGACAGTCCGACGATACCATGGTATCCAAAACCAAAATGCTCCAAACCGTCCGTGGATACTTTAGTGTCGTAAAGTATCTCGTAAAATTATTGACACACAGCGCGTTTTCGTCCGTCAATAATAAAAAAACCACGGACATTTGGAGGCATATTGGTCGCGCGCTCTGGATTGTCAAGTGGTTAGAGTATACATAAGCAATTGAGTATTCCCGACCTCTCCTCTTAGTGCGGGAGCTCCGGCTAAGGCTGAGACGGCTGGCGGGTGTCCTGGTGCCTACTCGTTCTCCCAGGGCACTCGCAATACGGCAAGAGGGAATACCGGTGGGTTTTTAGTTGCTTATGTATACTCTAAAGTCTAACGTAACGGCCTATTCACTCTAGCCTTGTAGAGCCCTAGATTGTATTTATACGGAAATACAGACGACGGGAGCGAATTCCATTTCTACCAGTTAACATTTTGTGACTACCATATAGTTTACAAGTAAACCATAACTGTACCTGTTTATATTAAATGATATTGTAACGGATAACTCACGTCTTAAATCGAGTTTAGCTCGACATGTTTGGGCCTATTTCATAGCCTTTCAAATGAGCACGCGACTCGGCGGCTGCCGCAACACGCGCACTACGCGCCACCGCTCTGCTCGCGCGACTGTCCTACGAAACTAACACAAGCGCACAACTACCCACGTTTTGATCGTCATTATTTTACTATCGTGAGAAGGGCTACGAAATAGCCCGAACATGTAGAGCTAAACTCGATTTAAGACGTGAGTGTTGTCCGTTACAACAACATTTAATATGAGTGAGTCTCACGGTAGTTTCCTGTTTAAATAATAATAATAAAATAACTAAATAAATAAACTCTATAATTAAATAGTTTTCCGATTTTTTCGATCAAGTGAAGTTTTAAGTGTCGTGTAACGAATTTAAAAATAATCAGGATCGGTTTTAACTGTTTAGAATGTGATACATTGGGAAAAGTTTTTTGCCCGTACATTAGATCCCGCCAATAAAGTTATAACTTACTATCACAAACACATAAACGTTACCGAAACACCATGTTATGTCATGGGATAGTTATGACGCTATAGTTAATACAAGGCAATAAAGTTTTTCGCGCTAGTGAATGAGAACGCATGCGTTAAATACATAGAGGAATTAACAAGGGGTAAAGTTTGACTTCGTTTCGATTATGAAAATGAAAATGAAAAAAAAAATATTCGGGACAGAATAAATCCCTACTAATATTATAAATGCGAAAGTAACTCTGTCTGTCTGTCTGTCTGTTACGCTTTCACGCCAAAACCGCTGCACCGATTTTGTTGAAATTTGGTACAGAGATAGAATAGACCTTGGGAAAGCACATAGGCTATCATTTATCGCGAAAAAGAGGCTTTAAGGTGTTGAAATAGGGGGTGAAAGTTTATATGGTTTCCACCATTCGTCGCTGTCGAAAATAAAACCATGAAACTTGGCATTGAAGCACTTAATAAGAAATAAGTCGGTTTTTTCAACATTGGATACCTTTTATTCCGGTAGAGGGCGCCACCGCGCGATAACCTAGATCCGCGCAGACGAAGTCGCGGGCATAAGCTAGTAAAAAAAAATTGAAAATACACATTTGCTTGCGCCCGAAATGGTCCCGCCTCAGCATAAAATGCGGATTCCTATGGTGGAGCCAGCGCTGGTCTTCCGGCGAAACCATGATTACAACTTAATTTTGTATTACAGATATCTGTGATGATTATTTTATTCTAACAAAGATGGACAGGGTTAAATTTAACAGCCATATAAAATTACTCAATCAGTAAAATAGGCCCTTAATGTCCTAGGAGTAAGAGAGTTAAAAATGTTTGGAAATCGAATTTAATTTTCCAGGATTTTACTAAATTCGCAAAGGTAACTACTACTATTATACTTTAGCAGTCTACTCCCGGATTCCGACTGGCTTCTCAACATTCCGTATCTGCTCACCATAATAAATAAATAAATAATAAATAGGTAGAAATATCGTGGGACACTTGACACCAATTGACCTAGTCCCAAACTAAACAAAGCTTGTACTATGAATAATAAGCAACGGATAAACATACTTATATAGATAAATACATACTTAAATACATATTAAACATCCAAGACCCGAGAGCAAACCTGCCTATTATTCATACAAATATCTGCCCCGGGAAATCAAACCCGGGAGCTTCGTAGTCATGCAGGTTCTCTAACCACTTGGCCATCCACACGAAGCTTACGAGTATATAACTATCCACCACTCTGTTGTCTAACTCCTCTGTGGCTGAATGTTATTAGTATTCCCTCATGTCCAGTGGTTTTAGTTCAATAACTCCATGCAAATCATTTAACGTGTATGTGTCATGTTTTTACGACGCCAAGGTAATTATTATAACCCTTTAAAAAAATTGGCCAAGTGAGAGTTGAAAATACAAACTGAAATATAGATGCGCAGAAAATCCAGAAAAATAAGACCAGAGCTGGAAATCGAACCCAGGTCCTCGGTGTTCCGTGCTGCGTGCTATACCGCTACACCACCACTGGACAGTGATACAGACACGAATTTATCCTATGCACCACATATGTCAGCTTGTTTGTTTCTTATTTAGTAATTTAAGTAGCGACACTAGTGACACGACTAGCGACTAGTGGTGTCCGGGTGAGCGGTTAGTTGCAACGGAAGTGCTGAAAGTTTCTCGATGAGGGCTACAGCATAGATGTCGCTATTTTCACGTTCATTCATAACATATAATTATAATAATAATAATAATAATAACAAATTCATCTCACAGACTGACATACATATTTAATCTCAATAATATTTAAAACTAATTTGGTAATATATGTCGCACACACGTACCTGACTGTGATGCATTTGGCGGAGAAGAAAGATAAATTAGTGAAGTTCATTAAATATAGACCTGCATAAAGTAACGTGGGAACCAATCAAGGTTGAATCAAAGTGTTTTAAAATCACTTCTAAGTTTAAATAGATATCGTAGAAAAGATAGAAAATAAACCTTCTACATTTTATCCTGGGCTTAAAAAAATCCTTACCAGACTAACAAATGCAAAGCCGCGAGCAAAACCTAGCAATAATACAACAATACAAGCTAATTAACTCGCCGTGTGTCCGCCTTGAATGTCTCCATCATCCTCAAAATACGGCGCTATAAATTAATTCACAAATTACTCTTTCAAACGTCCAACACTAATCGAACGTTACTAACTGCCTTCTGTTCCTTGTTCAAATAAAAACCATAAACATTTTTGTATACTTTTTAAGACAAAGGTTTTTTCAAACGCCACGGGCTGACTAGAGCGCTACTGTGCGCATTTAACTGTCAAATTTGAAATTGAAATTGGAACGTGGCGGATTGATGGAGTTTTTTCCTGATGCCGTGTGACGAAAGGTTGCCAGGATTAACATATGACTGGCGGGTAGACGTCGACTTAGGTAACAATAATATGTGCTTAATAATGAAGCTTTTGAATGAAAGAAAACTACGTTAGTTAAGCTCAGGTACTTACTTACGTCAAAATTTTAAACTAGACGGAAATTGTTAAGTGACTAGGCGATAGGTAATAAAACGACTAACATATTCCTTCCTTAGTATAGATCCGGGCATTAGGTATTTAACGAGCTTTCCCAAGCGCCATATTACATTTGATTGTTCTTTGAATTATGCTTAGCTGTCAAAGTTAAGAACAGCTTTTCAAAATGGCAACACAAGACGGCCCCGCATAACGTCTTAACCTAAATTAACAAACGTCTTTGCTTTTTAATTTTGGAACGTAAAACAAAAGACGATTCAATCAGCCGCTGCGTCCGTCCGCGGCCTTCGGAAACGTCTTAATTTTCGAACAATGCGCCATAACCTGAACGCACCTAAGCGCTTATTGCTAATTGTTTGGCCGCGTCATACTTTTTAATGTTTCGTTCGGAAACCTTTTTAACGATTCCAACAAGAAATTGTGTGTAGTTACGTCCGGAAATTGTTTATGTATTTGCATAAATAAAGGAAAGAGTCTGGCTGTTTTATTGTGATTTAAAATTGCTTTTTCTTGTGGGTTGTGAGTCCAAACTGTGGATCTTAATTAGATAATCATAAAAATCTTCAATAATTACATTCAAAACCTCATTTCATTCTCAAGCTTAAGTTAAGCTTAAGTGTTAAATATAATACAGAATGTACATCCGAAAATATCCATGAATGGTACGACATTCTATTTTCGTTACGTATTTACACAAACAATCTAATATTGCAAACAAAATCAGATATTTTATTCTACTAATATTACAAATTGTGACAGTTTGTTGTTTTATTTATACATATTTTATACATGCATACATTTTTTATTTTCTATAAGCTTAGCTTGGTTTGGGACTAGGTCAATTGGCGTATATTGTCCCACGGTATTTATTATACGGTATAAGTATATTAATTATACCTTTGCCAGACGAAACATAATTCAGTTATAGCTTTAATGTCTCTTCTTGGGATTAAACCTTTCGTGGGACGTGACAATTTACGATAAGCTGCTTAGCAAGGTGAAACCACGTGAAACCAATTATAATTACCTTATCTAAGTTAAATTCATTTATTTCATTTCTTCATTACATCCTTCTTTATCCTTACTAATATTATAATTGCAAAATCTCTGTCTGTCTATCGCGTAAACCACTGAAACAATTTAGATGAATTTTGGTATGGAGATAGCTTGAAGCTCTTGGAAAGAGTCAGATTTATCCCAGAAAATTGCGTAGTGAAATTGCATTGCAGTAATTTTCCCGCGGGATAGCGATAAACGAATTCTTTGCAGACGGAGTCGCGGACAAAAGCTAGGTACTGAATAGAATATGGTGAAGTATAAGAGTGAGAAGGAATGAATCAGTCAGAGATAGAGTTTGCTGTACGAAGAACTGTTTCCATTTCGTTAGCACTAACTAACACATAGCACTAACTAAAGTAAATGAATTATCTTTACTAATATTATAAATGCGAAAGAGTTTGTTTGTGTTCCGCTTTTACTTTACTGGATCGATTGCCATAAAATATTGCATACGTCATAATTAGAAGACCAGAATAAATATTAGGATAACATTTATCCCGAAAAGAAAATGTGACTCTTGAGGGTACCGCGATAAATCTATTATTCGGAGACGAAGTCGCAGGAAATAGTTGATGTATAATCCATACTATACTATATCCATAGTAATATTATAAATCCGAAAGTGTTTTTGTGTGTTTGTCCGTCTTTCACGCCGCAAACGAGCGAAAGATCGACGTGTTTTTTATTCCTACTAGGCTACTTTTATTCCGGAAAAATGCACAGTTCCCGAGGGAACAGCGCGCGATAAACGAATACCACGCGGGCGGAGCCGCGGGTAAAGGCTAGTGTTAATAATAAAGCTGATTATGCGTTTTCACAATAAATAATGAGGTAAAAAAAATTAAATAAGAAGGTACTAATTTGACATTTTTCGAAGCAACTTGTTCTGATTGCAATCGCTGTTTAGCATTTTCTTATAAAGCGGCTGCTCTCCTGCAAGTTATTACGTACAAGGAAACTTTTTAATTGACACTATTTGCTATTACATACATACTATTTCTCTTCCTGAACTATACTTTCTGTCTTTATTTATAACATGCTCCGTAAAACACTTAGAGCTATTAAATTAGTTGTGAGTTATCGTAAACCTTTATCGGCGAAAGCGAAATTGTGTGTTAAAGATAATCTGTTTGACGTTATTTGTCCAATTTGATGCCATATTTTATTGGATTAAGAATGTTATCAAATATGGTATATTACACGAAACAATACTGTTTTTATATAAGTATGATTATTACGTTGCTGGCTGAAAATCAGCGCTGGGGTGTTTATTATTAACGCTTCAGCATTATGCTGAGCCAATGTCCGATTCACAACCGCAATGACGCGTACTTTCATATGTGTTGTCTATTTGTACTTAATATTATTGTTGTGTCTTGTGTTGTGAATAAATGTATTTTCTTTCTGTCTTTCTTTCTTTTTTTCTTTATTAAAATTAAAGTAAGTAGATATTAGGTTTTCGACATCGTGCTGCGTGTCCGCGCGTCGATCTTATCTCCATCCCGCGCGTTCTTCAATTCTGTAGTTAGAATAGAAACGCCATTGATCAGACGCGCGTAGCTCGCATCGCAGCCGCAGCCCGCAGCTATCTCTCATCTCCCACTGTCTTTCTGTTGGCCCACGTCTTTATCACTAGCATTTCGCTCTAATAACATGGTATGTTTGCCCACTAATCCCCACATCCTCTGTTGGCTGATGCCAAACGGTAGCGCTTAAATTTATGACATACGGCTCTATCTTATCTGTGGCTACTCCACAGCATATGTCGCTGCTAATGGAGCCAACTCACAACTAAAACGGTAAACAATTTCGCCCTACTAAAAACCCTTTTTGCGCAACGCGACAAACAGCGTGTGCTATTTTGTATTGTCTGTGGTGCACGCGACATTAATGAGTGCACAAAGGCAAGATGGCGGGGACTCTCTAATTTCGCGCCCTTTCACCTGTCAATCAGCCGTCAGGCGCGAGCCGGAATTAGCGGCGCTGTTAAGACGTCCACGGAGCGTTTGTAAATTGCGCTGCGTTTCTGCTAAACGCGCTACGTAATGAGATGTTTGGTGGATAGGGTTTATTCGTTGTGGACTGATTTATTTAGTTACCTGGTGCAGATTCACTGGTCGTTAAAGTTTCGGCGCGGCGATTTGTCCGAGTGTCGGGTCATGGTGCGCGGGCGCCGCGGGAGAGAGCGCGCGCGCCGGCCGCCGCACGGCTATTCCACTTCCTGACGTTATTAAATTTAAGAGATTCATTAGCTGGCTGAGAGGGTAATGTTGACAATTTGGCTTAATGTCAACTCTGCGCCGACGCATCGCTCTTGTTTATTTTATTCTGTTAAGCGGCTCCGGGGAGTAATCGCACGATAAACACGGCGAGGTTTGTTAATGTTAGCTTAACTTTAACTTAACGCGCTATTTAACGCGATTTGTATCATTCAATCAAAGTTTACATTCATACATTCATAGAAGTATAGAAAAGGTAATTAATTTGCGAAAACAATTCAGACGAAAATGCTCCAGGCGGCTATTATATAACACTTGCGTAAAAGTAAATGGAATATCTGTCTTGCTCTTCCGCCAAGTAATGAGGCCAAGTCGTCCGAAACAGCTACGTTTGAGATGGAAAAATTCTGTTTCATGCAATTTCCAACATCTCCAACTCAAACATAACTGTTTCGCACGACTTATTCTCACTCCTTAGCGGAGGAGCAAGACAGATATTCCATTTATTTAATATGGATCTCCGCAAAGCAACGCCTGAATCTATACAGAACTTGCGTAAAATATCGTTTCAAAGTCAAACCAGCGGGAAAAAAATACGCGACAAACTGTACTGCGATAACTAACTACATGCTTGTATATGATTATTTACTTCAAATTGAATATTCTTAGCTGCATAAGTCTATAACAAATAGATTGTAGGAAGGCTATATCTAAATATTCAATATACTACGCTCTGTCTTGAATGATATCTACAGTATAGATTACCTACAACAATGTAGTTAAAAGCATTGTGACAAATTGCACCCACATCGTAAGATGATTTTTATAGTAAACATAGTTTTTAGTTGCTCTGGTAATCATGAAAATAACTTAAAACATACAGACATATTTAATAGTAGATTTTTCAAAAAGGGACTAAAACAAAACATAGTGACACGAGATGCTTAGCCACCCGAGTTTACTCTCTACCCGTCGCTCTAGCGAGGGTGGTTTAGTTCGAGTAGCATTATGATTGTTTAATCTCGCGTTAAAAACTCTACTTTTCACTTTGAATGCGAGGAAAAAACAAAGTTTTGTTCATAAATATAATTTTACCCTTTAATAGGTCATCTGTTCCAAATTCAGATAACAAAAAAAATTGTTGCGCGGTTTTTTCTTTTCTTTTATTGTTTATGAAGTGACGCTTTAAAAGCTTGCATATTTAGCCAACAATTTCAAGATTCTAAACTATTTTAAAACTAATTTGACTATGCATAATAAAATGATTTAATCATATTCGTAACATTAATCGTGGAATGGAGCGTTAGGGTTGTCCACTTATTTTTTGCAAATTAAAAAAAAAATGTTTAGTTCGCGCTGTCGAACGGCTAAAAACGGTCGAATAGCTAAAAATAACTATCTTTTTTTATACTACCAACGCTTTCGAAAGATCGTCATTGCCAAAATAACTATCTAATCTTGTCTTAAAATGAAATTTATTAGGTAACAGAAATTTTATTTCCAGTCTAAACTTGCACTAAAAAATGCATAAAGTTTCAGAAATCTGTACAAGTTAAATTGCAGGAGGTTTATGGGGACTTCCCTATGATTAGTACCTACATACATATAAAACTTACTAGGTAATATTACAAACTTTTAATTAGTTTCACTTGTCCCGCTGTCGGTCTGTCTGTAAGCAAATCTTGCAAGTTAAATTTTACGAACTTCCAGTAGGTAGATTGACTAGTCTTTTGGAACACTTATGTAAATCGCGTGACAATACAATAATCTAGTAGTGACATCCTGGTAGTCCAGCCAGGATCCCTTAAAGGGATAAGGTCTTCGAGTGGCGACCAAGAACCGGAAGACGAAGCGTTGGCAGGCCTCCCACCAGGTGGACTGGCGACATCGTGAGAGTTGCGGGAAACCGGTGGATGCAAGTGGCGAGTTGTCGTTCATTGTGGCGTTCTAAGGGGGAGGCCTTTGTCCAGCAATGGACGTCTTCCGGCTGATAATGATATGATGATGTTAAAAAATCGCATGTAAAATTTTATTTTCATACAAAAATTAAGATTACGCATCTGAATATCGAATGTTAAAATATCGAATGGGTCATAATATCAAAAGGTTTATTTCCTGAAACCGAAAACTTTTCAGGATTGATTAAAACGGCATCGTATAGAACCCCTTAGTCTAGGTTAGGTTAGATTTATAACAATCTAAAAAAATACTGTCTTAACGGAAATACCTATGCTCGCGACATCGAAGTTCCCAAGACGATCCCATAGAGCTTATGGGAACGGAAGCAATACCATGTCCTCGGTACCGGTCTGGTTTCAGCGCATGACAATATGAGTGCATGTGAGGTAACTTTGGGGGCGGCAAACGTGAGCTTGCCTTCGGAATCCGAAAGCTTAGTAGTTACTTGACCTCAAATGTATATTTCAGAACTATTATTATTTTTTTAAATTTTGACAGTGGAAGCATTCTACACTGCCGCTGAACGTAGATATAGTTAGTGTTTAGTTTTGTAATTATTTGTTTTATTATTATTTTGTAATTTTTTTCTTTAATTGTGTACTGCAGTTTTTAAGTATTTTATTTGTAATTATTTTATTATGAAAAAAATACTTTCTGCTAAGTTTCTTGCGGCGCATTCTTCTTAGCAATGATGGTATTTCCGAAAGCGCTGGTAGTTTAAAAAATGACGTGTAAAAGTGCCCATTGCGGCCTATTTACTGAATAAATGTTTTGATATTTTAATATATTCGGTATTTTAACATTCGATATTCTAATATGTAACCAAAATTTAACGAGACGGGGGATGTTTGCAGGGTAGATTTACCTATAGGTACTCCATTTAATTTAAGATTTGAATTAACGGTCAAATTGTAACACACGTATCTCGGTATTTCGAACACAAATCGACTAAAAATACCTACATATATTTTTTATATGTTTAGTTTTATAGGTTGCGGTATTTATTATATGTTTAATACTTACAGAAGTTAACACAATTTTAAATAGTTTCATTGTTATTTAAAAACGTGTGCAAATTTCACCGTTAAGTTTCAAATGTTAAAATAAATGGAGTATAATCTTATTGTAATTGTTAACGTCGGGACTGTCTAGAGTTATAGATATAGGAAATAATCTAAAGAAGGTTTTAACTAAAAAAAAGTGTCACGGTAAAAAGAATCACCCTGTGGCCGTGGTTCACCCTGTGTTATCAAGGGAGTCTATTGACCGCACGTCTGTCACTCTGTCAAAGATAATACTAATGTTTTACACGTGTACTGGACTGATGTGTGACAAGAGTGGCCCTAAGTCATAGAGGAAACAACCAATATATAATAAATAAATAAAAAATTAGTAACAAAAATTACATCAAAAACAGTTACAGTGCTGGTGCCTCTTTTTAAGTAAACTTGTTACTTGTATTAAGAGAACACCGCTCCTTTACTAGGTATCATTACAGAGAGGAATGAATTTACTTAGGCATCATAAAATACCCAAGCAACTTTGAAAAGATTGTGCGTGCGTGCGTGGATAAATAATACATACTTAATATTATAAATGCGTAAATGTGTTTGTGTGTTTGTCTTTCACGCCGTAACGAAGCGACGGATCGACGTGATTTTTGCCATAGAGATAGTTTATGGGCCCGAGAGTGACATAGGCTACTTTTTATCCCGGAAAAATGCACAGTTCTCGTGGGAACAGCGCGCGATAACCGAATACCACGCGGGCGGAGCCGCGGGCAAAAGCTAGTAATAAATATTCCATACTTAATTTTATAAATTCGAAAGTGTGTTTGTGTGTTTGTTCGTCTTTCACGCCGTAACGGAGCGACGGATCGACGTGATTTTTGGCACAGAGATAGTTTATGGGCTCTAGAGTGACATAAGCTACTTTTTATCCCGGAAAAATGTACAGTTCCCGTGGGAACAGCGCGCGATAACCGAATACCACGCGGGCGGAGCCGCGGGCAAAAGCTAGTAATAATATATATCATGGGAGACTTGACACCAATTGAACTAGTCCCAAACTAAGAAAACTTTGTACTATGGATACCAGGCAACGGATAAACATATCGTATAGATAAATACATACTTAAATACTTATTAAACATCCATGACACGAGAGCAAACATTCGTTTTATTCACACAAATATCTGCTCTGGCCGGGAATCGAACCCGGGACCTCAAGTTTCGTAGTCAGGTTCTCTAAACACTTGACCACCCGGTCGTCAAAATATGATGACGATATATATTCATTTAAGGTACTTCTTACGTTAATTCTTTTTTTCTTGTTAACTGTAAATTTCTTGTATTCTATGTAAAATAATAAAGTTTTAAATATCGCTATTGGTGAAATTAAATTATGCTCGCCCACCTCTTGTGTCTTATTTGATCCTGGGCTGGACTGAGGTTTGACAATATTAAAAAAAACACATTTCCACTCTATTAGTTAATTCCTCCAATCTCTAAATCAAACAACCGTTACCACCTTTGTATTATTATACTTAGGTATATATTTATATAGATAAAAAAAGTCCTAGCTTAAAATTTGTTATGAAAAAAATTACTTTCTGACAAGTTTCTTGCGACGCTTGATTCAAGCGAAAGCGCTGGTAGTGTAAAAAAATCATGTAAAAGACTCGGCAAAAGTTTGATTTTGATTTTTTGAATGTCGTGGTGACTTGAGGATGGAAGTTGAAAGTTTGAAAACAAAGTTTGACAAACTGTAAAATAAAAAATACTGATTGATTTGAGCGTTAATTCGTGGAGGTTTCACGTGTCCATGGGTGGCCGAGATCGCTTACCATCAAATGACCCGCATGCTCATTTGCCGACTATTTGATAAAAAAGTAGATACCTCACACTGGCCCAACTATCACGTACAACATCCAAAATGCTTACCCGTTTCGAACCGCCCACGAGTACATTATCAAAAGTAATTAATTAACATTATAATCATTACTTGGCTTTAATATGTAATGGTATACTACTGTTACTTAATTGGGTTTACTACGTTTTAGGCAAATAACGTTTGGCAACCTGTTTGATTTCGCAAATTCTATTTTCCCAACTGTTTAATATTTCTGAAACTGTAAATATTTCAGGATTTTTATAAAACTAACCTAACCTAAAGGGTTCTACACGATAGCCCTGAAATAAATCCTGAAATATTTACAGTTTTAGAGTTTGCGAAAAGAAAAGTTGCGAAATGAAACCTTACGGTTAGGTTGCCAAACGTTACGTTGCGAAAAGGCAGTACTCGACTTAATTGTAGGTAATTCATCATCATCATCATCAGCCGGAAGACGTCCACTGCTGGACAAAGGCCTCCCCCTTAGAACGCCATAATGAACGACAACTCGCCACTTGCATCCACCGGTTTCCCGCAACTCTCACGATGTCGTCAGTCCACCTGGTGGGAGGCCTGCCAACGCTTCGTCTTCCGGTTCGTGGTCGCCACTCGAGAACTTTTCTCCCCCAACGGTTATCTGTTCTTCGAGCGATGTGGCCCGCCCATTGGCACTTCAATTTGAATATTTTTCCAGCTATGTCAGTGACTTTAGTTCTTCGACGAATTTCTGTATTCCGGAATCTATACGCAAAGAAACTCCAAGAAAAGATTACGGTAATTACAGGTAGTAGAATCTAATTAAACTTATTTCAACAACCTCATTCCCGTGTCTTCAATGAGCGCAGACACTTCTAAAACCGATTAACTCGGGTAACCCATAAAATTGTTATTTACTGCCGTTTAACTGAAAAACCGGGAACAGTCGTAACTCCCGGCTGTTATTGCGAACACTGGACGGCACTAGATAAGATTTTGCATAGGAATTAGATAAATACTGACACGGAAATGTTAGAAGTGCCTTACGGTATGGTATCTTGACGAAAATCTAATTTGCATTTTAAACTAGGTTGGAATCATCCTCATTCCAGTGCCCTTCTCGTGACGTATAAGCCTTAGGTATAGTAATTAGTGCTGTGTTTCATTTTTAGGGTTCCGTAGCCACAATGGCAAAAACAGAGCCTTAAAGTTTCGCTATGTCTGTCTGTCCGTCCGCGGCTTTTCTCAGGGACTATCAATGCTAGAAAAGCTGTAATTTTGCACGAATATGTAAACTATGATGACAAAATGTTACAATAAAAAAATTAACAAATTTTTTTAGAGTACCTTTCATAGGCATAATGTGGGGGTGTTTTTTTTTCTCGTCCAACCTTGTACTATTAAGTTTAACTATTAAGTTTTCTTGAGAATTATTAGTAGTTTAAGAGTAAATAGCAGCCTAAGGTAGGTATAAAATATACCTAAACTTGGAATATTCCGTACAAAACGCGAAATCCTTAGTAAAATATTACTTGACTAGCTTTTGCCTGCGGCTCCGCCCGCGTGGTATACTGTTATCGCGCGCTGTTCCCTCGTGAACTGTGCATTTTTCCGGGATAAAAAGTAGCTTATGTCACTCTCGGGCCTATAAACTGTCTTCATGCCAAAAATCACGTTGATCCGTCGCTCCGTTACGGCGTGAAAGACGGGCAAATACACAAACATACAAACACACTTTCGCATGTACCTGTACGCACTTTTGCATTTATAATATTTGCCCCCTTTTAAATAAAAAAATAAAATAAAACACGCTGACGTTCGCAACTGCATTCACCATCTCTTTCTTTCTACCCTCGTCTTAAAACGATTGTGATTCCAAGTGTCATCATCATCAACATCATGTCAGCCGACAGACATCCACTGCTGGACATAGGCCTCCCCCAAGGCTCTCCACTCAGACCGGTCTTGTGGGTTCCGCATCCGCCTCGACCCGCGATCTTAACCAGGTCCTCGCTCCATCTTGTTAGAGGCTTACCGACAGCTCGTCTCCCGGTCCGCGGACGCCATTCGAGAACCTTTATTTTGGATTCCAAGCGTGTCAGACTATAAAGCTTCAGTAGTGAACCTAATGACGACTTTCTTAGGAAAATAGTGGAGTCCAGAGTTTATAGTTCGCAATAGAGCGCTCCCCACTCTCATAGAAGGTCACTTTATACCTACGACACCCACGGGAGATGAGTCCATCTTTCTTAAACTGGACACGATAATTAGATACTTAAGGTTTTTTTGTTGATTCTGTTTTTTTATAATATGGTGATATGGGCATTTTTTTATTTGTGTGTGTTTTGTGACCGTGAATACCTATTTTTTTTTTTGTAATTGTCACATATATTTTCTTTTTCTTTCCCTTTCTCTTTTTTTTCAATTTTGGAAATAATATGTTTTTTCCTACTCAGTATCAAAAGCACCAATTCCAATAGTTTAAAAAAATGGCCAAATTAAAAATGTCTGAGACGTTTTTTTCACACACTCGGTATGGAATTCCTAACTGACCCATAAAATTTGTATGAAACAATCAAATACACTTCTTATTTTTAACGAAAATGTTTTTTAAAAGGCCACATATCATCTTAGTAGGTACCACTTTTTGGACCTTACCTACTCAGAGCAATTTTTTTATTGATTTTATATTTCAATACACCATACTTCTTTAAGCTTTAAGACTTCGTTAAGACCTGAATAAATAAAATAGCTCTTTTACCGCATTAACTATATAATTACCTACATAAAACTCCATTCCTACCCTAAACACGATGGTACTTTAATCAAACACTCGTAGTAATTAATTTACAAGTACTAAAGGGTAAAAATAAAAAGGTCAATACGGAGATCATAAATTAAAAACGTTGTACGTGTCGTTAGAAAAAAACCTCCTTCCACGCGAATGACGAACGAAACCGGTAGCGCCGCCCACCTGTGACGTAGTCATACTTCCAGATTTATCGGCCGATTAATCTAACCACAACCAATAAATCCATCAAACATCCACATCACACAACGTGTTAATTTACACTCATAAATCTTCGACAGATTTAGATACGTTAAAATCGCATAAGGACGCCATTTACGACTCAACCGACATAAAAAGGTCTCAAACGTCCACGTCTCCACCCGACCAACAGGTGTCGCTAAAACTGGCCACTTGTACGGCTAGTAACCATAAACAAGCACTGAAAAAACATTTACTTCAAAAATAGAATTCGAATTCCCGCGGTTAATTGCGCGGGAGCCAATGAACGCGCGTCGGGTGCGAGCGAGTGGGTGAGTTTTTTGGGTGAGATAGAGTGAGAGAGGAGGCGCGGCCCCGCCCCGTTAACAACATGGCGTATTTGTTGATTGGCAGGCTTTTGGCGGGAACCTCCCTGCGGGGCGGCGGGAAATCGGAAGGCGCGGGAAAATGCCGAATGACGCCTGCGGCAGAAAAACTCGCTGCCCGCACTGGTCTCGTTGCTTGTCGGACATACAAATTTTATAATGTTCAAAAAATAAACCAACTTTACATAATTTTAAAGGATTAACAGATATCAACATATTATGTTTAGTTTCTACTCTATTTCTGTGACTATTGAAATTCATGTATTATTAAACTGCAAGACATGTACCTACCTAATAACTTTGATTAATACCTAGCTACATCGAAAACGGGATACTTATAGCTATATAATATATAGCTATAAGTATCCCGGCTATAAGTATAATATTATTATACTTATAGTCGAATCTAGATACTTAATCTAGGTATAAAAGATATTAGGTAGGTATGCTGAGTTGGGATCTAATTCTGCACCTTATATTCTATGTTGTTTATTTTTTCCTTCTCAATGGAATATGTACGTACGTATGTATGTTGTATGTACTGTGGTGGTAGACGCACCTCTTGGTTAAGAAACCTGACAGACTGGTTCGGAATGAGTACCAGATCCCTCTTTCGAGCGGCAGTCTCTAAGGTTAGGATAGCCCTAATGATCGCCGACATCTGATAGGAGAGGGCACCGGAAGAAGAAGAAGAAGAATGGAATATGTCTCTCTCTATACAGATATGAAATATCTGTCTGTGTTTTGACTAACTTACCTGAATCCACAATTTGGCAGTTTTCGATGCTATTACAAAAACCCATTAGGTAGAACTTTTGCTTGTTGCAATGTAACATCAATAAAAACTCTACTAAGGTTTTTCTTCGATGGTACTGCGGCTGTAGCTACGATAACTCTATCTATAAAATGTAGAATCAATTTATAGTTACTATTTTTTACCTTAACCCTGCGAATCTACAACTACCTGAAATGGCTCTCCATAAATAAATATGTTTTACTAATAAATCTGTTAATGATAAGACAAGTAAAAAAAAAACTTTGACTACTTTAGTATTTTCCTAATGGGATCTGAACTTTGCTAAGTATACTTTTCGACATTCAATATGTCAAACCTAGTTAATATATTATTTAAAAAACGAGCTAAGTATGTGTTAGGCTACCTATGCACAGGGTTCTATAGGTACCTACCCTATAAATTACCTATCTGGTTAAAATTATTTCACAATATAAGGACTTTGACGAGAAAAAAAATCGCGCTTTATGAGAGGTATGGAAGGTAAGTAAATTGTATAGTACATAAACGTACATATCTTCGTTTGTAACCGTATTTACATGATAAAATATTGTTGTGCAAAACACATGATTTAAGTAAGTACTTTGACGAGAAAAAAAACCGCGCCTTATGAGAGGTACGGAAAATAAATTGTGCCTAAACGTACCTAAATATGTACCTATCTTGGTATGTACCTAACCGTATCTACATGATATTGTTGTGGAAAACACATTATTTAGCTCAAAATAGACTGTGCCTATCGTAGATAATTGCCTATTAATAAGTAAACAACTGAATACCTAAATAAAATTGGATCGATGTATAAGTATAAATAAACGTAGCACTGAAACAAACTTTCAACGGACCGCCAATATTTTCCGTCCGTTGAAAGTTTGTTTCAGTGCTACGTTTATTT
Organism: Choristoneura rosaceana; assembly: GCA_037349165.1. Taxonomy (NCBI): domain Eukaryota; kingdom Metazoa; phylum Arthropoda; class Insecta; order Lepidoptera; family Tortricidae; genus Choristoneura; species Choristoneura rosaceana. The sequence continues at coordinate 10,014,727 of JAZBNJ010000033.1, read as the reverse complement.
ATACTACTAATATAATTTAATTACTAATTTTTATAAGTCGCCGCTGAAGTGGCAGGCAATGGACCGGCCATATACCTAACCCGAAGAACCAATAACCGTTGGGGTAGACGAGTTCTTGAGTGGCAAACACGGATCGGCAAACGTAGCGTAGGACGTCCTCAGACTCGGTGGAGCGATGATCTTCGCAAGGTGGCTGGCAAGAGCTGGATGAGAGTGGCCGAGGATCGTGCTTGGCGTGCCATGGGAGAGGCCTATGTCCAGTGGACGAACGTAGGCCGATGATGATGATGTGTTATTTTTAATTATGGTAGGTAGGTTTATTTTTATGTGTACTTAGGTAAGTTTATGTATTAAATATATTATTTAAAGCATTGTATGTACGTACCTATCTACCTCACCTACTTTACCTTTCTTTATTTCTGACCTACTGTACTGTTATACTTAGGTACTCTTTGTCGCTTCCTAAATGCTCCTCTCATCCACTCAAAGCACAATACACACAACCTTGTTACGTTTATTGTGCTCAAAGGTTGACTGGTAGAGATCCTTTAAAGGGATAGGATAAGTTCATCTTAGTAGATGTGTCTCCTCTCCTCCTTGCGTCATATTCCTCAGTATTGAGGGTCGCGACCTCACACCACTTTTACTGAAAAAAAAAAAGATTTTCTAACAGTAACAAAATAAAAAGGTTGCTTTAAAGGTTGTTTATTTATCATTATCATTATTATAATTATCATGAGTGACTACAAAACTAAGGCCTACTAATAGCTAAAAATTATATTTTTGTTTATGTTTTTCAACAAAAAGACTCGTCAAGATTAATGAACTAAAAGAATTTCTTTGCTCACCCGCGACCTTACGATAGCTAAGCCTATGCAAAATACTTACTGGGTGATTTCGGGGTCATGAGCAGGAGTGAAAGGGGTGATGAGAAACTTTTACTATGGGACCAGCCACGAAATGGCCAGAAAAATCGTCTATTCCATACATTTCGGATAGTTAGCGATCGATGATCCCTTGATTTGATGGTTTTTTTCGCGATTTCGGGGCTGGTCCCATAGTAAAAGTTGCTCAGTGTGAATGCCCCCATCACCCATTTCACTCCTGCTCATGACCCCGAAATCACCCAGTATGCGTGTTCATGCAGTTCCTCCACCTCCACACTGACGCGTTTCGAACTCAACCAGAGCTCATCTTCGGAAACACAACCATACGCCATGCTACCTACCAGTTGTTTGAGTCTAACAACTGGTTCATTAGTTTCACATATCCCGTTGTCTGTCTGTCTGTACGTCTGTCTGTCTGTCTGTAGTCAAATCTTGCAAGATAGGTGAATTCGACCAACTTCCAGTAGTCCGATATATTGACTTGAAATTTGGCATACTTATGTAAATCGCGTGACATTACAATAATCTAGTAGTGACATCCTGGTAGTCCAGCCATCCACAATTCCACTCCACATCCACAGGGATCAATAGCATCGACTTGAAATTTGGTACGCAAATGTAGTTTGGGTGACAACGCAAGTATGTACAGTCAACAAAAAGTACAGTCAGTAAAAAAAAGCTTGTATTAAAAATGATTTTTTATGGTTAGGTTATTTATTATGAGAGGGAGGAAAACGAGCAAGCGGGTTATCTGATGGAAATTGATCAGAGTTAAGAGTTAGAGAGCTAGATTTACTAAAGGAGAGTTTCTTGGGGAGGTAATATATCAATCAATGAACTCAAACAACATTAGCTAGCTTTGTCCCGCGGCTTCGCCCGCATGGAATTCGGTTACCGCACGCTGTTCCCTCGGACAAGTTTCCATCTTTTTAACCCCCGACGCAAAAAGAGGGGTTATAAGTTTACCGCTTTGTGAACCTACCTATGTCTGTGTGTCTGTCTGTGGTAACGTGGCTCTTAAACAAGTGGACAGATTTGAATGCGGATTTTTATTTGCAAGCAGGATTTCTAGCGACGATTCTTAGACATGTTTCATCAAAATCGGTTCAGGCGTTTTTGAGATATTGAACGTTGAAGTGACACAGTCGGGGATATATCCAACTTTTTGTTGGTAAGGTTATTCAATATGTCTCATGACCAGAGTCCGGAATTCTCGTAGCCATTTTGAGCTGTCATAGGGACTTATCATTTATCGACTACCGATCATGTACATTTTATTGATGCATTATGCGAAGATTAAAAGTAGAGGTGAACAATTATTATTATTATAAATAATGTGGATATATATGCTTTTTTAAACATTTGAAACCAGACAATTTGGAAATGATTATGACTATCTATTCATTATATCGAGAAACTAATGATGAAACACTTGTTAGCACTAAAACAGACTTTGAACATGATAGTGACAAATGTTATACACTGAACTGAAGCGATTTAATGTGAAATTGTTACCTTATATTTTTTCATTTTATTCATTCTCTATTTAATATTTTCAACTACTAAGGGGTTTTTATTAAAAAGATCTCTCTTTAGCGATAAGGCCGCCTGTTTCATTTTTAATCTTCTTTAATATGTTGGTTCTATAATGCATCGATAAAATGTACATAATCGGTAGTCGATAAATGAGAAGTCCCTATGACACCTCAAAATAGCTACGAGAATTCCGGACTATGCTCATGACATGATCTAGAGCTTAAGTAATGTTAACCACCTATATTGTTTTAATATGCCTGGGCATGTCGAATTACAAGATGGAGCGACGACCTGGCTAAGATCGCGGGATCGCGGTGGATGCGAAAAGCACAAGACCGGTCTGAGTGGAGAGCCTTGGGGGAGGCCTATGTCCAGCAGTGGACGTCTTTCGGCTGACATGATGATGATGATGATGTCGAATTAACAGACGTAGCCTTACCTTGCGGTAGCGGAATAATAACGTAGAAGGTCGTTAACTTAAATCAGGAATACTCAATCTGCGCCCGCGTGTCACCTGCTGCCCGCCGTGCATCTAAGGCCCACCTGGCATTCTGTACATAACTATAGCTTACGAATAACCCAAATAGGCCCGCTGCTCTATAACCACGACACGTTCGTGGCCTTTATTTAAAATGGCGATGTATCTTGTCCTTCAATTCACCTTTGAGTCCATAACGAGCAAAATTGCTCTCTGAAGTCATTAATATTAAACGCCTGATAAGAATCTCATAGCAATAATAATTTCTTGCTTAAAATAAAGCGTAATATTGGAGTAACAATTAAAATAACGTTTTAAACTTTCGTCAAAAAAAAAAGAAAAAAAAAAACTTTCGTCAAGAAAGGTCGGGTCAGGAGTACTCTAAACCGACGTGCATGCATGAAAAGATTGATGAATGTAGAGCAAGCGAGAGTTGTATGCCAGAATCTTAGCAAGTGGAAGGATGTAGTCTCTGCCTACCCCGTTGGGAAAGAGGCGTGATTTTATGTATGTATGTAAACTTTCGTGATTCTCACTCGTAGTCAATATACCATAGCGGGACATATCACGCTATTTTTACACAAGTATATTTACCTCGACGTTTCGGCAACATTACAGTCTACTCGTGACCACGGCAACTGTAATGTTGCCGAAACGTCGGGGTAAATATTACTTGTGTAAAAATAGCGTGACAAGTCCCGTTATGGTATTTTGACTATAAAAATTAAAAATTCTAAATTTGAAATGCGTGAACCACAATCCCATTGGGATATCAGGATATAAAAAAACCGGCCAAGAGCGTGTCGGACACGCCCAGAATAGGGTTCCGTAGCCATTACGAAAAAATTAAGTAATATTTTTCTAAGTATTTCGTATTTTATACGGAATCTTCCAAGTTTAGGTATATTTTATACCTTAAGCTGCTATTTACTCATAAACTACTAATAATTCTCAAGAAAACTTAGCCGTTATAGTTTTCCTTGGAAGTTTGATATACTGACCACCATCCTGAATTTTTTAAAATTTTTCCATCCACCTGTTTAGATTTTAGAGGGGGGGGACGCTCGATTTTAATGAAAATTTGCACTTTAAAGTTGAATATTTCGCAAACAAATGACTGAATCGAAAAATCGTTTTAGCAAACCCCTAATGATTTTAAAATACCTATCCAACGATACCCCACACTATAGGGTTGGATGAGAAAAAAGAAATCACCGCCACTTTATGTCTATGGGAGGTACCCTAAAAAAATTTATTTATTTATTTATTGTCAAGTCATGTTCATTACAATAAGATGTCACTTAGTAGTTTTTTTAGTTTTTTTTTTTTGAATTTTTAATTGTACTGTTTTGTCGGCATAGTTTACTTATATATCCGGGCAACATTGCAGCTTTCTAGCATTGATAGTCCCTGAGCAAAGCCGCGGACGGACAGACAGACGGACAGACAGACAGACAGACATGGCGAAACTATAAGGGTTCTGTTTTTGCCATTTTGGCTCCGGAACCCTAAAAAGCCTATGGGTTATTCGTAGAAGATATGCTTCCAATGCTTTTATACGTAGAGCTTGAAAATCTACAATAATTCATTTTCGGAATTAGATATATTCAACCTTTCTCTTAACAGGTTAAAAGCTGCACTGTGTAAAACATTAGTTTCGTTGTGTTCAACTAAATTATTCTTAACTGGTCATTTATATTCTTTGTAGGTACTGCATAATTTAATAGTAACATATTTACTGGTCTATGTTTCGTTTAAGTCTTATTTTCTTAAGTTTTTTTTCTATATTGTACCTACCTTTTTTGCCCAAATAAACATTAAACATTCCCAAAATCCAGCTGCATAGCAAACTTCATCCAAATCCAGCCATTTTACCGTTTTAGAGTAGCAAACACTCACAAACTTTCACATTTGTAATAGCAGAGCTAGTACTAAGTAATTCCCAAACACGCATGTAATAATACCCATTCAAATATTCACATGTGTCAAGCCACCTACCGGCGCTGGCATAAATCAATCCGCCAGCTATTTTGACGCGCCCGCGCATCCTAGCAGCGGGGGATAACTTGTGTGGTCTTACCAAAAAAATATTTAATTTTTGAAGAACATGTCAAGTGGGCTATATAATTTCATCGGTACAGATGTAGCGCACATACAGATTACAGTTGACATATGTCTCTAACAATAATAAGATTTTGGTAAAATTTTCATTTTTAATACAAACTTTATTGTCGACTTTACTTGCATTGTCACCCAAACTACCTTTGCATACCAAATTTCAAGTCGATACAATTAACCGTTGAAGAGTTCCGTCCTGCGGAGACGATCCTGGCCAGTACCAAGATGTCACTGCCAGATTATTGTATTGTCACGCAATTTACATACCCAAGTACGCCAAATTTCAAGTCCATCCGATTACTGTAAGTTTTAATACTTAGTTGAATTTAATTTGCATGATTTGACTACAGACGACAACGGGACAGGTGAAACCATGGTGAAACTAAATAAAAGCATAAAAAAGATCCATATAAATGGATATGACAATGTCACTCATTTAATACAATAATCTTAGATTATATACAACACTAGATGGACCGTCGGCGGCATGAAAACGTCCCCAAAAAATATAAGCCAACTGTTGGCTTATAAGTCATTTTCCCCCCCTCAGTCTGCATTGTGACACCGTAGGTGACGTATGCGGAGCGCGCAATACAAAAGTGCCGAAATATGACCAAATGTGCTATAAAAGTGTGCCGCAATTATAAAGGCAGGATTAAAAATCCTAATAACGTGACTTTCCATCGGTAAGTACTCCAGAATCCATAAAATTTCGTAAGAAAAGATTAAATTATTTAGGTTAGAATTGTGTGACATTTTTTATAGGTGATACCAGTTTCCAGTGCAAAATTCCCCACAATTCAGTCAAAATCGTACTGAAAAGTTTGTATTGGGCACAAAGTCGAAATATATCGATTTCACCTGAACCTGAACAGTTTTTATTTTTAATCTATTTGAGAAAATGACGAATCTAATTAATGTTCTTTGATATTTTAATGAATATTTGCACCATCTTATTGAGCTTTCTTTTATTCTGTATTTATTTGAGATTGATATAATAATAATAATAGCCTTTAATTTCCGAACATTTACATAAGTTGTGATAATTTCTTAAAGCCCATCACATATTAAGCAGATACGATAAGTCATCGTCAGTTTTGTTAGCTTGGACTTATCGTTACATGCTACCGCGTGTCTAGATCCCACCAAAAATATAAACGTGAAAAATAATAGCCAAGTTCTGCAGATAATTCTGAAATCTATTTCTAAAAACGCTACAGCAGTATTTGATATATAAAAAAATATATATTTTAATTGAACTATTGAATAAATTATTGAAGCCGTGGTGGATTAGTGGTTTGACCTATCGCCTCTCAAGCAGAGGGTCGAGGGTTCAAATCCCGGCTCGCACCTCTGAGTTTTTCGAAATTCATGTGCGCAATTTACCACGAGCTTTGCGGTGAAGGAAAACATTGTGAGGAAACCTGCACAAACCTGCGAAGCAATTCAATGGTGCGTGTGAAGTTCCCAATCCGCAATGGGCCCGCGTGGGAACTATGGCCCAAGCGCTCTAATTCTGAGAGGAGGCCTGTGCCCAGCATTGGGACGTATATAGGCTGGGATGATGATGATGACGATTGAATTAATAATTTATAGAAAGTCGATAACTTATTTACTATGTTAAATTAAAGATTAACATTTAACTGTCGTGGCGCTAGGTGCTACTTATTCAAATCGATTGTTTGGAAAATAATCTTTAGTACTAAGAATTCATGTAATATTATTGAGTTTAATATTCACGAATAAAGCATAATACTGTCTGAGCGGTAAAAAATTCGGCTCTCAAATGTATGCCTAAATAGGTAATTTTGTACATAGAGGGATAAACAGTTTATAGTTTCGCCATGTCTGTCTGTTTTAGTTTTATTAATTCATTTTTTATTTGATTACATTCGCCATGACTTTTACTAGCGTCTAATTTCTGTCGTGTCGTAATAATTTTCCCCCAAATTTTGGGGGATTTGACATTACGTGGTATCATTTAGCACGCACACAGTGACAACCGGATTGACGTAACTCGAGTGTAAAGACGAAGCTGTCACGTGGTCGCCACGCACACAAACAAGAAAAAGAGTGGACGTTTTCAATCGCATTGTTTCTTACTGAGGCTCGGTCTAGTGTTGTATATAGTCTAAGACAATAATTGATTGACACTTCGGGTGCCGTCATATATATTCCGATTATGAAAAATCATTATGCAACTAAAGTACAATTCAATAGAATCTGACAATTTTCTACACATTTAACACACCCTAACGTGGGCACGCTTGATTAGTGAGTGTATATATATATGTCCCTGTTGTTGCAATTATCATCTAAAAGGAATCAAAAAAGAATAATAGTCACATCGCAAAGCCTTAGGCAGCCCGGTGTTCATATTAGTAGGCTGGAAGTGTCTACAGGATTGTCAGATTCTATTGAATTGGAGCTTTAATTGGAGTATACATTTAAACAGATCGAATAAGAGGTCGCAAATCAACTCTGTGTGCTTAAATACTTTGTAAGATTGAAATATTTTATGCTGTACCCTGGCAGGTAAATGTAACAATAAGAACCTATGTATACTGTATACCTACTGTTTGAACTACGACATTTGAATATTGAAAATAATTAGCAAAACCGAATTGGGCAAGATATAGGTTTCACTTACAGTTTGTTCTGGCTCTATTCCTCAGTCCCAGGGACACATTTAAGACACAATCACAGCACTTTCAGAGTTTTTATGAATAATTTAAAAGAGCGCGCGCCGGCCGGCATTCATTTCGAGCTGTCAAATTTGCGCAACTGACTGGTGGCGCCGCCGTGCGGGAGAAAGCGGAAAGTTCATTCAGCCAGTATGTTTTTGATATGTGCAGGAGGTTTTAATGCACATATTACTAATTATATCTGCCCAATGTAACGTACATAAACCCCCCACCGGGAATCTACCCCAGATTCCCCAGTTTACAAACAAAACCAGGGATGGTATTGAATAAGGTAAGTGGACTGTATAGTGTAAGTATTTGTTGACTTAGTGAACTAAACACGTGTAGCTGTAAATTGAGTAAAATAAATGACTTATTTCGAACCTAAAATTGTCATAAATTTGACACCTTCTTGCGTCAAATTCATGCAAAGAAACAAAGGAAAATAAAAATTATGCTGAATCCAATTCCATTGGAAGTGGACTAAGCTTTACAACGGGTCGCGTGTATTCGCCATTCTGGATTTTTACTTTTACCACCCGTACAACTCCATCAGCTCCTGGATAAAGTTCCGTCACACGACCGAGAGGCCATTGAAGCGGAGGAGCGTCAGCATGCATAAGAACGAGTTCATCAACTTGAATATTACGACAATTCCTATGCCATTTTTGTCGCTGCTGCAGCGTGTGCAAATAATCGTTTAATTGCAATGTACGCGGACCGATATGTAAATAAATTTTATGGAAATAGTCGATAAGAATTTTTGTAAAGTTGCACTTTTTAGGAAGCAATAATGGATACTTCTTTTGATACGGTAGTTCGGCGAAAGACAACCTACCCCCCACCCTGAGAAAACCGAGGGGGTCGACATAAGGTGCTAACCTTTTAAGTGAAGAACTACAGCTGTAACCATTGGAAATTGCTTGGATATCAGCTGCAAAATGCTCTCGCTGAACGGATTTAATGAGCACATCGTGTGCGTTCTTTAAATCTGATAGAGACGAAGGACCTGTGTTCCTATTAGACTTCGTCGATCTACAATTGTTAATAAACTGAAAACAACGCGCTAAGACCTTTTGAAGCTTGCTAAAACTCGAATATTTTTCGGTTAAATCATAAACAAGGTTTGAATCACGTGTTGTGTCTTGCACGCTAGTTTGAGCCAAAGTCGCGCATGGAATTTTGAGTTCTGGCACATTTGCCGATTTAAATTGATCTATTGATTTTACTGGCCAATTCTCTCTTGGTGCGTCTAGCCAGTTCGGTCCTCCGAGCCACTCCGCTGTCGATAACAGCACGGAAGGTAGCGCTCCGCGCGAGCACACGTCAGCGGGGTTGGACGCGCCGCTCACGTGAAACCAACAATCGCTTTGCACGGTCTCCAAAATTTTGGAAACACGCGAAGCCACAAAGGTTTTGAGATTATAACTGGGTGTATTCAACCAACTCAGCACCACAGAGGAATCGGTAAACAAGAGTATTTCATGAACAGGAATTCGTTCAGACAATATTGACTTCGTATATTTGACTAACTTGACTAACAAATGCGCAGCCATTAGCTCGAGACGTGGAATGGTCACTGTCTTCAAGGGTGCAACCTTGGATTTTGCAATGACTAGACTGACCTTCGAATTACCTTGATTGTTAAAACTACGCAAATAGATGACCGCAGCTATTCCTTGAACTGAAGCATCGCAGAATCCTAGTATCTGGTAGTAGCTGTGCTGTTTGACAGTAACCTGGCGCTCGTGGCTAAAATTCGACAATAGCGGGAGCTCTGACATGTAGGTGAGCCACTCCTTTTCTAGTTCCGGAGGCAGCCGCTCATCCCAACCCAGCTGTTGGAGCCAGAGTTTCTGCATGAAGCATTTCGCGTAGAATATGCAAGGAGCCACGAAACCTAAGGGATCATACTGACGACCTATCTGTGACAAGACACTACGCTTGGTGATCGCCTGTGAAGCTGGAAGTGGATGGAATACGAAGGAAAACACATCTTCGGCGGGTCGCCACTGCAGACCTAAAACTTTTATGGATAGGTCCTTGTCATCCTCGAATGCAATGGGCGTTTCGCGGTGATCAGCTGGAACCCGAGCCAGTACCTGGGGACAGTTGCTGGCCCACTTACGAAGCAGAAATCCTCCTCCACTCAGCAACTCTAACAGTTCATCCTGTAGCCTAGCTGCTTCATCATAGCTGCTCACTGACCACAGAAGGTCATCGACGAAGAAACCCTTTTTTAGAACCTTGCTCGCTAAAGGATACTTCTCGCAGTCGTCGTCAGCCAGTTGATGCAGGACTCGGATCGCTAGGTACGGACTGCTAGCAACGCCGTATGTGATCGTGTTTAACTCATACACCTTTAAAGGTTGATCAGGTTGAAACCTCCACAAGATGTGTTGGTAATTGCGTTGAGATTTTTCGATCAAGGTCATTCGAAACATTTTACAAATGTCACTTGACAAGCAAATTTCATGTATACGAAAATTTATTAAAATCTCATTAATATCTGCTTGAAGCTTAGGACCGGCGTAAACGACTGAATTTAAAGAATTATTATTTGTCGTTTTGCATGAGGCGTCAAAAACTACTCGGAGTTTTGTCGTGGTACTTGACGGTCGGAGAATACAAAAGTGAGGAATTATGTACTTAGAATCCACAGTACCAAAATCACCTACGCAAGTCATGTGACCAAGGCTTTCATATTCGGACATGAATTTATTATATTCTTCCTTAAGTTCCGGAAGACGATTCAGCTTTGTTTCTAAATTGTTGAAACGACGTAACGCTTGTGGAGTCGAATCGCCGAGATCAAAACTGGGTTTGAACGGGTACTTCACTGTATAACGTCCCGTAGTATCGCGACTGTGTTCGTTTTGGAACAATTGTTCGACATACAAATCTTCTGGTTTTTTAGTGACGTCATACGGCACGTTTTCAGTCTCCCAGAAAGAGTTCATGATTTTATCGATACTACTAGTTTTATTAGCAGAGAACAAGTTGAGCGAGGCTGTATTTGACTCACAATCGTCACTCAGTACTGTCTGACCAGTAATGACATATCCGAATATGGAATGCATCGCGACGGGCAAACCCGGGTCACGTGGTAGTATATTTTGACCGTCATAAATGTAGGGAAATAAGTCACCTGCGATCAACAAGTCAACTGGAGCCGCCGAAAAGTAGTTCGGGTCAGCTAACTCTAGATTTTTGAAATTATTGATAACTTTGTTTGATAAGGTTACTGTAGGTAAGTTGCTAGTTATATTACTTACGACAACAGTATCAGTGCTAAGCACCGGACCAAATGAGTTTCGTGGTTTAATTGAACATGTAACCAGACCGAAATCTTGCACTGGCGCACCTCCCAGACCCATGGGTTCAAACTGACACTTGCGTCGAGACAAACCCAGGCGCTGGGCACACTCTTTTGTCATATAACCGGACATGGCACCGCTGTCAATGACTGCACGTACGGCGTGGTAAGTTCCCCATCGATCTGCGACGTGCACCATGGCAGTGCCTAACAGCACGGTTGAATTTGACGAACAAGTCAAGCCGACGTTTGGCATTGACCTTTGACTTTGATTTTGACCATTTGAAACGTTTTGAATACTTGAAATGTTTTGACTATTTGAACCGTTTTGATTAATTGATGAATTTTGAACAGTTGGAACTGTATCTAAGTGAATACTGTGATGGTGCGGTTGTTTACACAGCACACAACGCACTTTTGACGTACACTCGGACAACGAATGCTGACGAAAGCAATTTTCGCATAATTGAAGCTGTTTCACTTTGTCAAGACGCTGCACCGGTGTTAAATCAAAAAACTCGAAACATCGATAAGTTGAATGCGGTTTGTCGCAAAATAGACATCTATTTGATCGTTCGCTATTATTCTTACTCACAGCTGACAAGCACGGCTTTTGGAACTGCTTCGGTGCACTACTGTAATTAGCAGCATTATTATTATTTGTTCGAACAAAATTCGGCTTTGCAGAGGTGTTAGGAACACTCTTAGGCGTAAACTGAATTTTTGATGTACTAATTTTAACCTCAGACATTTCCAAAACACGCGCCTGTTTCTCCACGAAATTAATCAGCTGTTCGTAAGTAGGTATATCGGTTTGATCTACAGATTGTTCGAATTCGCGCCTAGTGACGGGGTCTAAATTTCGCAATCCCATATAAAACAGTATGAAACTCGATAGGTTACTGATTTTCAAAAGTTTCAATGCTTTAACACACTCTTGATACGTTTGTAAAAATGTGTTTAGACCAGTAGCCGACTCAGTTGACAAAGGCTTAAATTGAAACAGCCGATCTAAATAGCTCGTAGCTAAGGCACGAGTGTTCTCAAATTTTTTGACTAGCAAAGCCCATACTATCGGATAATTATCGGCCGTCACTGGCATCCCTTTGACCACAGTCAATGCCGAACCGCTGACTGCGGAGAGCAGGTAATAAAACTTCTCAATGTTCGTAATATCATTGTTGTTATGAATTAAACTCGTAAACGTGTCATAGAATGTTTGCCAGTTTTCTAATTTGCTATCGAAATGGAACAATTCTAGTTTAGGCAGCCGCGGCTTAGCCGACCGCGAGTCTGGCCCGGCAGCGCCCGGGCCGCGGCCCGCGGAGCGCGACGAAGGTCCGCTACCGCTGCCGTCACACGATTGCCAAGTGTCGCTATTAGCCTCCGCTACACTCAGAATACGGAAATACATGTCGTCAAAGGTTTGAATTTCTTGATAATTTGGTTTAAATTTCGGGTTTTGTTTCTTATTATAAGAATTTAACTCGAATATGCATTGTTCGAAACATTCCCGAGTCGAATGAAGTTCTTTAAGTCGCAAATTAAATTCGGTTAAACGCTCTGGTGGAGTTGATTTGGATAGTTCAAATAACGTTTGACATCGTATAAAAAGCAGTTCTTTTTTGTTAATAAGTTGTTCGACATCGAATTCTTTTTCGTCCATTTCGAATTAAAAAACAAAAGACGCGCGCGACGCGTTGCAAAGAACGAAAATTGAAAACGTTTATTTTATACGTATTATTCTAGGTAAATAACTTAGATTAGAAATAAGCCTGTTACCTTAAAACTGCGTGAAATGTGTGTTTTATGTGTATGAATGTGTATTTAGTTTGCAAACTGAGGATGCGGTTCGATTGACCAAAATGTTTGAACTACGACATTTGAATATTGAAAATAATTAGCAAAACCGAATTGGGCAAGATATAGGTTTCACTTACAGTTTGTTCTGGCTCTATTCCTCAGTCCCAGGGACACATTTAAGACACAATCACAGCACTTTCAGAGTTTTTATGAATAATTTAAAAGAGCGCGCGCCGGCCGGCATTCATTTCGAGCTGTCAAATTTGCGCAACTGACTGGTGGCGCCGCCGTGCGGGAGAAAGCGGAAAGTTCATTCAGCCAGTATGTTTTTGATATGTGCAGGAGGTTTTAATGCACATATTACTAATTATATCTGCCCAATGTAACGTACACCTACTAACTCACAACCTATCAACTTGAATTTGAATTTGAGGAGCTTAAAATGTTACCTATCGAATGTTCTTTACAGAACCATAACGCCGCCATTACGCCTTTCTTACTTCTGTTTGTGGACTTAAACCAACTCAATCATGCAAGCCTTACTTTATTGAATTAAAAATATTAACTTTTCCCTGTTTGTATCAAATTGGCATTATAAATACCTAGGTATTTTAAGTGAAATATTAGCCAATTCTCTGCTTTTAATAGTGTACGGCAACGACATAAAATCGTAAAGAAACGATCAAAAACAGCCTCATGTGCAAAAAGTGCACTCGCTATGACACCCAAATTGTATAATAAGTTCACAGATTACTAATATGTAGCTAGCTACAGATAAGACAGTCAATTATTGTTGTTGCCTATCATTGACGTTGTAGCGCTGTTAAGTTTTACAGTCTGTGGTACTTGTTTGACAGTCGTAGGGCTTTCCACAGGTCGATATAATCATTATCGATAGTCTCCAGTCTATGCTAGTGATGCGCTCTACGATAAATGGGAGTCTGGGATGTCTTGTACTAATTTAATTTTTATTCATGTAAGTTATGAAATAAAACGACCAAGTGTTTTTAATCATTTATTTGACGGAGAAGGGGGGTAGTTCCTACATAGTAGGGTGGTCCAGATACAGTCAGGGATGGCTTCTTCATCGAACATCCACAATGGGTTCCAATGCATTGTTATCATCATCATCTGGATCTTGGTTTGCACAGTAGTTATGTTCACAAAGAACATTGTAATCTAAAACACAAAATCTAATTAGAAAATATTATATCAATGTTTTTTTTTTAAGGTTTACACCTCTTGAAGTAGGTACACTAAACTATCCTAAAAATAACTTAATCATATTATATACAATTCCCCCAAGTCTAGTCCCCGCGGAAGTGCCCATGAGGCTGACTGCATTTCCGCGCTGAATCGTGATCCCAATAAGTTGGGCGAGAAATGCACCAGCCATAATAATATGGTCATTGGTAAGTTCGAATATTTTTATGTTTTATTTGTCCAATAAGTTGCGTCCGAACTCCATGGACCCTAAGTTTAGAGAGCCCTGTATAATTGCGGCGTTTTGCTCAGCCTGCGCTGCTGCTCCGCACGCCTTGATAGATGAAGAGGCTAAATGGAACAGCGCGAGGGTATCGACACAAGTGGCATCACAAATAAGTGGCCGACCCATTTGCCAGGGAATAAGGGTTAAATTTTGAACATGGAGCTGTTATTGCAAAGGTTAAAAAAACTTACCCTTAGACGAGAGTGGTACACCATGAACCATTTCCTTTTCCGTGAACAGGTCGGTACTAGCAACGACATCCAAAGGTTTCGTAAATAGTCGTTTTTGGGCATGCAAAATAGTTTGTGCGTGGCACTTGTTGAATTACAATCAAAAACACAACACTTGAATTTTGCCATGTTGGAAATCAGTGGAATATCACTCGCACTAAACTACCGCAAGTAGAGTATTGTATT